>CM060953.1:88560732-88573232 GCA_030765055.1 Mantis religiosa
GGACCCTGTGGTCATTTGATCATTTCACCCATTTCATTCATCGTCCGAAATGACAATGTTGGAGGACGTAAATTAAGAAAAGGACTCTAAGAATGTGTATTTCGGTTAAAATTGTGAAATTAAATATTTAGGTGGAATAGAATACCTCCTGTGTCAAATAAGCATCCTCCTTGGTATAGGAAAATCCTGCTAGCCTCTGGTTCTCGAGATCGCGAGTTCAAGGCCGGCGAAGAGCCGGCGATGTATTTTTGTCGGGCGTAAAACCCTTAGCATGGCTTCTTTCGGAAGGGAAGTAAAGCCGGTGGTCCGTGCCGTATATTTACGGCAAGTGAAAGAACCTCATGACCGATAAAGAGGTCTCTGAGCAAAATTAAACGTTCTTTCTCGCTCTGTATAAAATGGAATGCTAAACTTGATACAGAAAGTAAAATGAGAGGAAAGGGTCGTGTCAACATTCAGTAGAGATGTATTTTTAAATCAGCTTGGCTCAGGTAGTAGAGTCTAATTATACCATAAATACAGATCTTGTTAAAACCCACAATTTATGTCAAATCCTTTTTTCTAAGCCAACTTTTGCTAGGACATTCCTTCTTCTTTGCCTGCATTTTATAATACATATTAATACTTTTCTAAGATAAGATGCCGTCATTCACTTTTTTATCTATTGGCCATGCAAACGACAGAATTTCAAAGCCATAATAGAGCGATTGGACTTTAAAGCTTTTACTTACATTTAAAGCCCACTTCCATTATTCCTTATACCTACAAGAAAACATCAGATACTACATCAGATAATTTCTGTAGATGTTTATTTCGATTAATATAAAGTAGTGAGGCGGTAGGTACCTCCCGCATGAGAACTCTCATCTGTACTTCAGCAGTACGTGCGTCCTGACTGGTTGTGGGTTGAATGATGACACCACGAATCTGGTATTGTCCTTAGACTCCTACGCTCGCCACCGTAAAGCCGTCGTCGGTGTGGTTGCTGTGTTTGGCATCACTGTCAATATTTTGATGTGAAGCGGAGAGGTAGTAGCACTGCGTAGTCGAACTGGATATATTTATTGTCTTCCCTATATATTGCTCTTTGTACTAACTCTCACTGGAGCGATTGTTACGAGGGCCGTTCAGAAAGTAACCTCCGGTTGATTGCAAAAAATTCACCAAGTTAAATAAAAATATTTTAATATATACATCTTACAACTACATCTTTGCACTATTTTTCTACATAGTCTCCATAACGATTGAGGCACTTATCGTATCTTTTCACAAGCTTTGAAATTCCTTCTGCATAAAAATCACCCGCTTGTGCCTGGAGCAAGCCTGTGACCGCATCTTTGAGCTCTTCATCGTCATCAAACCGCTGGGACCCGAGCCATGTCTTCATATGCATGATGAGGTGATAATCGCTTGGCGCCAGATCTGGGCTGTAAGGTGGATGGTTGACAACGTCCCACTTGAAGGACTCAAGAAGAGCTGTTGTTCTGCGAGCAAAGTGAGGACGGGCGTTATCGTGCAAAAAAACGATACCGGAAGTCACGATGAATAGCTGCTGCAGAATATCCTTTGGCTGTAAGAAAAACCTTATAACAGCACGCACTTCACATTTGGCGGGGTTTTCTATTGCAGCACACATTTCAAACGGCCACAAACACTAAACTAGCGCAGATACGACGTTCACTCGACCACGGCTTGATGCCGACTGACCTGCTGAGTGCGCGAACGCACAGATGGCGTCGCTACTCCCCCCACTACCCGCACTGTGACCGATCGGAGGTTACTTTCTGAACGGCCCTCGTAGTAATTGCACTTTGTCTTTGTGCATGGCGCGGAAGTGTACTTGTTAGGCGGCGCCGAATGCGCGTCCGTCTCACGTAGAAATCAGGACCTAAGTGCTCTTACTAGCAAAACCTACTTTCCGCCATCACTTAGAATTACCCCCACTCTAGATATTTCTCGGAGTTTGCAAAATCACATGAACAAATATCCATTTTCTATTGGCTGGTAACTATTCCCACTTAAGATCAATGTTCAGAATTTCCAGTTTCGGACCTGACATCAGAGACGCTTTCTCTAACGGTCCGCATGCAAAAGTTTATGCGAAAGTATGCGCTCTGCGCGTCGGTCAAAATCTTATAGCCTGTTGTCAGAAGCACGCATGGGGTTTTAACAATGTGTTGGTTTTCAAATGGGTGGCACCAAATTTGCCTTGAGGGCAAAACAGACAATAGAGTAGGGTTGTTTGTTTACAGGGATTACAAAGGGAGTTTACTGACCTTCGCAGAGTGACCTTGTCACTGTGACGTTCTCCGGAGTACATGCTAGCATTATTGCATATTTCTATTCTGGTATACGTCATTTATTTATATTTATTCGTTTGTTTGTGTTAATATCTTTCTGATATCAAGTTATATGTCATCTCAGTGTTCCTAGGTGACAGGGGCTGCGTCAGTAGGTAGACCGATAAAGTAATAAATGTTTGTAAGAATAGTTTGTAAGAATAGTTTGTACAAGAAAGTCTTGTGAGAGCAACATATCAGATTTTTGTTACGTTAATTCAATATATTTTTAGATAAAAGCGTTTAGTACAATGCGAAAATAGGAATAACGTGTGTGCTAGTTGAGGTGTAATTCTCTCACTAAAAAATCGCCTTCTTGATTAATAGGCACTATGGAGTTTAATGTCAGGTTAAGATCATTAGTATAATTGTTTCGTGAAGTACCTTAATTACATACTGTACCATCCAGATTTATATCTACTGATGCCTCCTCCAGTATTACTACTTATATACGGCTATCATACTGTCACATGCCTCACGCATAATGCTGGACATGAAGGTCGTGTGAGGAATTAGGATTACTACGGATGGATTCGGCAGTTAAGTGCAGAGGTTCTACTCCCATAAGTCCTGGACCCGTAGGACCAAGGACCCGGGCCTCCTTCTACCCGGGAGCGATGGATACTCCGGGGTCCTTTCCATAGGGGAAATCTGGAATCTAAAAAGCCCCCCGCTGAGCTCAACGTCAAGACGGGATGGAAGTGGATACGCCACTTACGCGCGTCAACCCCGTAGGGAAGACTACCGAAAACCTCGGTGGGGCCGCCTGGTGAGCTAGCACACCTTTAACTAGCTCTGCAGGCTAGTACCCGGGACTTATTAGGCAACTCTCTACCTCCTCCGGGCGGCCGTAGCCTGGCTGAAGGTACCCTACCTCGAGTCCAACACAATCCGAACAACTCCCCGACGGGAGGGGCTCGACAGTTCGGTCCGAGGTTCCTCTAGTAACGTCAGAGGTACCACGAGTGCTAAGGGTCCGCAGCGCCCGCACCTCGGTAGCTGAAGGGGGCGGATCCCCTCCCCTACGGAGGGATTCGGCACTGTGACTTGTCTTGATTTATTGTACCTATGCCCCAAGTGAAGAATTCCGGGAGGAAGGATGAGGCGAGAGGATACAAAGGGCAGCCGTCCCAAGGAGTCATGACAGTGCAAAAGGGCAGGGTACCTACAGTTTACTTAGATGGAAACCTCTCTCGATAGATCAGGACAACGGACATTTCCCCTACCTTGGTTCGGAAGTGGTTCCAGCAACGTGTTCGGAGACCGTCAATCGAACTACCGGAGAAGGAAGTGGTTCACTCAGAGCATTTCATCCTACCATGCACCGCCGAGACACCCGCCGACACCTCTACCCTGAAAGAGACCACCAGATGAGAGATGATATGAAATGATAATGGACATGAAATGGAGGGACAAGAAACCCGGGATATGTAATTAACCTACCTAGCATTCGCCTCGAAAAAATTCATGGTTTAGATAGGTAGGCCACGGGAATCGAACGCAGGCCTCAGACTTAACCACCTGAGTCATCCCACTCGGTAGGGATACTGTTGCACTTCAGTGCACGTATGAGTAATTCCAGGCCTTACTTTGTTTTTACAATTTCAGCTAATTGTTTTGATTTGTGTTTAACACGAAAGTTAGTGTCCAAGACTTTATTTGAAATACATCTCAAAGAAGAACGTCTTGTTGTAGACTTATGGGAGGCGAGAGAAAGAGAAATTCTTCAACGAACACTCTTGCTGATTGGTGGAGAATTCATAGTATGTATAGAAGTGATAAGAACGTTCCATTTAAGTATGCATCTTTCTCACTTTCCATAGGTTTACAGCCCGATACTTCGAGACAGATTGTGCTATTGTACTCCCAAAATTCTCCCCTAAGCTGATAACAAAGCCACCTGTTCGATAATGCGTTGACCGATATCTCGAATGTTATCAGTAAGCGATCACTTAGCCAATGTTCGTTTCAAGGCTGACTCCAAGAGTAGAGCTATTCCTCACACTCAAAAGTTCAACAGTCATCTAATTTGTTTCGGTTTTCACATTCGTGGCAACTTTGTAAGACTTCTTATAATTTACATGTATGTTCCACATGAGCGATGTCCTCCACTGTAATCAAGAGACACGTGATGCTGTATCCAGCTGCCATCGCGGGCGGAGAGTTCGTGTGGGACTTGAATCCCTGACCTGTAGTGTAGAAGTCACGTGAGGATTGTTTGAGGTCAAAGTTATAATACGAAGCAAGAACGATGATAGTAAGACTTGTATATAAAATCCGATAAGAGTGTTGGCAATAACTATCTCTTATCCTTACTGCTCTTTAGTAAAAACTTTGGGAATATGCTGTTTTTTTTTTTTTTGTTTTTTTTTTTAATGGGCTACAGAAAACAAGCAGCGTTTGTGCATAGTAACAGTGCTCTTGAATTGGTAACCAGCCATCAATAACTTTATATAACTATACAAGCTGAGGCAGTTTATAAGATAAATTCCCTCTGAGATCAATGTATTATATTGTAATTGAAAGTATTGACAGCTAGTTCAATAGGTTGGTACTCTCCTTAAATGTCCTTCCTTTCTTCCTCCCTTCCTTACTTTCTTTAACTTTTTATTGTATTATTTTTTGTTTTAACATTATCATCTATCTAGGTAGGTACTATCAGACAGAGTCTTCTTCTTTGGGGACAATGTGGTTCAAACAGATTCTTACTGAATTGTTATATTTTATTTCAAAGGTTAGGATATCTATTGTAATGGTGTCAATTTACTTTGAGGCTAGGTACTCTCAAACTTATCATTGTGCAGTCAGTTTATAATAGAGCTGAACAAAGTAGGTGAGGTAACCGAAGTTATTTCTTATAGTGAAATTTTACTTGAGCTACCACTCATTTTCAAGAGAGTTAATGATTCAAAAAAAGAAAAAAAAAAAAACGGGGCATAACATGTTAGCTCTAATGAAACTTTTGTTGCATCTAAGGAATGTTTTACTAGCTTCACATGGAATGATTCATTTGTGACGAACCGAAATCAAAGAAACCAATAGGATTTGATAAGTGTTGTGGTTAGTGGCAGTACACTTGCAGCAGACGTTGTGACAGGGGTCGAGGGGGCACCAAATGCTCTAGAAATACTCCCATTTCCTTAGGTCTTTATTCTATACGTCCAGTCCTGCATCCCATATCTTATATATTCAGCACAACTACTCATGCTCGCGGCTTACACACACACACACACACACACACACACACACACACACACACACACACACACACACACACACATACATACATACATACATACATACATACATACATACATACATACATACATACATACATACATACATACATACATTATACATAAATTCAATTAACCTGTAAAGATATGTAAATATGTATAACTTGTGAAATCAACTGCTAAAAGATGTAATGTAATATTAACATGTAAATATGTACAATTTGTAAAATCAAATGTTGGAAAAATGTAATGTAATGCATGTAATACTACTATGTAGTGGGGCATGCTGATTGTTATCAATAAAGAAAAAAAATACATACATTTTTTTGTAATTAACGTCCTCCAACGTTGTCATATCGGACGGTGATGAACATACATACATACATACATACATACATACATACATACATACATACATACATACATACATACATACATACATACATACATACATACATACATACATACATACATACATACATACATACATACATACATACATACATACATACATACATACATACATACATACATACATACATACATACATACTTACATACATACTTACATACATACATACATACTTACATACATATATATACATACATACATACAGTAGATGCGCTGATGGCAGTGAAAAAATACGTACTAGAAAACCTCCAAGAAAATAAATACATAGCTCTGATCAGTCTGGACGTTCAGGGAGCTTTTGACGCAGCATGGTGGCCAGGCATCCTGAGTAACTTAAGACAAGTGGACTGCCCTAAAAACTTATATGCATTGACGCGGGACTACTTCAGAGACAGAAAAGCAAGTTTAGGCACCATCGGGTATAGAGTCGAAAAACAGGTGGAAAAAGGATGCCCACAAGTTTCAAGCTTTGGCCCCGGATTCTGGAACATTCTTTACAATACCCTCCTACAGTTAAATTACTCAAAAAACACCGAGGTAATCGCCTTTGCGGATGACTTAGTACTTATGACGACAGGAAAAACGGTAATGGAGACCGAAAATTATGCTAATGAAGATGTTATGAAGATAGAGTGCTGGGCTAGAGACAATAAAATTAGGTTCAACGAAACAAAATCGAAAGTACTAGTCGTTACCCGGAGAAAGAAAAGACACAACGCAAGCATGAACATTTACATCAACAATAAACCAATAGACCAAGTTGAAGAAATGAAATACCTTGGAATTTATCTAGACAAAAGATTCAGATTCAACAAACATATCGATCACATACATAACACTGCAATAGCTTTGATACATTCACTGGCTAAATATGCGAAACTAAGCTGGGGACTAGGTCACAAAGCACTGTACACAATCTACAAAGGAGCAATCGAAACTATTCTGACTTACGGGGCACCTGTGTAGTACGAAGCTTTAAGAAGATCTACAAACATTGAAAAACTTCAACGCATCCAAAGGCTTTCAAATATTAAAATAGCTAAAGCATACAGGACAGTATCTTTTGATGCTTCCTGCGTTGCAACTGGCATTCAACCAATAGACATCACGATAAATGGCAAAGTTAAACTGTATAATGCAATTCATGAAGACATAAACTATGATTCACCCCTAGAACCAAGACGCTGGAAACATCCCGCAGACGTAAGGACTATTCAAGAAACTCAGGCAGATACAAAATACAACATAGAAATTTATACTGACGGGAGCAAATCAGAAGAAAAGGTAGGAGCAGCTGCAGTGATATATCACCACCAAGTGCTCATTCGTCAATTACAATACAGATTACACCCAAAATGCACGAACAACCAAGCAGAGCAATTGGCCATATGGAAAGCCTTGCAAGAACTTGAACATCTAGAGGATCTTCCCAAAGCAGAGAGAGTAGCTGCATTGTATACTGACAGCAACATGACGTTAACCTTGCTGAAAGATAATAGAAAACACAATTCACTAATCGCTGATATTCGCAATACGCTGGCTGAACTACAAACACGACATTGGACAATAAACTTCAGCTGGGTGAAGGCCCACAATGGCACTGCTGGCAACGAAATAGCAGACAGGCTAGCAAAAGACGCTTCTGCAGGAGAAACAATAACATACAACCGAATTCCCAAATCTACTATTAAATCAGGAATCACAGTGTCATCAATAGAAGAATGGCAAACCAGATGGACTAGCACCACAAAAGGATCGGTCACGAAAACATACTTCCCTTCAATTCAAGACAGATTAAAATTAAAACTTACAGTAACACCGAAAATGACAGCCATGGTCACAGGACACGGAAAAACGAGGTCATATTTACACCGATTCAATATCATAGACGATCCGACATGTACATGCAACAGAGCAGAGCAGACAGTTAATCATCTAATTTATGAATGTATTAACACGGAACGACAAAGGTCAATTCTCATCCAAGAAATAACATTAGAAGGAGGTACTTGGCCAGTTAATAATCAAATATTAATTTCACAATATTTTAGAAGTTTTAACAAATTCATTACATCCCTTGACATTTAAATATAGGTATAACTAGTAGCATAATTACTTAATAAGTTATAGTTATAATATAATTGTACATAAAAGAGAAGCAAAACTTATTGTAATTGTTGCTAAACAAACTGTAATAATCACAAATGTAAAACAATATGTAAATAATACATGTAATGTTACCAAGGTAACGGGGCATGTAGCTATATTTTAATAAAAAAAATACATACATACATACATACATACATACATACATACATACATACATACATACATACATACATACATACATACATACATACATACATACATACATACATACATACATACATACATACATACATACATACATACATACATACATACATACATACATACATACATACATACATACATACATACATACATACATACATATATACATACATACATTTTTTTTAATTTATTGAACTTTAACAGCATACCCCGTTACGGAGTAACATTACATGCATTTAATTACATAGATACATTATAAATAGTAATCACATTTTGATATTATTTTACAATAATTTTTTAAATATTAGAATTTAAATGTTCAATTCACGTATTGTTTTAAAATAAAAATTGTTTACAAGTCAATTGAATTAACATATATACAAAAAGCTTTCAAATGTTTATTTATAAGGTTCTGGTTTGACACTGGCCAATTTCCTCCATTCTTGTGTACTTCTTCAATCAACTTGTCCCTCTGATGTTTTGTGTCTCTACATTAATAAATGAGGTGGTTTGCGGTCTGCTGTGGGCTATTGCAGGTGCATTGGGGATCATCTATGATATGAAATCTATACAAGTAAGCCTTAGTTTTTCCATGTCCTGATACCATTGCAGTGAATGTCGCTGTTAATGGTAGTTTTGTCTTAAGACGATCCTTTATCAAAGGGAAGAATGATTTGGTAAGGGCTCCTTTACTTGTACTGCTCCATCCCTGTTGCCACTGTAGATGTCCTGCCCTCTCTATTTCAGTTTTCAAAGAAGATTTTGGTACCTTGTTGAAAATAGTCTTTATTTCGATGTCTTCAGCAGCTGATTTTGCTAATATGTCTGCTAGCACGTTACCAGTAACTCCTGCATGTGCTTTCACCCAACTAAAGTGTATTGTCCACTGATTTCTTTCTAAAGTTCCTAGTCTATTAAGTGTCTCCTCAGGAATATAATTGTGTTTATTGTTGTTTTGTAAGGTGGATAGTGCCACTTGACTATCTGTAAATATGGCTACAGTCTTCTCTTTGTTCAGCGTATTTGCCATGTTTTGTAGCTCTTCAAGTGCTTTCAAAATAGCCAGTTGTTCGGCCTGATTGTTTGAACACCTTCCATCCAGCCTGAATTGCAGTTGTCGAATTACAGTATTGTGCTTGTACAGAACTACAGCAGCCCCGACTTTTTCATCTGATTTACTCCCATCCGTAAAAATTTGAAAGACGTATGCCCCATCATCCTCAACTGCTTTTATATGAGGTCGATCTGCTGGATGGTTCCAGACGCTTGGTGGTAGGGGTGCATCATAGTCACGTTCACTGTGTTTATAATTATACAGTGTTATTTTGCCTTGTATTGTTATACCAATTGGCTGGATGCCGGCAATAACACAAGATGCATCATAAGAAATTGTCCTATATGCCTTCGTCATTTTTATATTGAACAATCTCTGAATCCTCTGGAATTTTTTAATGTTCTTCTGCTTTTCTAGGGCAAATCCCCACACAGGAGCACCATAAGTTAAAATAGGTTCTATTGCGCCTTTATAAATAGTTTCTAGCGCCTCATTTCCCAGTCCCCAAGTGAGTTTTGCGCACTTGGAAAGATTATGCAGAAGTCGTAACGCTTTGTCATGTACTTGATCTATGTGGTGATCAAAGCTAAACTTCCTATCAATGTAAATACCAAGATATTTAATAACATCCACTTGTTCCAGAGTTTTATTGTTCAGATATATGCTGATTGCTTCATTATGATTAGTTTTCTTCTTTGATATTACCAAAACTTTTGATTTTGAGTCGTTAAACTGGATTTTATTTTCTTTAGCCCATAACTCAATTTTCTTTATGTCCTGATTTGAAAAATTTTCAGCATCTAATATACTTTTTCCTTTTGTCATGACAAGTAAACCATCAGCAAATGCTATTACCTCTGTCCGCGTTGTAAATTCCAATTTTAGCAAAGAGTTATATAGTATATTCCAAAGTCCAGGCCCACAACAAGATCCTTGCGGACAGCCTCGCTGGACCCGTACTTCAGTCCTGAATTCATTCGTAGAGAGAGTTGCTTTCCTATTTTTAAAATAATCCTTTGTAATTTTAGTTAGTTGATGGAAATTAATCATTTCTCCACACTAGCCGTATATAGGCTAAGATATTTGATGGATAGAGTCAACATGAAAAATTCAATGCCATGGCCGGGATTTGAACCACGGATCTACTGGTTTCCGTCCAGTCACTCTTAACCTTTGAGCTACCATGGCCAACGTGCCTTCCTGACATTAAATTCTCCAGTTGACTCGTATATTTCCCCGGTAGACCACTAGGTCTCTCGGATGCGAGAGCCCCTAGTGGTCTACCGGGGAAATATACGAGTCAACTGGAGAATTTAATGTCAGGAAGGCACGTTGGCCATGGTAGCTCAAAGGTTAAGAGTGACTGGACGGAAACCAGTAGATCCGTGGTTCAAATCCCGGCCATGGCATTGAATTTTTCATGTTGACTCTATCCATCAAATCCTTTGTAAGTTGGTACAAATTTCTTGGGCACTGCATCTCTCTTAAGTTATTTAAGACACTAGGCCACCAACAAGCATCAAAAGCTTCTTTCACGTCCAAACTCACCAAAACAACATAACCAAAAGTTTTTAGCTCATCTTCAATGAATACCTTCAGCGCCATTGCTGCATCTGTCGTGATTTTCTGAGCTTTCAATCCAAATTGTCTTGTACTGTAAAGGTTTCTCGTGTTAATATGATATTCAATCCTATTTATCATTAATTTTCTAAAACTTTACCGCATATGTTCAACAAGCTGATTGGTCGATATTTTGTTATCGTTACACTATCTTCTTTGCCTGGCCTTACTATAGGAACTATAGATGAACGCTTCCATATTTCTGGAAAAATTCCTTCCATAAGACATTGATTATATATTGCTGTAAAGAAATATGGGAACATTTTGAAAGCATTTAACAGAATATCACTAGATATTCCATCTTCTCCCGGTGACTTTTTTGGATTGAAATTTTTTAATACAACCCAAATTTCATTAGGTGTAAATTCCTTGTCATCTGGGGTACTAATTACTTCCTCTGCAAGTCTCCTTAGGTCTTTTTGTCGTTCAGTATCATCTTGTACCCTATCCTCCGGAATGAAGTTCTCCAGCATATACTTTAATGTGCTTGGTATATCTTCAGTGTAGGTTCCATCTTCTCTTTGCAATGTAGTAAGTGAATTCTGATATCTTTTACTGGCTGCGATCTTATAGACTACAGTCCAAGGATTAGTCCCCTTAGTTACATTACAAAATTCCCTCCAGGATTTAAACTTTTCGTCATTTATTTTCCTTTGGTATTGCCGATTACCTTCCAAGTACTGATTCCTTCTTTCTTCTCTTAACTGCTCATTATTAATAGTTCGTTGATATCGTCGCCTTAATGCATTTACCCTTTTCCTCAATATGGTTAGTTCAATGGTCCACCAGGGAACTGATTTGCCTCTAATTGCCTGCTTATTACCCCTGCTTACTCTAAACGCTTCATTGCATGCAGCTTCCATACTATTGTAGAACATTTCAATTGTATATTCAACGTTATTTTCTTTTACTTTATGGGCGAGCTGTTCATCCACACTCTGTCCATTGCCCAGACAATTAACATTTTTGGTCAGCTTTCGTGGCAACGTTTCCTCAAATGTCTTATAATTTTCTGGGCTAGTTATATATTTAATTCCCTTTAATGTACGAGTTTGGATTTTGATTGCATTTCCTATTATGAACGATATTATCTTATGATAAGAGCAGCTTTCTTGCTCTCCAACGGTCCATTCCCTTACACCTCTAAGGAGTTTGTCATTAACGATAGTCAAATCGACCCAACTCCTTCCAGTTTGGGATTCAAAAGTTGGAAAGCCGTTGTTTTCATTCATGATATGTAAATTTGTTGCTGTAATGAATTCTTCAAATATTCTACCACGCTGATTAGTTATTATATCATGCCAAAGTTTGTTTCTGGCGTTACTATCTGCTAGTATTATCAGACCCTTTCATATAATATGCTGGAGAATATTTTCAATCTTGTTAATGTCATCTTATATATTTAAGTGCCCATCAAAGTACATACAAGCTGCAAAAAATGTTTTCTTATTATATACAACCTGTATAACGACACAATCACTGTCGGAAAGCTGACCAATGGTAGTTACGTCAATATTTTTGTTGTTT
>CM060953.1:88578232-88607074 GCA_030765055.1 Mantis religiosa
TATATAATAAGAAAACATTTTTTGCAGCTTGTATGTACTTTGATGGGCACTTGAATATATAAGATGACATTAACAAGATTGAAAATATTCTCCAGCATATTAAAGGAAGGGGTCTGATAATACTAGCAATAATAATAATAATAATAATACTTATTATTAATTTATCTAGGGGGAATATTAGTTTTATTTATATACGTAACAAGATTAGCTTCAAATGAAATATTATTTTATTCAACGCCAGAAACAAACTTTGGCATGATATAATAACCAATCAGCGTGGTAGAATATTTGAAGAATTCATTACAGCAACAAATTTACATATCATCAATGAAAACAATGGCTTTCCAAATTTGAATCCCAAACTGGAAGGAGTTGGGTCGATTTGACTATCGTTAATGACAAACTCCTTAGAGATGTAAGGGAATGGACCGTTGGAGAGCAAGAAAGCTGCTCTGATCATAAGATAATATCGTTCATAATAGGAAATGCAATCGAAACCCAAACATGTACATTAAAGGGAATTAAATATATAACTAGCCCAGAAAATTATAAGACATTTGAGGAAACGTTGCCACGAAAGCTGACCAAAAATGTTAATTGTCTGGGCAATGGACAGAGTGTGGATGAACAGCTCGCCCATAAAGTAAAAGAAAATAACGTTGAATATACAATTGAAATGTTCTACAATAGTATGGAAATTGCATGCAATGAAGCGTTTAGAGTAAGCGGGGGTAAGAAGCAGGCAATTAGTGGCAAATCAGTTCCCTGGTGGACCATTGAACTAACCATATTGAGGAAAAAGGTAGATGCATTAAGACGACGATATCAACGAACTATTAATAATGAGCAGTTAAGAGAAGAAAGAACGAATCAGTACTTGGAAGGTAATCGGCAATACCAAAGGAAAATAAATGACGAAAAGTTTAAATCCTGGAGGGAATTTTGTAATGTAACCGATGGGACTAATCCGTGGATTGTAGTCTATAAGATCGCAGCAGGTAAAATAAGATATCACAATTCACTTACTAAAGATGGAACCTACACTGAAGATATACCAAGCACATTAAAGTATATACTGGAGAACTTCATTCCGGAGGATAGGGTACAAGATGATACTGAACGACAAAAAGACCTAAGGAGACTTGCAGAGGAAGTAATTAGTACACCAGATGACAAGGAATTTACACCTAATGAAATTTGGGTTGTATTAAAAAATTTCAATCCAAAAAAGTCACCGGGAGAAGATGGAATATCTAGTGATATTCTGTTAAATGCTTTTAAAATGTTCCCATATTTCTTTACAGCAATATATAATCAATGTCTTATGGAAGGAATTTTTCCAGAAATATGGAAGCGTTCATCTATAGTTCCTATAGTAAGGCCAGGCAAAGAAGATAGTGTAACGATAACAAAATATCGACCAATCAGCTTGTTGAACATATGCGGTAAAGTTTTAGAAAATTAATGATAAATAGGATTGAATATCATATTAACACGAGAAACCTTTACAGTACAAGGCAATTTGGATTTAAAGCTCAGAAAAGCACGACAGAAGCAGCAATGGCGCTAAAGGTATTCATTGAAGATGAGCTAAAATCTTTTGGTTATGTTGTTTTGGTGAGTTTGGACGTGAAAGGAGCTTTTGATGCATGTTGGTGGCCTAGTGTTTTAAATAACTTAAGAGAGATGCAGTGCCCAAGAAATTTGTATCAACTTACAAAGGATTATTTTAAAAATAGGAAAGCAGCTCTCTCTACTAATGAATTCAGGACTGAAGTACGGGTCCAGCGAGGCTGTCCGCAAGGATCTTGTTGTGGGCCTGGACTTTGGAATATACTATATAACTCTTTGCTAAAATTGGAATTTACAACGCGGACAGAGGTAATAGCATTTGCTGATGATTTACTTGTCATGACAAAAGGAAAAAGTATATTAGATGCTGAAAATTTTTCAAATCAGGACATAAAGAAAATTGAGTTATGGGCTAAAGAAAATAAAATCCAGTTTAACGACTCAAAATCAAAAGTTTTGGTAATATCAAAGAAGAAAACTAATCATAATGAAGCAATCAGCATATATCTGAACAATAAAACTCTGGAACAAATGGATGTTATTAAATATCTTGGTATTTACACTGATAGGAAGTTTAGCTTTGATCACCACATAGATCAAGTACATGACAAAGCGCTACGACTTCTGCATAATCTGTGCAAGTGCGCAAAACTCACTTGGGGACTGGAAAATAAGGCGCTAGAAACTATTTATAAAGGCGCAATAGAACCTATTTTAACTTATGGTGCTCCTGTGTTGGGATTTGCCCTAGAAAAGCAGAAGAACATTAAAAAATTCCAGAGGATTCAGAGATTGTTCAATATAAAAATGACGAAGGCATATAGGACAATTTCTTATGATGCATCTTGTGTTATTGCCGGCATCCAGCCAATTGGTATAACAATACAAGGCAAAATAAAACTGTATAATGATATACACAGTGAACGTGACTACGATGCACCCCTACCACCAAGCGTCTGGAACCATCCAGCAGAACGACCTCATATAAAAGCAGTTGAGGATGATGGAGCATAGGTCTTTCAAATTTTTACGGATGGGAGTAAGTCAGATGAAAAAGTCGGGGCTGCTGTTGTTCTGTACAAGCACAATATTGTAATTCGACAACTGCAATTCAGGCTGGATGGAAGGTGTTCAAACAATCAGGCCGAACAACTGGTTATTTTGAAAGCACTTGAAGAGCTACAAAACATGGCAAATACGCTGAACAAAGAGAAGACTGTAGCCATATTTACAGATAGTCAAATGGCACTATTCACCTTACAAAACAACAATAAACACAAGTATATTCCTGAGGAGACACTTAATAGACTAGGAACTTTAGAAAGAAATCAGTGGACAATACACTTTAGTTGGGTGAAAGCACATGCAGGTGTTACTGGTAACGTGCTAACAGACATATTAGCAAAATCAGCTGCTGAAGACATCGAAATAAAGACTATTTACAACAAGGTACCAAAATCTACTTTTAAAACTGAAATAGAGAGGGCAGGACATCTACAGTGGCAACAGAGATGGAGCAGTACAAGTAAAGGAGCCCTTACCAAATCATTCTTACCCTTGATAAAGGATCGTCTTAAGACAAAACTACCATTAACAGCGACATTCACTGCAATGGTATCAGGACATGGAAAAACTAAAGCTTACTTGTATAGATTTCATATCATAGATGATCCCCAATGCACGTGCAATAGCCCACAGCAGACCTCAAACCACCTTATTTATGAATGTAGAGACACAAGGCATCAGAGGGACAAGTTGATTGAAGAAGTACACAAGAATGGAGGAAATTGGCCAGTGTCAAAGCAAAACCTTATAAATAAACATTTGAAAGCTTTTTGTATATACGTTAATTCAATTGACTTGTAAACAATTTTTATTTTAAAACAATACGTGAATTGAACATTTAAATTCTAATATTTAAAAAATTATTGTAAAATAATATCAAAATGTGATTACAATTTATAATGTATCTATGTAATTAAATGCATGTAATATTACTCTGTAACGGGACATGCTGTTAAAGTTCAATAAATTAAAAAAATACATACATACATACACACATACATACATACATGCATGCATGCATACATACATACATACATACATACATACATACATACATACATACATACATA
Organism: Mantis religiosa; assembly: GCA_030765055.1. NCBI lineage: Eukaryota > Metazoa > Arthropoda > Insecta > Mantodea > Mantidae > Mantis > Mantis religiosa. The sequence goes on from CM060953.1 coordinate 88,581,940, forward strand.
CATACATACATACATACATACATACATACATACATACATACATACATACATACATACATACATACATACATACATACATACATACATACATACATACATACATACATACATACATACATACATACATACATACATACATACATACATACATACATACATACATACATACATACATACATACATACATACATACATACATACATACATACATACATACATACATACATACATACATACATACATACATACATACATACATACATACATACATACATACATACATACATACATACATACATACATACATACATACATACATACATACATACATACATACATACATACATACATACATACATACATACATACATACATACATACATACATACATACATACATACATACATACATACATACATACATACATACATACATACATACATACATACATACATACATACATACATACATACATACATACATACATACATACATACATACATACATACATACATACATACATACATACATACATACATACATACATACATACATACATACATACATACATACATACATACATACATACATACATACATACATACATACATACATACATACATACATACATACATACATACATACATACATACATACATACATACATACATACATACATACATACATACATACATACATACATACATACATACATACATACATACATACATACATACATACATACACTTCACTCAACAAAATACTATCTGGACACCTGGACACGACTGATCGTGGATGCTGCTTCCAGTCTGTGTCCCCACCTGACCTCAATTTCCGAAGTTTAAATAAAATCTTATTTACTTCCTAATACATCAGCATGTCGTTTATTGTGTAAACCTAAGCGTTTCTACACCCTTTCTAATCCCCGGGTGCCTAGATTAATTTTTCCCTGGGACGATACATCTCAAGGAAGTTTGAACAATTCCGGTCAATTTTTCCGACAGTTGACACTATATGGTAGCTACATCTCTTGCAGGCAAACTGATGTCCCTCACTGGGCGACAGAGAGCATTTCGCCTTCATTTGTGGTACACGAGCAAAAAATTGTGATCAAAAAGGACGATATTTGCAAAGTCCACATGTCGACACATTGCATCTGGTCGTGGCCAATCTTCCTAGGTCTCCTGGAAGTCTGGTTCAAGAAACACAGTGTAGGATGAGATTTTCCTTTTAATATCTGGGTTCTTGAACTCAACGCTCTCCAGACAGAGTTGCCAACAAGTGAACAGCATTTGTCTCGGTATCTTGACGCTAGAAAGTTGTTGGAAAGAATATATATCTACAGGCAGTTTCAAAACGACACCGAACATATAAATGTAGTTGCCCAGCTTCCATGTGACACATATAGATAGTTTTTACCGCCAACAGAGCCGCATAAAATGCTCCAGAATAAGTGTGGATTAGGCAGTGACAGAAACAACGACGCGTGCCTCACGCTGTTGGAGTTCGCAGGTATAGGTCACACGCCATGCCGCGTGCTGTAGCTATTTGTAAACATACCGACATACTCCGCAGTAGTTTGCTACTATTAAGAATGTCTTTGGCTTATGAAACAGCAATAAAGAAGATATTGCTTATGAGTGTTTAACGTGTTCCAAAATTCCGTTATAGCAGTCCATGATGGTAAATAAGCTGGTGGACATATGCAACTTAGCGGGAAGTTAATGTTAGTGAGGTTGAGTATGGAAGCATTAAATGATAAACAGAAGAGAAAACATCAAAAAATTGTAGATAAATTAACCAAAACTAAATGGCTTATACAATGAGACGAGCATTTTAGTTCACCTGTTTGATAATACTAAATAAAGCATTTGTAACTGAAAAGGAAACTGTTGATATCTACAGTAAGTGGTTGAAAGTATTATATAATAAAGATCATAACAAAATGCTCTGATGTTAAATAAATATTATAATTGATGTAACTATTTTAACAATTCATATTTTTATTGAAACTAAATTAAGTGTGCGTTCGTTGAACTCCCTTCAGCTCTTCCATACATCAAAACCATATCTGTCATTTCGGCGTTTGTGTAGCACTCCATTTTGTTTGGATTTGCTATCTAAGTACGCACAAAATCCTCTCTGTTAGGAGAATGTGTAGTTTTACACTGAAGAGCAACTTTGGAACTGTCCGAGTTATTAGTCGACTTTTTCACAAATAACTGCCCCTTGCCCCATTACCTGAAAGGTGCACTGATAAAGAGCAAGAAGTAATTAATGTTTTTGTTTTTTTGGCCGGTGCGTCCCGATAACAACTTTTGAGGTTCACACACCAGTGGTTCTTGCGCTGCCTAATCACAAAATCATGTAATATTTAATGCTTCATAAAATTATACCTAACAGAACTTCGAAGCTGTGACACCGAAATTCGGACTAGTTAAGTTATAAACTACGCAGCGGCTATAATCGTGCATATATATATATATATATATATATTGTCGGAAAGGACAAATATGCCATCGTCGTTAAAATCATTTGTTTTCTATACTTCTACTGCTTCTTTTCTTTCACTTTCAATCCTGAAGTTGAGGGCGTTAGGACCTATCGTTTGATTTAAAGGAGTAAGGTTCTGAGGTTGCTATTTTCCACGGCGCTAGTACTAAAGCTTGTTGTGGCTGTGTACCAGTCTTAAGTAGTCACCACTCTTCTGGTTTGGACTGAAATGCTGTATAATATTTCCCAACGGATCAGTTATGTTTACATCAGTGAACACGTTGAATATAAGACCGTCACCCACGCCGCTGAAAAATCTGTGTATGAAATGTAGATCGTGCTTCAAGTGTCACTGCCTTTCATATAGTTCATTTCAACAACAACGATCACATATATGTATGCTTTTAATTTGTTAAGTGCTTCAGGTTGTAATCAGGACCCTTTTCCTAGTCTTTCCTATAGTGCTATCCGTAATTCTACTTCCATTGTCTATACCAATTTTAAAAATAATGTTATAATGCAAGTCCCTATAATAATAAATTCTCACTTGCAGCACTGAATGAAACTTAAATCACATAGATGCACATAAAATTTATATCTAACACACTTCTTAACTTGCCGGGTTTAAATGCACGGTCTGTATTAGTTTGAAACTCCCATGCCATAACCACTTCTCTTAGAATAATCATAACTGGCATAATGGGAGCAGGAGCCCTTACCAAACTATAAATGACGCTATTTGGAATTTGAATCCCATATGCAAGTAATTGTGTAGTTAAATATGCCAGATAAGTGTAAGTAACAATTATAGTAAACTTTTCGAGATAACATCTGTGATTACAAATACATTAGAGAATTTAGAGAAACAGAAATTTCACTATGGTCTCTCTTTGGGTTCAAAAGGTTATTCTGATTGTCTTTAGGCGTTAAAAGTGTCAATTTATCGCTAATATAGGACCAAAATTCGCGATTTTTTTTGTAATTTAAGACCTCCAACGTTAAATCATATCGGATGGTGAATGAAATGGGTGAAATGATGCTCAAATGAGTCCAGGGTCCATGGAGCTTAGAGTTACCCAACATTCGTCTTGAAGGATAAGGGAAAACCCCGGAAAAAACCTTATCCAGGTAACTCACCCTGACCGAGAAAAAGTCGCGAAGTTGGAATTTCTGCTGTCACATCGGGTCATCTTAAAGTTGCTTCTCATCTTTACATTCTCTTCTACCAGAAGTCTGAAGATGACCACCTCAAAAGTAATGTCGATTCTGGTGTTCCTGGACCTTTGATGTCCAGTCTCTACAATTATTAACACCGTATAGATATGCTGCAAAGATCCCTCTCTTCTTTCTTTTATGCCTATTTTCCTTCTACCTGTTGCTTACAGAACACCCCCTGAATTTTTGTTGAGATCCCCCATGGTCTCAGTAATTTCTCTGCCTTTTCTACTCTCCTTTTTTTCTCACCTTCTACTTTTCTTCTCTTACTTGCTGCATCCGCCATTCTTATAGCTTTCTGCTTCTGTTCGCAGGAGGTGGGATTTCAATGACGATAAATGGTAGACAACGAGTGGGGACATCTTTCGGACGGCGACCTCCAAACAGACACCTATTGTGCCCAACATATTCCCCAAGAGAAAGGGATGAAGTGAGAGGGGACGTAGGGAGCCACAGAGTCGTAGGAGAACAGACCACGTGGAAATCTCTAACAAATGCTGGGAGTTATTCATTCTGGCAGAAGGACCCGCTGCGCAGTCACCAACATTCCTGGTTCGGTAACTTAGTGCTCCCACGTAAGAACAGCGACCATACAACGCCACCAAGCGTCGAGAACAGCTTTTACAATGCGCAAACATTCATGCTTGAAACTCTGAAAGTAATAAATTTCTTTGACATTTTCAAAATATATGCAACTGCAAATTTGCATGCATATTTACTGCCGCAGTCATTATAGGGCTGAACTCACTAAAACATTACAATTTGTCTGAAGAATGAATGCAGACAGCCTACAAGCTTGCGTAAACACAAACAGATAAATGGTATTACTTCACCATTTCTGATTCATGTCCTGTACTGTTCGACAAAAATTAAATGCACCAGTTGTGTCTCTTGCGGTCTCTTGGTAGGTTTCGAACCAAGTCAAAATGCAAACTCTGCCTCGCGAAGAATGCGCTTACAAAGTAGAAATTAATATTTAATGTTTTAGAGATTTGTAAAGAAGAGAAATGTTAGGGTCTAATTATTTCGTTATATAACGCTATGAAAAGGACAACAACGGCAGTGGGAGAAGTGAACGAACTATGCATAATATAGTGAAAAAGTAGATGATTTTGGAAAATGTGTTATGCACAGAACTTTTCTCCAGTTTTATGAACAGAGAAGAGAAATTCCTACAGTACGTATACTCAAGAATGCTGTTGAAGAAAAGCTCCCTATTGTCGCGACTGGCGGCAACGCGCATAAAAAGGGTTCGGCGCGGAGAGATAAGGGACGGATAGTGTACCACGGAGATAAAGAGCTTGCTGAAACAGATAAAGATAGCCCGGAGATAAAAGGCTTGCGGAAACAAATAAAGTTAGATAAATGGAAAATTCTAGTGACATCTTGATTGATAGAGAACATTCTACATTCGTCTGCAATCATGAATTGTCGTGCATAAAAGGAAGCCGTGGCTAGTTTATCAAACAGTCGTAAACAGAGTCGTAACGAGAGTTGTAATTCGAACAAGTGTGTTTTGAAAGTGAGCTCTTTGTTGTGGTTAACGCCCTTGGAAGATTGTAATTGTGTATGTGACGTAATTCTACTACTGTTAGGATTGACCAAAGTGTATTTCTACGCAAATAAAGAACACTTTGAATTTCTGCAACTTGAACTTTTAATTTCACGAACCCACAAAGTCACACTATGAAGGAAGGACATATTCTGGGGAAAAATTAAAGGTAAGGAATATCGATTTTTCAAGTGCAAAACTATGCGTCGTATTACCTCGTATGCTATGCTGGTGTTTCGATGGTCCGACTGTGCTGCACTATATTCCCGCCTTCACTGGCCTCTCTAAAACGGTGCTCGTTCTACACTGGCTAACTTCCATAACAATTGCACTCATTCGTTTGACAGGTAATAATATTAGAGCCACTTTAAGAATACATTGGCAAATAATGTAGTGTATTATATATTGCGATATTTGACTACATTTGAAGCTCTGCAATTAATTACATTAATTACATCTATGCGCTCTTATCATGGGGTTAGCAAATAACTGAGTTTTATATATTCATTAATGAAAACAAAACATCTCCGCAATATTTTACAACTTTCTTTTACTCATATAATACCACACACCTAGAGCGTCCCTGTAGTCGAGATGTTAACCTTCTGATTTCAACTCCGAAGGATCCCGAGTTCGATTTCCAGCTTAGGTGGTGGAGATTTTCTTTAATTAAATGTTCCCCTACTTTCTAGTACTATGTATATATTTGAGTATCTTTTTAGTTAGAAATGATTTAAAAAAAATTTATAACTAACCAGTTTTTCTACAAATTCGAATCCTTCGATTAAATAAAGAAATAATAAAAATACCCTTTGCATGTAGTGAGCATACATTGATCTACCCGATAAACGCGCTGACATTAAGATAATGAAAACAACTATTTCATCTTTAAGAACAATTTTATGCCTTTCTACTGTACTAAAAGCACTAGTTTCAATTGCCTTGAGAAGAGGAGAGAACGGAGGAGGAGGATGAAGCAGTATTATCCGCCTGTACAAGAAAGGAGTAGGACAGAGGAATATAGGGAACGAATTAATAAATGAAAATGAAATATGAAATATTAAGATGGAAATAAAATCGACTGGTTAGGAAGAGAAAAGCTGAACTATAGACATCTAGGTAAAGGAAGGGTAATAAATGTACAGGGAACATAATACAAAGGTTAAGTGGAGTCCCATTAAGGGTAATTTTGAACAAAAGAGTTTGTGTACATGAAGGAAAAACCTGAAAACTTGCGATATATTAGGGATGCGTTTCATGAACATTAGGGTAGTCCAAGGTGCAAAGAGTACGTTAATGAATGGCGCTAGTCTAGTGGAACTTCCACTTATTCTGAAATCCAATGAATATCGTAGAAAGAGGTAGGTATAAAACCAATAAAATAACTATAGTCCGGCCGTTGTATCTCCGGCTCTGACGTTTTGCGATTGCAAGAGCTGGATGGGGGAGGTTAATAGTACCAACATACAGTAATGAGCAATTGAAAACATATCCTCAAAATTCTCTTTAGAATGAAAATATAGGACTATATTAGCTTTAAAACACTGAAATACAACTTAAAATTTCGTTATCATGCAAGATATTTATTACAACACCACTCTATTCGAATATTTCGTTCACACCTTTCACACACACTAACAGCATCTGTTGGTAGTACTGGGAATCTGTACATCCGGTGTTGTGGTCAGGAAGTTGAAACTGTCTGCTAGCGCCAATCAGCATTGTCGCTGCTATGCGTGACTCCCGAACCCAACACTGTGTTGCCAGGTTAAATTTGTTTGAACCACGTGGTTTTAGCTGCTTGCGCTGGTAAACTTTCTTTGCTTATATTTTGCGTGCGTGAATTCCGATTTTTAATGTTCGTAAGTCCTATTATTATCGCTATTATAGTAATATGGCTCCTGGTTCGTGTAATATGCAAGTACTGAAATATTTAAAATACGCATTATTCCTCTGCTTGAAATAACCGCTAAAGAACTGGCAACAGCCTGCTTCCCCCTCTCGAGAAATGTCAGAGCCGGAGATAGAACGACCGGACAATCACGGATGTCGTAAGCTTTCACGGCCGGAGTCTAATTTGTACACAGAAGAATTTTCCGGGCTCAGGAGCCGTGGTCTGCTGGAGTTCGTTTCCTTCACGTCTGCGGTGAACATTCTCAGCTGACTGTTGTGACTGAAACTTCACCCAGAAGACTCAGACCACGCCACCTCTGATGATGTTCACCGCAGACGTGAAGGAAACGTCTGGATCTTCCAACTCCAGCAGACCACGGCTCCTGAGCCCGGAAAATTCTTCTATCTACAAATTAATAAATCACGTGCCTTGAAAAGAGGCATGATTTTAATAGAATATGGGCGTCTAATAGAAAATTGACTAGTCCGGGAGCGAACTGGAAGTCATAGCAAAAATCACCACTTGTAACTATGTCGTTGTGCTGGAAGGAGGTTAGTTCGTGCCTAAATTATAACATCGTACAAAGTTGAATGGAACTTCTAATTTGTAATCTGCCGTGCATCACATTTTCTTATGTGTAGAGAATAATTAGATAATTATTTCACATACGAAAAGTGCTATCGAGTGAGCTAATAGATCAGTTATAGAAAGTCTTATAAATTAGGGTTAGCCGGTTTATCTCTTTTGGGCAGGGAATTAGGAAATAGCTAATAAGAAACGCTATACGCAGTTTCAAATTAAACAGCACAGGAAAGAGAAAAGGACTTTATTCGACAACAAATACACTCTGAGATATACACCTTCCTTCCTGGAACCTGTTTCGGATTATATCCTGAACTAATTTTCCTAAGTTTCCCGAATCAAGTAAAAACTCGGCCAACTACAAGGAGGAGAAGGAGAAGGAGGAGTAAGGAGTAGACTTATAAAGCGGCTCCAGAAACTTGGTACAGAGCACCGAAAGTACTCCGCAGAGGCCCATTTTGTTTCTAATTTAACCCCTAAGAGGGAGGGAAGGAATAGCAAGTCGAAGGGTGATATATGCTAGTAAGTCGGACCCCCTAAGATTTCAAATCCTGGCGTAGGCGAACTACGCTTTAGTCCCGTTCCACTGAGGTATTCCAGAGACTCGAGTCGCTCCCAGGAAGGGGGACTTCGGCAGATCCGTCAAATATCAGAGCGAAACCTTTCCAAATAGCACAATCCACCGTTCTGCTCCAACATACCGAACGCCGTTGCCTGTCTTTCAACCCTGAAACAGATGAGAGATAATGAGAACAGGACATTTCATTAGAAAATGTACCACCCTACTGAACAGGAGAAACCGCGAAAAAACTCATAGAGTGGCCGTCCCGTTGAGAATCGAATGCATAACCTCTCACATACAAGCCTCACTCTTAACCTCTCGCTCATTGGAGAGAAGAGGAGTAAGGGAGAAGAAAGAAGGAAAAATACACAAGGTCATGGATTAAAATCCCCGCAAAATTTCCGCGAGAGATAAAGTTGATTCCAGATGTTCTTGAAGTACAGCTTCGAACGTAACCCCTGTAGATGTTCGTTTGAAAGCACCGCTCGTTGTTGAACGTGGCATTTGGTGCATCTGTTCGCCAAAACAAGGGTCCTTGAGCAATGCGCAGAAATCTCCAGGACCGTACTGTGTTTTCCTGTGAATGGACGGACGGTCCTTGGCAGCAGACTGGCTTGCAAACTTTGACGTCAATGCCGTGCCACATTCTCGCATTTGTAGAAGTGAATAACCTGTCGGCGAAAGCGTTGGCCGACTTGCCAGGTTTTCGGCGCGCTTCAAGTACGTTCCAAGGATAAGGGTTTTTCCTTATTACTTAACAGCTTTACAACGGGATGCAGTTCACAGAAACTCTTCATAATACATTCATATTCAGTTGTGTCCTTAATCCCAAAGTAATCCATTATGCATTTGAAAGGCTCATTTAGCGCACGTGTCGATATACGTGCACTCGCAAGAAACGGAGATTTTTGAAAACTAAATGTTATCTACAATTGCTTAATTTTATTGAACAAAGAAAAAGTAATATTAATCGTAATAAATAGCATACAGATATCCCCTTATTACACTATTCTACTGCTGTTCTTTATAACAGGGAAGGTAAAATAATTAAGGATGTATAGGTATACATTGGAATTTCTAACATAATATAGCTAATGATAAAAATTTATTGATTCAAGATATAGGTATATAATGGAAATACGCCAAACTTGAAATAGAAGGCTCACTTACAAAGGAAATACCGATAAATAAAGGAATTGAACAAGGAGTTGTCTTAGCCTTCTACTTTCTAACATTTTAATGGAAAGTATAATTAAGGAGATGAGAGGAATGCACAGATATACCTAAGATACTGGAGAAATAAATCTGGTTGCGTATGAGATTATGTTTTAATAAGTAACATAGAGGACAATTTACAGGACAATTTACAAAAGTTGTTACGCCATTTATTTCTGAGGTGTGAAAAGTGTGGAATGAGTATTAATCCATTAATGACAAAGGTTTTAACAACAAATAAATGGCCATTGAGATGCAAATTGCAATTAAAAAGTCATATAATACAGCAGGTTATGGCTTTTAGCAATCTAGGTGTAAAAATTAGTAGTGATGGAATACGTAGAAAATGAAGCTAGTTACACTGAAGCAATGAATATTACACAAATACAACTATTTGTAACGAAAACTTCACTTATCTTAAGAAAAATGATGTCAAATTTTTCTTATTAATGGAGATAGATTTCATAAACAAATCGCTTGTATCATCAGTCCAAAACACTTCGTCGTCAAGGATACGGGTTACCATGTTATTATGTTTTTTTAGTATTTAGTATTGAGTATTGGCAATACTGCAGAAATATAATAATATGGTAACCGGTATCCTTATTAATTAATTAATTTATTTATTTATCTATTTATGTATTTATTTATTTTTTATTTTATTTATTTATTTATTTATTTATTTATTTATTTATTTATTTATTTATTTATTTATTTATTTATTTATTTATTTATTTATTTATTTATTTATTTATTTATTTATTTATTTATTTATTTATTTATTTATTTATTTATTTATTTATTTATTTATTTATTTATTTATTTATTTATTTATTTATTTATTTATTTATTTATTTATTTATTTATTTATTTATTTATTTATTTATTTATTTATTTATTTATTTATTTATTTATTTATTTATTTATTTATTTATTTATTTATTTATTTATTTATTTATTTATTTATTTATTTATTTATTTATTTATTTATTTATTTATTTATTTATTTATTTATTTATTTATTTATTTATTTATTTATTTATTTATTTATTTATTTATTTATTTATTTATTTATTTATTTATTTATTTATTTATTTATTTATTTATTTATTTATTTATTTATTTATTTATTTATTTATTTATTTATTTATTTATTTATTTATTTATTTATTTATTTATTTATTTATTTATTTATTTATTTATTTATTTATTTATTTATTTATTTATTTATTTATTTATTTATTTATTTATTTATTTATTTATTTATTTATTTATTTATTTATTTATTTATTTATTTATTTATTTATTTATTTATTTATTTATTTATTTATTTATTTATTTATTTATTTATTTATTTATTTATTTATTTATTTATTTATTTATTTATTTATTTATTTATTTATTTATTTATTTATTTATTTATTTATTTATTTATTTATTTATTTATTTATTTATTTATTTATTTATTTATTTATTTATTTATTTATTTATTTATTTATTTATTTATTTATTTATTTATTTATTTATTTATTTATTTATTTATTTATTTATTTATTTATTTATTTATTTATTTATTTATTTATTTATTTATTTATTTATTTATTTATTTATTTATTTATTTATTTATTTATTTATTTATTTATTTATTTATTTATTTATTTATTTATTTATTTATTTATTTATTTATTTATTTATTTATTTATTTATTTTTTTTTTTTATTTGTTTATTTTAGTGTGTTTGTTGGTGGTTTGAATTTTAAACATTTATGATTTTCTCAAAGAGGAAGTCGCTGTTTGTTTTTTCTCCTGCCATGTAAAGAAAATAGCATATAAAAACCTTCACATGGCGACCAGCTCTTAAAAGATCTGACTATCGCTTAAGCTCATTATGTGTATTTCCCTATTCCCCTTGTACCTTTAACGAATTATGCATTAAACCATTTCTACTTATGTTGTCTCTATTAATATGTAATAGAAGGAAAGCGTTTGTTTATTAAGAGGCTGTGACTTTATGACACGTCTTAAAAAGGAATAATTATCTATTAGAATTTACTCCCAAGAATGTGTAGTCAAGAGTGCAACTAATAGATTTTTATAAGATGTTTATTAGCGTGCGCTTCCATTAAGTATTTTTGAAGACGTTTTAATACTGGATACCTAAAACTTGCATTACATTCTTAAAAGAATGCAGTACAGTTGACCCTTTATGTATCAGATACCTAAGTAGGGGATCTGTGTTCCAATTAAAATTTTATTGTAATATTACATTGGAAGGACTCAATAAACAAGACGTTAGTGTTTACTTGCACTAATAATTATCTGGAAACTCCTAAGAGATTTTACCAAAGTCTCCTCAATAAAACGAGACAGTTTTAAGGGAAAAGCCCATTATGTGTGTGAGTGAGTGTGTGTGAGAGTATCTCTACATCTGTCTGAATTTTTATAATAATATCTGTAGAAGATCTAAGAAGGAAGAAAAATCATATGAATACATATCAGAATTATGAAATGGTGTTTCTATTCGTATATTTCATTGTAGTCTTCCAAAGAGCAGAAAATTTCAAAGTCATCACATAACAATCCGTTCTTAATTATCTATTATTTTAGTGCATCGTATCTTCTTTGTGCTAAGAAATGGGTAAATATATAACGAATATTTGTCATCAAGAAGTTGGTAGAAAAAAATAAGCTATTGATAGAATATTTTAGTTAATTGATGGAAATTATTCATTTCTTTACACTAGCGCTATATAGGCTAAGATTTTTTATTGATGCAGTCAACATGAAAAATTCAATGCCATGGCCGGTATTTGAACCACGGATCTCCAGGTTTCCGTCCAGTCGCTCTAACCCATTGAGCTACCATGGCCAACGTGCCGTCATGATATTAAATTGTCCATTTGTTCCGCGGAAATATACAAGTCAACTGGAGAATTTAATGTCATGATGGCACGTTGGTCATGGGTTAGAGCGACTGGACGGAAATCAGGAGATCCGTGGTTCAAATCCCGGCCATAGTATTGAATTTTTCATGTTGACTGTATCGATATTGATAGAATAGTTTGTAAAACAGTGAGTAGATAGGAGCACATCAGATATTTTAAAGTGATACATCACTATTTGTTTTCTATTGACATGCAAGGAGTTGGGAATTCTAATTGGAATTAAAGCGACCCGCTTTTTAAATATTTGACTCGCTGGGCAAATTGTAATAGCTACAGCTTTGATTTGTAAGCACAATCAAATGGTGAAATAAGTAAGCACATAGGCATGAAAAATGAAGCAAATAAGTACCAAAAATAAGCGAATAAAAATAAAATTTAATCATAAATATATTGTTTCGTAGAGTTCTTACCTTATGTAAGCGAGGAAGGTCATCTTGAGATTTTCTTGTGTGAAGCTCCTGCGATTGTCAGTGAAGAATTTTTTATGAAGTGAAAAGGATCTCACGACGTAGCGTGACGTTACTGGAACATGCGAAAAGTACCACAGTTTTTTTTTGAGTGAATTCCTCTACGTTTCTATACCAGAAATATTTTTTAGATATTTTACACAGTATTTCGTAAGCAGGGTTTTTTCATTAATGCCTTACTGAGTTTCTCAAAGGCAGTTTTGTCAATACCTCGAATCTCTGAAGACAAGGTTACTGAAATTTCATTTATCAAAGAAAGTGAATGTTCCGTGGTATCATTTCGAGCTTGCAACTGTGTTATAATAGCAGGTATTTTGGAGGTGCAGAAGATGCAAGCAGCCTTGCCGCACACACAGGGATATTACCTAATATTGCCACTAATGATTCAAAACAAGGATTTAGTTTATCTCCGCTGTTATTTAACATTCATATGGACGATATTTTTAGAAAATTAAAAGACGAAATACTATCAGGAATAAAAATAATGATGTTTAATACAAGACAGAGAGAATAGGCTGCAAATAAGTATGTACAAGTTACATGGTACAAATATATCAGTAGAAAAGTCAAAGATAATGGCATTTATAGGAAAACAAATAAAAAGATCGAAGATAGAGCTAAATAATAAAGTATTAGAACAAAAGGACAAATTTAATTACTTGGGCTGTAATTTATCCTTCAAACCAAATAACGAAGAAATAAGTAATAAAATGAGTAAATTTCAATATAGTTGTACAATAATAGCTGGTACATTGAGAAGAAAAACCCGAAAGGATGCAAGTCTCAAATTCTACAAGACAATGACAGTTCCGGTTCGAGACATGGACTATCGAAAAGAAAAATTGGAGCCAAATACAAGTGGCAGAAATGAAATACCTCTGAGTAGTAAAAGGATGCACAAGACAAAATCATGCTAAACATGAAGAAATAAAGAAGGAATTGGGTATATTTTGTTAAAAGAAACAAATAAATAGAGAAAAATAGAAAAGTATTTGCAAATAATGCATAACTCTCGAATTCCATTATATCATTATATCAAACCTTCGGATATTAGAACAATAGGAAGAGGGGAGGAAATATGAGGTTGGACCAAGAGAAACCTTTTAAACTATGAAAAGTTGTTGGTAACTATAATGGTTATGATAAGCATAAAGCATCGAGCGCGCGCACGCGCGCGTGTGTGTGTGTATGTGTGTGTGTGTTGTCGGAACCCCTTCAGCTGCCGTGGTGCGAGCGCTACGGACCCCTAGCATTCGTGGTACCTCTGACGTTACTAGAGGAACCTCGGGCCGAACATTCGAGCCTCTCCCTGATTGGGAGTTGTTCAGATTGGGTTGGACTCGAGGGGGGCAGTGTGTTCCCGTTACCCGCGGGGAATCGGGTACCTCCGGCCAGGCTTCGGCCGCCCGTAGGGGGCAGGAGGTTGCCTAAATGGCCCCGGGTACTAGCCTGCAGAGCTAGTAGAAGGTGTGCTAGATCACCAGGCGGCCCCACCGAGGTTTTTCGGTAGTCTTCCCTGCGGGGTTGACGCGCGTAGGTGGCGTATCCACTTCCCGCCGTCTTGACGTTGTTGTCGATGAGGGGGGGGGTCTTTTTAGACTCAAGGTATTGCCCCAAGGAAAGACCCCCGTAGACCTCACTCAACATTTGTCGAAAGGCTAACCTTGGCAGGGTGTCTCCATGTGTTATTAGCAAGCACGAAAATCTTGCTCAGTACCCAGTGTGTGTGATGATTCAGTACAGACAAAACTCGTGTGGTTTCTTGCAGCCTTATCCTGCATTATTGCTCCTCCGCATTAGTTACGATTTCAGTTATTATAATTTAATTGTAATTAAACTGAAGTTAGGGAAACAGAAAACGCGTGCCATTGCCTCTATCCATACATTTGCTGATTGCTATGCCCTATAACTTCAATCATATAGTCTTTAGTTCGATTCTGCTCTATTAAGATGAAACACCTGTGAAGTTCTCTTCATTCTGAATAAATATTCAATTTATAACTTGTAAACGAAAAATAAAAGCAAAACTTAATTTAAAATATGTAGTTCTTGTCAAAATACGTTCATGCCAAAGAATATTTACTTCATCTTAACACCACTTAGTAGATACAGAAGGTTAATCCATCCAAAATAATTCGGCAGTGAAGTTTCAGTGAAGATACACGTTTTGCTGTCCCCTGAATATCCCCTACAGAAACCATATTTTAAAAAGAAATCAATGTGTGTGTTTCTATGTGCACGAGCGTCTGTAAATATCCTAACTCAAAAGCCAAAAGATTGGTTCAATACCGAACTTGGTAATTAAGTTTAGCATCTTACAAGGATGTGGCACAAAGTTTTTGTAAAATAATTTATCATGTGGCGTTTTATTGATCGCCAAGTTGAAATTTATTAAGCGTCCGTAGTTGGTAAGAAATTGATTTCGTAACTTTTCAATCCAGGTTCGTTAATTTTGTTTTAGGTTGATTTAGACGATGATTTCCCAGTCTGAACATGGAGATTCTTATCTCAAGGCGTCGTATCGGACAGAAGTCCGTCTCTTTATCAATAAATGATTTACAAAAATTAATTAAGTACATAAATAAATAATAAATTAGTCGATATATTTTTCAGTATATCAAATTTAATTCTAGATCAGTTAACATAAGATGACATAGCACAAATGAAATTAAGATCGTTCCAGTATATTCACGTTTTAAAATTATTAGTAATAATCTAATAACCTCCAGTCAATCCGACGATCAAACTTACCCTCCATCCTTCTTCTAGGACGGTCAGACATTCTCCTCGCCTCCTTAGAGGAAGATAATTGAGTTTTGTCCCCATAGCAATCATACGTTTCTTTATAACTACGTCACTCGTAGCAACATATACATTATTTTCACAATTTCATTTGAACTTAATTTAAATATAATACTTTCAAACATTGTTTAAATAATTTAAAATGTTAAATAATATCATAACATAAATAAATCAGACTTATTTTTCCTTTCGTGGCTGAATTAAAAGAAAACTGTTACAATTTTTAAAAAATCCTCCCAACCCATGCTGACTTTTATATGAAGTATTTTTTGAAAACTTGGATTTTATTTAAAATGGTTCTATTAATTTTATTGAAATACCGTACGAGTAATATATTTTCATGGCAAATGAAATGTATATCTTGAATTATTTTAGGAATGTCCTCAGAACTGATAATTCTGGATGAATTATGTAATTGGTAAACCGTCAGAGATAGACAAAATTTTACTGCACAAAAATGTAGACATTACTCGTATTTAAAGATACAATTTTTGTTAAACATACATTTTTTGTGGAGTGAATCATTTCGGAGATATTTATTTCTATTCCTTTAAATTTTCCAGCAATTATACCTTTGTCAACTAAGATTTCGTTACTTGCTTTTTAATATGTTGCCCACGTAAATAGAACGGAATTTCAAAGACATTGCATAAGGATCAAAATTTTAAAAACATGCCTTTGCTTTACAGCAAATATTCACATATTCCCTTGCCTTCACAAAAAATTGGTAATAAGATAATGTATATCTCGGTTAACATAAAGTGCATAGAGCAATAACCGTTTGTAAGGGTAGTTTATACAAGAGCAGAGAAAGTCATGTGAGTGCAACTCAACAGAGCTTTTACGTTAACAATGTAATATCAGTTTTATATAGAGCACATGAAATGGTTGTACGTTTAATTAAAACAATCCTTGTAGAGTTAAATGGCACATAATCACCTCCCGCTCCAAGTTGTTGCAGCTTCATTTGGTACTTGCAGTTCTACGTCATCACTCATAGTCAAGCACATGTTGTTCACATTTGAATATCTGCCTATTCATTCCTAAAATTTTCTCTGCGTCACGGTGCTGGAGCAGCAAAGTCGCAAAAGCTTGCGGTTCTTAGAGGAAGCTTATTACTCGGTCATTGCTTCTGAAATTGCAATAAGTTTGTGTATAATGTGTTTAGTGCAATATGTAGTAGTGAGAGTAAAGATTATCGCGTTGTGTGAGGCCTGTTTACACATGATTGGACCTCACATGTCTTATTGCACTATTCTACCGAGGAAGATTATTCGAACATTAGCATACAGCCAACCTTAGGGGAATTTCCTAAGCTTAGGTAATTTTAGGCATCAGGAGACCTAGCAGTGAAAAACAAAACAAACACTGCTACTTCTGAGATTACATACTACTCTAAAATGGGCATGTTAAAATTTTCAATTTTGGTTTCACAAAATTAATTAACTTTAGGTTTTTGTGGGAAGTATTACATCTTAAATATTTCCTAAATACTACTTGTGTTGCTACGTAAAAATTTGAATGTGCAGAGAGAGAGTGAGAGAGAGGGCAAACTAAACTCTGAAATCTCTTGAATGAGCTCTCAAGAGTAAACTTAATTTTCAAAACAAAGGCACAGATGTATTTCATAACACATCATTGATGAGTGAATAGATAAATTTAGGAAATCTATGCATAATTTTACAAGAAGTGCTAGTGAGATCAGAATCTTTCGACAGTGATGATTCTGAAAATACTAGATATCCTTTTAGCTATTTGCGGGATAGTCACTAGCCTATTTTTACTAATGGACTGCACTCAAGTACCGTGCAGTAACATCATATGTCATCATTACCACAATTTTTTCAATCGTGGCCTTGTTCATCTAGCTCTTCCTGCAAAAACGTACTATTGTAGATTTTTATATAATGATGTTTGTCTTTTTGTAGTATACATTGCAATTTTGTTACACCTTTAGCGAGCTTTTTTGTTCCCAGCACTGAGCCACAGACACTACTGTCCAACGCTGGCAGTAGTGTCTATGGCACAGTTCAAATCTGCGCTAGCCAGCCTGATTAGTTTTTTATTTCCTTCACTCGCCGAGTAAGTAGCAAGCTGGCTACTCAGCACCACGTCCCATACCTCTATCTACGTAAACAGGAAGGTCACTACGCATCTAACGTTATCTATCCTGCATTACACGTGTACGTGTGTGCGCGCCCGCGTGCATAGGTGGTTTACATACGAATCGCCCAAGCATACCTGCACCTAGGTAAACCTCGTTAAAATAGCGTACATCGATTCATCTTAATTGCTACTCTCAAAGGGCCCACCTCTTTCTAACAAGGTGTAATGTCAGAAATTTTATTATCCAGATTTTGAAAGTGTCTCTACCGAAGTTTATCAGCGTTATACTCTGACAAGAGTTTTGCTATGAGCAAAATTTCGCTAGAGGATATTATGTAGCTATATTTCAGAAGGCATACCATTTTTATTTTGGTTTTATTATTCTTGTAATTAAATAGTTTACAACGAGAAGCATAACAACCAGGGAAAATATTATTCTAATATTGCGTCATGCACACCAAATACTTACCCGGAATAATATTAGCAGCATTTTCCATTTTAAAATATATATGTAGCTATGCATATAATTATTTTTATTTTCCTTATTTAACCATTTCTTTTATTTTTTCCATTTGTTTCCCTATCCGTTTTCTGTAGTTTGACATGTACAGAGGGCGACAGAAGTATTCGAATAATATGACATGTAACATTGCACGTACTGTAAATACTGTAATACTTATTTGGCAGCGTTGAATTGCTCAGCATGTAAACATTAACCTTTTGTGTCTCGGAAACAGTCTTTAAAATATCAATTTGCATGTATTTATTACACAATCTGTACTGTATTTATTCTAAGATCCCTCTTATTGGATGACATAAGTATTCGAACGTACCCAATCGAACAGAGAGAAAGACGTGCCCTAAACGCCCTACCACATAGTACTTGTGTTTATGTTATGCTCGAGACAGTGTGCTCAAAGTTATTCAGCCGATTGTGGACTCACAGGTAATATGGGACGTAAAGCTAAGGAGACAACGGTGGCAGAGAGGAATATCGTCATAAATATGTACAAATAAAACAAATCTCTCTCTGAAATTGTCAAAACTATTAACAGAAGCAAAACTACAGTGTTCTACATAATTCAACGCTTCAAGCAGGCAGATACTGTTGTAAATAAACCTAGAAATGGCGCTACTTCTAAACTCACCCTCAGAGACAGGAGGCAAATAATAAAAATGGTGAAGCAGAATCCGAGAGTCACTGCATCTGAGATTATAGGATGCCTTGAGCAATATTCTGGCACTGTGGTTCACACCAGAACAGTTGAACGGGTTTTAAATAGTACTGTGTACAATGTCCGCGTTCCTAGGAAGAAACCATATGTTAATAAGGTGAATAAGAAAAAGTGTATAAAATTTGCTAAACAGTATGTGGTGAAACCAATAGAATTCTGGGATAAGGTTCTCTGGTCGGACGAGAGCCAATTCTGCTTATACAAGAGTGATGGACGTCTTAAAGTGTGGAGACTGCCAAATACAGATGGGGACCTAAGAACATGGTAAAGTCTGTCTACTCAACGCAAGTGCAGGGTGGCCGCTTTCTTTGAGGAACCCTCATAATCGTTTTACAACATGGACCCTCCTCCTGACGGTCCTCTCTACAAGGTTGCAACATTTTAACATCACCGTCTTGCACCTAATGAAACAGAACAACTGGAAGTTGGAACTTTGGCAACTGAGACTCCACGCGGAGTAGACATGCAACTGCCATTTTCAGAAATGCGGGGTTGCTATTGGTCCCCAACGTCAGTGTTCCATTTCTGAAGTATGGAGATAGATTTATGACGGTCATTAGTGGGCGGAAAGGTCAGGTCCTTTGAGGTCCCTTTGAGTGGGAACTGCACACACGTTAAAAAAACAGACTTTAGCTACACTGAACCATGGTGGCAGTAGTGTGATGGTATGGGGCTGTATAGCTTCATCTGGCTTTGGAATACTGGTGTTTATAGATGGGATGATGGACACATTTGAATAGAAGAGGATTCTTGAAAACAATCTTAAAAAGTGTGCAGAGAAGCTGGAATTAGGGTTCGATTATTACTTCCAGCAGGACAATGATCCGAAGCATACTGCTGAAATTGTAAGGCTTTGGATCATGTACAACACTCCTCACACTTTGAAGACCCCGCCCCAATCTCCAGATTTAGATCCTATAAAGAATATCTGGAAGGAACTCGAGGAGAGTGTGAGGAAGCATCACATCAGAAGCAAGGACCGTTTGAAAGAACAGAGTGGGTCCAGATGTAAAGTAACCGTTTTATTTCTCCTTGTAGTGCAAATTAGTTTCAGTTGCTATTTATGAGTTTATATGTTTACTGGAAGACTCAAGTTTATTGTACCAGTTGTATTTACGTACGCTTACTCTGTGTAGTTTTAAAATAACATAAGTAATAAACATGTTTACGTTCGAATTCTTATATCGGCCTCTGTATATACTATACCTATACACATAAACACCCATGCCCAAGGCGGGCCTCTAGCCCACGACCCTCTACGCGGCGGAACGCTAGAGACATTCGTCACAAATGGTAGTTATTTAATAAACATATAGAAACAAATAAATGAAATTAAGGGAACAAAAGGCAACACAGTTAACTAAAGGCACGAGGTTTTCAGTTTTTATACTTATATCTGCTCGATTTCCCATAGATATATACGTATAGAACTGAGAAAGTGGTTCTTTGTATGTAAAAATAGTGTAAAGCTTTTTTGATTTTGTTTTTAAATAAGATATTCTATGTGATTAAATGTTAAGGACCTCATTTTGGCACCTCTTTCCTTTTGATGGACATATCCTGCAGCATTCATTAAAAGTGAAGATGCTTGTAAAAGCAATTGAACTCTAGAGCGAATACTAAGTATGCAAATCTCAACACCGTTGTGATGTTACTGGAGCAAGTGTGATATGGATCAACTGATAATACATTTACTTTCATTACGCTGTAAACGTACTGACTGATATCCGTTGAACCCACTGCTTTAGATTCTGTAATGTTCCACTCTTCATTTGGGTCAATGCACGGTCACGTTTTATGTAAACAATAACGGTATTCCGTGCGATGTGTAAACGTCACACGGCTTCTGTGATTTGATACTTGTTTGTTGCATCAGAAATAATAGAATACTTACTGTGTTATGGTCGCCACGGAAACCGCGGAGATAAATGATAAAACGTATCCTGCTTTATCACTACATATTATGTTGTCGCTAGCATATCCTGCCAAAGTGCTTATGTACTTAACTGACACTAATAAATAAGCTTATTCTTTTTAATTTAACCTGTTTTGCCGGGCACTTATGTCACCCATTTAATGAAAATCAATAAAATATGTATATAAAAATCAATTATTAATGAAAATCAATAAAATAGGTATATTTCAGTTAAAAAGTATCATCTTAGCGCCCTTAAACCTTGTTCAGTCTGGCCGCGCCGTGGCGGCTGAATGGTTAGAGCACTTGGCTTTCACCAGGCGGCCCGGGTTCGATCCCAGGTGACCTCAAAGTGAGATTTGTGGTGGACAGCACGACGCTGGGAAGGGTTTTCTCCGGCACTTCCGGTCCCCCCCCCCCATCTCATTCCACCGGTGCTCCATCTTCATCTCATGTATCAGTTTTACCGTCTGTGGTGCCGTATGTAGTGCAACACTACACATTTCATTTGTTCAGTCTCATGGAACTGAATTAAAAATCAGGATTCAATATTTCCATTACTTTTCAATATCTCTATGTTCACTTTGAGATATATATGCATATGTTATATAAAACTGGGCTATCTGTGCATGCCTGTTCCTTGGGTTCTGTCGTTTTAAAATTAACATCCTCCAAAGTTAAGTCGTAATGTTCAGGACATTCCAAGGCTGTGGCTCTACTGGTTTAGGGGTAATATGTTAAATTCGGGTTCCTGAGGTCTCGGGTATAAACCCGGCGGAAGCTGATGGAGTTTTTCTGCGTAAAATGATTTAGTATGGCTTCTTTCGGACGGGAAATAAAGCCGATGGTTCTGTGTCGTAGATTTATAACACGTAAAAGAAGCTAAATACTAAGACCCCTGAGTAAAATTAATACATCCTTCATACGCAATATAAAATGTACATTTGAAACTATAACATTTACCATAAATAAAAATAAAACTAACAAAAGCTTTCCAAGAATTGAAACAAAGATTCTGAAGGAGATTTTCCCAGTTAAAATTAAGGACTTTGATTAAATTACAATACCCTTAAGGTAATTCTTTTATTATTTTTAATACAACATACTTAGAGGAACATGGATAAGACTGGGTACAGGGGACTGAAATGGACTACTTTACGGAGGGGATTCGACACAGAGACCCAAATGCAGTCTGTTGTACCTGTATCTCCAATTGGGAGCAACCCCGAGAAGAAGGATAAGGTGAGAGGAGACGGGCGACCGTCCCAAGGAATCACAACAGTGCATGGAAACTAGATGGAAATCCCCCGCAGGCCACTCTTCTGTGGTTCGGAAACAGTCCCACCTCGAGACCGAGTTCGGAGACCCGGCCTACCGAAGGAGGAAATCTTTATATATGCCATGCACCGCCGAGATACCCGCCGACACTTCTAACCTAAAACAGACCTCCAAATCAAAGATGATGTGAAGTGATAATGGAGATGCAAACAAGAAATTCGAGGGATGTAATTAACCTACCTAACATTCGCCTAGTAACCTAGGAAAACCCCCGAATAAAACTCATGGCTCAGGTAGGTCGGCCATGGAATCGAACCCGGGCCTCCCGAATGCGGGCTACAGACGAAACCGCCGGAGCCATCCCGCTCGGAGGGGTATAGGGGTGAAACCGGATACGTTATTTTTAATGGAGTATAGTACCATCTGCCACCGACACATTCAACTTTTCGTTCCCATGCTTATTGTTCATGCCGTCTCACATAATTTGAGGGATCTTTTACATATTGCATTAAAATACCGAGTTTGGGATCTAATTATTCATCTTATTCGTGGTGTTTTGCGGGTAAAGGTGGTAGTAGTTTTAGTGTTAAGCTTTTAAATGTATACTTTGAAAGTTCTTTTTTGGTTGTGGTTGGAAATGAATCCAGAATATTTTAAAATATGGCAATGGGGACAGGACTGGATGGGGCAGAAATCGGTTAAGCCCCCGTGCATTTAGATATTTGTCGTCGATTCATATAAGGTAATTAGCTATTGTAATACAAATTAATGCATCTTTTGTGCATTTTGATACCGCTTTTATTATTCTAGGTTGCATTCCCAATATGTCGTGGATTTACATTCGTAAAGCCAATGGCAAAAATTTTCTGTTTCTTTTCCCGAGTCACTAGGAGTTCCAATTCCAAGATATCAATGACCAGTTTCCAAACGATCAAGAGGAAAGACCGTTATAGTAACTTACTCTTCTTATAGAAACGATCTCATCGAAAAGGAAATCAGCAAGAAAGATGAAAAAAGACAAATACGCAGAAAAGTTTTCTATACAAAGAAATCTAAAGATCCACAAATCAGTAATTTGGGTAGTTACTATGAGACTCAATTGAGAACAATTCTACATGTCTTTCTTGTAATGTGTCATATGCACTTACAAAGGGGAGATGCATGAACTGCTTCGGAGGGGCCTATGAAGGCCGCACGGGTTGGAAGGATGTAGACCTGTACACATGGTACCATGTCTTAAAACTAGCCGGTTTTGCCCCTTGAGAATCTGGTTCTACCACGGCTGCGGGGCAAAACCGTATTTTGTAAAGTATATTGCCGTTTTCATTAAATGTAATATGTAACAAAATATTGATATGTTAATATTTGCATTAGCTATAAAATATTCCATTGTTCATGTAAACATTATTTCTGATATTAAATACATTACAACATTAATGTTTTGTCCATGTTTTCATAGGGTCCCGGTCCAACCTTATGTTCTCCTATATTTTGAATGTTCTGAAAATAGACTCTGAAGTATCTATTCTCTATTCTGAATGATTTTTGTGTGATTAGTAAACCGTGATAAAAGAGAGCAAAAAGATCTTGCTATACAAAACTTGCAGATCTGTTAAAACAAAATTTATGTCAAATATTTTTACTCCACGTAGAGTGAACATCATCTGTCATTTGTGATTCCTGCGAATTTATTTGGCTGAAGTGGTGCGTTCATTGGTGCTTAGCATAGATCTGAGAAGCGCAGTAGTTCCTCTCTCACTCTTACAAGAATAATCAGCGCGTTATCTGAGAGATATTTATGACCATAGATAAACCATGGTAACGGTCCGAGCAGCACGACAATACTTTGAATTTTCATATCACCTGTACTTCTCCCAAATAATGTAAATCTTTGTTTTTTGTTTTTCCTTTTTTCTCCCTTTCCTTCCTTTTATGCTTCCTTTTTTTCATTTCTTTTTCGTGATCATACAACATAAGAGAACTTCAGTCACCACATAGAGATGGCTTTGAAGAGATGTTACTATTGGTCTAGTTAACCATATTCTTGTTAAATCTACAGTGAAATATTAAATAAGTAGTAAATCTTTATCCGTGTTAACACAAACATATATTTTTGTAAGAAAACATTGTAAAATGAATAACACTGAATTTTTTCCACTGGTCATGGAAAGAGAACAGAATTTTTAATACATTATGTAGCGGTCAGTTCTTAAAACATTTGACTATCGTTTTAGCCTACTTATTTCCCTGTTCCCATTATACCTCAAGGAATTAGTGATAATATTTCTACGAATGTTTATCTCTACAAATATACGCAGTGAGGCTGCGGCTGCTCGATTTCCTTAAGCATATGCTCTATTAAACACGTTTTAGTTATTTTTCCTTCTTCATTTCTTCATTTGGAAGTGCCCATGGATTGTAACATCTTCCAGCAGACCTTTCAACATTGTACCTAAAGTTAGTTTCTCATCCTACACTATATAGATTTGATAACAATTAAAATGTCTTTAGGTCACAGTTGTGATGTTTTCCCAGTACCTAAAAATTCAGATTTTAAATAAGTAAAATTGATTAATTATGCCAATTTTACCGAATAAAGGAACTGTTTCCTTTTTCACATTGCAATCTTGCCTCGGAGCGGTGGTCAGTGCACCATAAGCATTTCAAAACGAAAAAGAATTTTTTTTTTTTTTAAAAAAAGCGTGCGTTTGGCATTTTACATTTTTTTCTTTCATTTTACCGTATATTCAAAACACAAAAAGTGGTTTACAAGTAGTAATAGTTCGTTTCCCGACAACCAGCCAGTCAGACTTGGGTTTCTCCATGGTTTTCCCCTGTCGCTAGGAGAATGCTGGGAAGGCTTCTCTAGCCCCT
>CM060953.1:88608074-88988074 GCA_030765055.1 Mantis religiosa
TTAACATCTTGTCACATTTACTACTGGAAATGAATATGTGAAACTTGAGGTCGGTAAGACACCCTGAAGTAATAACCACAGCAGAATGAAGGTTATTTTGTTGTTACTGTCATAGCTAGAAAGAAAATTTCCTACTGATCGTGCTGATTTTCCTGGTATTTTAAATGACAAAGAATTTCTGAAGCATCTCAAGCAAAATTACGGGTATTTATCCTACAATTATATAAATTTAACACAGTCTGGATTAAAACGGCCTTAGAGAATCCCGATATAATTCTAGCAAAGTAGACTTTGTTTATTGTGGGCTGCCTGGTTCATTACCAACAGGAGTTAAATATTTTCAATTTCCCTGGATAAAGGGCATTCTTAATTGGAAGCGCTTTTCAGAAGAAATATTTAGTTCTCTTATCTCCATTGGTATGCGTTTCTTAATGCCTGGAAAATAAAATTTAAGGTAGTTTTAATCTGAAATATAACTTGGTTAACATATGCCAAACCAAATCTTCATCGAATAATTAATGTATGAATTATCACATTATTGGTATTTAATCTAGCTTGAAGAAGCCATAAATGAGAATAAGGAAATCATCGAAAATAAACTACTCGTGTCTCGGGTAATTAATTAAAATGCGAAACTGAAGGAAAACGAAGAACGGGGAAACAAACCAAGGACAACCGGTAACAAAGGGATCTAAGAGCATACCTATAGGTAAATTAAAATTGGGGAGTGGGGAGAAGAAAAATCTAAAGGTTCAACTTTAATTCGTGATCGAATAAGAACTTAAGAGCAAACGGATTTGGTATATATATAAACCAAATGTGAGCACTGCATGGATATGATGCAAGCCAGCAAGTACCAGATGTTACATCGATTTCATCAGAAACACGACACCGGCATGAGATCGACACATCTCTCCGTTTTACATAATACGCCGTTGTCTGGCAGTACATGGTCAAAGAGGCAAAGTGGCGGCAGCATATACCAACTTCATACTAAAGACAAAGTGCACAAGGTTAGTTTATGAACATCGAAAGAGACAAAGTGTCAAAGACATTTCCACGTGATATACCTGAACCTTGATCCTGAGCGCGATTAACAGCGGATCTTTAAGAAAGAAAGAAAAAAGATGACGTTTGGTGTTTTCCCAACTTTGCTGCCCTCTTCATGGACAGATCGAGCAGAAACAGAAGCAGGTAGCTTAACAAACAGACTGATATGTACTTTGTACTTTACATTTAAAGCAATTTGATGTGTTGTACTCACATAGCTTTCTCTGCTCTTGTACAAACAATTCTTACAAACGCTTATTCTTCTATCTTTACTTATTGTCAAAATATATAAACATTTGCAGAAATTATCCTGTTGCAGTTGCAAGCGGAAGTGGTTCATCGTAGGCTACGCGATAGTCAGATATTTTAAGAAGTGGTGGAAATCTGATGCTTTGTAATTCTGTTCTCTTTGTACTTTAAAAACCGAATAACGACCTCCATTTTAAAAAGTATAAGTGTTTCAACAACAAAAAAAAGACAAGCATGACCTCGGAAATGGCCATCACCAAAACAAAACAAACATACAAACACATATGTATGCAGTAGCGAAATCTACTTTACCTTTAAACATATTTCATTAATATTGAAATTCATATTTTAATCTCTCTCTTAGTTGCATAATTATGCTCCTCTCCGTAAAAGCTAATATTTCTCAAATATGCCATTATCTTCTTTAATACCTAAAAGTCTAGTGACACTGATTTGCCTAACAGAAACAAAACCTCATAGAGGGTTTGATGTTAAGAAGAGCACAAAAACAAATATCCTTGGTATAATTGCTGGCTGAAACTTAATTTTAAAATATGTTAGAGTATCGTCTAAATTCAAAGTGTTCTGAAATAAAGACAAATACTTCAGCTGAAGGAATCTTAATCATAAGCTAATAAATTTCCGAAAAATTTGGTGCTACAAGAAGTATTTGGCATAGAACACATATGATATTTATTCCTTTTGCAAATTCAATATTATCTCATTTCCAGTACTTCATGTTAATTGAGATAAATCTTTGAAGTAATTCTCATGACGTATTTTGCTGTAGAAACTTATATACGGGATATAGGAAAGAAAATCGACAGCTGGATGTTTAAAAACCGTACCGCCCAAGGCTTTAAAATACCATACGCTTTTCATGACATTTCAAAAACAAATTAATATTTTAAAATAGTATTTTTAAATATACATTTTAAAAACTGAGATAATATTGAAGAACTGAGATAATATTGAAGAACTGAAACCAATAACAACTGATATGTCAGAAATGGATGATACTACAAAAAATTATTCGCAACAAATTGTGTGCATTTAAAAAAATCTGCATTTTTGTGTGGTATGCCTTTTATCCATTTTTATCGATTACCCGTTACATAAAATTATACAAAATTGGTTACAAAAGACGTGGATTTTATAAACTATTCCTAGAAAATTCAAGAAATACATTTTATTTCCAAAAATAAAATACTTTATTCAAAAGGATTGGAGGCATTTCTACTTATAGAAAAAAAGCTGATAAATGCTCCACATAAAGGGCAGCTTACAGATGAATATTTTCTTGAAAACCTGCTTTGGAAGATGAATCTAAATTTTGTGTTTAACCACAGTCAATCACAGACATACCCTACACTAAAATATACATAGGGACGTTTTGCAAAAACGTTTATTATTATTATTATTATTATTATTATTATTATTATTATTATTATTATTATTATTATTATTATTATTATTATTATTATTATTATTATTATTATTATTATTATTATTATTATTATTATTATTATTATTATTATTATTATTATTATTATTATTATTATTACTACTACTATTATATTAGGGGCTTCAAGGCTGTTTCCAATGACGTTTTCACTTCGAACTCTTCGTTAGAGAAAGAACAGAATACCGTTTCTTACTCAGAGGTCTCAAAATATGTGTCTTAAATGAAATCTCTATCTTATACTTTTTAATTGCTTTTTGCTGTATCTGCAACAAGTGGACGCCAAAAAAGGGAAAAAGATAAAATGAATAGTTTGAATAGTACGTAGGGTGATGAAAAGTTGTGCAGTTCTTGTATCTTCAGTTTTATTTATATTTATTCACTATTCACTTACTTGCTTTCTTTGTTTCTTTCTTTGCGGCAACTATCCCTTCTAAAGTGGAAAATGAAAGGTAGTTATGGCCATTTTTGTTTCGCTACACACAATCTAGATTGTAAGTGCGGTCTTATGAGCAGATAGTTCTAGCCTCGGTTCAGGACACCCCTCCCATCCGCGGTGATGTTGATGTATTGACGAAGGATACAATATTTCCTTTTCATTAATTTATATCTTCATGCAGCGTGGTGTGTGATAATTCTCCCTAAAAATTAATTGGCATACTCTCATATATTAATTACATAATAACCACCTACTAGAATATTTGACAAGTAAATTTAATGTATCACTTCAAAACAAAGGTAATTTAGCAGATCAGTGCGATTTTTTGACAGCATTATCAGTTTTATAATGTATTTATTTTAAAATTGTAGTTTTAAGTTATTTATAATGTTGTTATCACAAAGTCTGACAGTAGTCATAAGAACTTCAAATCCACCTTATATCGAAAAAAGTTTATGTCATTGTTTTAACATGAAATATTATTATTATTAATGATGATGATGATAATAATATTAATAATAATAATAATGGATATAAGAACCATGTTTCATGTATTAGTTTTTTTTTTCAGCAAGAATAGAGGCGAGGTTCTCGTGTTATTCACCTTGAAATCGCAGCAGATGTGTACGGATGGTGCCAAGTGGTGAGAGCGTTCCGTATTAGTAGTGTAAAGGTGTCAATTTGGCGTTACTATAACACAAACTAATGAGCTGTGTGTATTTGCACAACACAAATGTATATTTTCGAACAAGTAAACAGAAACCTGTTAGATGCTAAATGGTCCTATAAAGAGTTGTTGCTATTTTTTGACCAAATGACATCTGCTAAAACGCAGATAACTGTGGAGGTTTAGTTATGTGAAATCACCTGACTATTCTCATAAGTGGTTGAACTAGATGAGAGTGTTACCGCAGGTCATGGTGACCGCTGTTTCCATATCCCCAGCACAAGTTTAGTCAGTGACCTGTTTGTTAAAAAGCTATAAAAACTTCTAACACTGTGAAAACTTCTTACTTTTTGAAATTTTGATATATGATTTCTTGATGCTTACAATAAAAGATAGCATATGATTGCAGTGCTTAATAAAACAGGAAAAAGAAAAGGTGTTAATTTCCTATATTTATTTTCATCCACACCACTTTCTGTATTCACTCTTCCACATTTCGAAGAACAATACAAAAAAACTATGCATTGATAATTTACACTGTAAACATTGATTTTCTAGTCGATAGGTGTAGAGGGCCTAGTACGAAACCAGGTCATTAGTGTAGGTATAAACTCCGGTAACTAGGGGAACATATAAATATACATTCCTTAAAAAATGAGTGATTCTGAGAGTGATGTTAAATTTGCAGCAAATGCTGCTATTAATTTAATAACACCAGCTAAATCTCGAAAGGAATTCATTTGACACATTGCGAGAAAGTTAAAAAACTGTATGCAACAAATAAATATTAACTTTTATTCGCTTTAAAGCTTTTATTGGGTATTTACATGCAATTAATTGTAACTTTACTGCACTGTATGGGTTAAGTAGGCCATTACGATACTTGTTTTAATTTTGTAATGTTCCACTTTTCACAGTCAGTCGAAGTAGATAAACACTTTTCACAGAACTTTATTACTGCATCTATTTCATGCTAATAAAGATAGCAATTTGGAGAAATAATCTTATTACTGCTTATTTCCTTCAAGCACAAGAGGAGTTAGGGAATAGATTAAGTTTAAGTGATATTAAAACCTTTAAGAACTAGTCACCATTGAATTGCGTTGAAATTCCGTTTTCTTACATAACCAAGAAATTAAAAAAGTCTATTTGAGAAAACTGTATTTGAAAATACAAAACAATAGTTATCTTGGAAATGGTTAGGTTTACAACGAATTTTATTTGATATAAATTGTGTGCCTTAAGAAATCTACATTTTTTTTTATAAAATAACATTTTGTCTCTTGCAGTTATGAAAAGTCTTTCAGAACGAAAAAAAAAAATTAAGAACAATTTCAGAGAATTGAAATATATGTTTAATTTATCTTGAAAACATCTTAAGCACATGTTTTAATCAAATTCGCTCAGAACATTTTAGAGAAATTCACAATTTTGGAAACGTTTTCCATACAAAGGGTAGGTAGCTTTGGGTGCGGATTTTCTTGAAAATATGCGTGTCGCATCCTTAAAAAAATGTTGAACTTAATGAGATACCAAGTTTTATACTTACAAGTTTCTTTTGGATAAGAAAATAAGAAATCGTGGTAATCTAAGTTCTGGTGGAATACAGTACTTCTTCTGCTTACTGTTTAGTTAACTGTGATAAACGGTTGCCTAAATAATTTCATTATATATTTTATTATATGTCTAAGGTGGAATACCCAGCGTCAAATGTTTAAAAGTAGGTCTCAATAAGTTGGAATTCCATGTTAATTCTTTTACATAGCTAGAAACAATTGAGTAGCGACAGCACTTTAAAGGAGCAAAAGTACCGAAAATTTCAGACCAGTAAAAACAATTGTCTCGGAAATTAATAATGCCATAGACGGAGTCACCAGAAATAAATCATGTATTTTGAAGAGATCCATATCTTTGTGTAATCAGTTTTAACTACCCCTTATGATTAGCGTTACACAAAATGTCTTTGCAGTGAAGATGGCTTGATAAGCTAGTCTTAAAAATTATTATTTTTCATGAATATATATTGAACACGTGGCAGGGTAAACAAAAAATTTTAAGTCAGTTTTTAAGAAAATAAAGAAATAAAAAATAAGAAGACAATTGTAACAGGTAAAGGGTAATTTGATTTGGGGCATTTTCGT
This sequence comes from Mantis religiosa, assembly GCA_030765055.1. Classification (NCBI taxonomy): domain Eukaryota; kingdom Metazoa; phylum Arthropoda; class Insecta; order Mantodea; family Mantidae; genus Mantis; species Mantis religiosa. The sequence continues at coordinate 88,614,083 of CM060953.1, forward strand.
GAAAATTTTCGTGTCGCATGTTTGGAAAAAGTAGAACTTAAATAAAAAATGATACTTATTGTACTTTTAATTTTTGAGTCCCTCTCGATGCAGGGAGGCTGAAAACATGTATTTTTTGTAAAATGTCATTATGAACTATTTGGGTGGAATGCAATGCTTCCTCAGTTGCAAATAAACTAAGCAGCAGAGGAATTAAAAAACAATAACCCTTAATACCACACAAAGGTGTAATACCTTTCTATGATGAAGAAAATTGTTAGTATGACTCAAGAACGTGTTCTAAAAGTATGAATCTAACAATGCCCCAAAATCTGACAAGAAACGTGGATAAACACAGGTGCTATTAGGGGTGCCAGGTACTTTGTGTTGTACTATTATATTCCTGCTTTTCTAAAGAGAAACTGCATTATTTCTAAAAAGGGAAGAAACAAAGGTAAATGTAGTTGTGGCTAGTAAGCCTCCGAAGATGTTGGCTATCCTGAACCTCTTTTTATGTTTCTCTGTGTTCTTTCTTTTGTATTGTTACCGCTTATGTTTTGTCTGTATAAAATAACTTCAAATAAAGCAGATTCGATAATTAAACTAATCTTTATTCGAACACATCAAAAGCAACCCAAATAACCATAAGTGATGACCCCGACGTCAAATGACGTTAAACATGTACTCAAATGCCCGCCTCAGTAGCGTGGTGGTAGCGAGTCTGCCTCACGTTCAAGAGGTCCCGAGTTCGAATCTCGGTCAGGGTGAGTTACCTGAGTAAGGTTTTTTCCAGCGTTTTCCCTTATCCTGGAAGGCGAATGTCGGGTAACTCTAAGCCTTATGGACCCTGGGCTCATTTGAGCGTCATTTCATCCATTCCATTCATCGTCCGATATGACTTAACGTTGGAGGACGCAAATTTAAAAAAGAAAAAAAATGTACTCAAATATCAACGCAAGGGAACCAAATGAAACATAACTTCCAAATGGTACAACAGACGCTATTTCAAGAGTTGCAATCAAACTGCCGGCGTCTTGGGAAAAAAATGTCAAGGTATGGTTTTGACAAGTAGAATCTCAATTCTTAGCTGCTGGAATTAACGCAGAAAAGTATCATTATGTTCTTGGTTCATTAGACAGTGAAGTTGCCGAACTTATATTCGACTTTCTCACAAAACCAATATCTGATATTCCCAACTCAGATCTTAAAAAAAACATCTAATCAAAGAATTCGAAGAATCGGAAGAACGGAAGGCAGAGAAACTCCTTACAGAAGTAGAACTAGGTGCCAGAAAACCTTCTGCACTACAGTGAGAGATAAATTCTCTGGCAGGAGATAAGGTACCTACCGAAATTTTACGTACAATTTTCCTGCAGAGATTACCCACGAATGTTAGAGCAATTCTAGCAACTAGTAAAGATCAGCTAGATGATGTAGCAGCTATGGCTGATAAATTTATAGAAATAAGCAATCCTGCAAGTGCAATTCTTTGTCATACTTCAAGCTCATCTGAATCTCAGAACAAAGATTCAAGTGACCGGTTTTCTAGGTTAGTAAAGCAGACTGATGCGCTCACAAATTCAATTAAGGATTTATAGAACCTAAGCGGCCATGTAGTAGGTCACAAGCAAGAGAACATATGCTATTTACCGGTATCATTACAAATTTCTTGAAAATGCTAAGAAATGTACACCATTTTGCAAATGCAACACCTAATGAGTCCTCTCAACAGGGAAACTCTCATATAAATGACAGCCCTGTCCTGCAAACTAAATAAGCTCGATCAGGAGGAACCGTCACCTTTCCACAGCGTTTTCAAGAGACTGTTGTTTTAGGGGGGAAGTAGTATGTGGCTGGTATGTGTTTCAAATGGGAAGGTGTTTGTCCTTGACTGCTACTAGGTGAGCAACCAATCGGAGTCCTGCGGTATTGTCGTATTGCATTCCCGCTAAGTGGTGTGTGAAAAGCGCCACCTAATTAATCTGTATGAAATACTATTCGCGCTAAGACAAAATTTCAGATTTTGCCAAAACTGATCCATGTGGAAGGTAGAGAGTAATGTATCTAACACAACCACGAAAACCGCATATTTTAGCTCAAATAGTTTTTCTAATACAAATAAATAAACCACTATTATCTGCATTATAACAATAAATCACGACATAAGCACTGTATGGATATCATTACTGGTTGGCATGTATGCGTGTACATATATTTGTAATTACTCAGAATTGAAACGTAAATGTTTGACATGACGTGATAAACGAATTATTTTGAATAAGCCAATTCGAGTGAGAGGAAACAATAAATTTCCTGTTGCCCTGACAGAACGTGTCTAGTCACATTTGTTTATGAATGGTTTGTAATCTCTATTTACTCTAGATTGTTCAAAGTGGTTGGTGTGTGTGTACATATACTTTTAATTACTCAGAACTGAAATTTAAACTACTGACATGACGAATAAAAGAATTACTCTGAATAAGTCAAGATGTTAAATTCGAGAAAGAGAAAACACTTCGTTTTCTGTTATTCTGTGGAATTCTCTATGCTTATATTTATGAATGAATGCTGGATAAAAAGTGTTTATTTACTCTGGCGAGTTCAGATCAATATTATTCAGTATTTCTCTACACAAAGTAGAGTAAGAGTTGAATAGTGCAATGGCCTCTTGCGGTGAATTTAGTGGTGAGTCGAAAAGGCAGGTATTGCGTACTCAGGCTCGAAGTATTATTTTTAAGGTGTAGACGTTCTTCAAAAAAAAAAAAAAAAAAAAAAAAAATCGGAAACAGAAACTAAAAATGAGTTATTGCAAAGAGTACTTGCATTTAAAAACACGGAAAAAGTGTGTCAGCTGGATCAACTTGCAATTGAAACTGGACACGAGGTAATACGCCTCCCACCTTACCACTGCCAATATAATCCAACTGAGTTGATGTGGGCTCAAATAAAAAGGGGGATTGCAAACAGAAATAATACTTTTAAACTGACGGACGTTAAACGTTTGGCAACGGGCAAATCAATAATTTCAGATTAGCCAGAGTTCATGTCATTTTGTGTAGGACGTCGTCGAGTTAAGAAACTAAACCTCATCAATGTGAGCGAAGTCGATTTCAAGTTAATATTGTGAAGGAAACAACCGACGTTTATAAAGTTATTTATAACTATGTTACAACGCGTTTTTTGATAACTGAATATTGAATTAAACACTGGTATATTTAAAAGAAGTTAAACGATTATTTCGTTTCATTTATGCCGGATTTCACCAACAGATGATAAAATCGACGTTAACAAATGTAACGTAACAATTGTCACAGCGCTAACACTAATGTTAAATTTCTTGCATTTCACCAACCTGTTTTCTGAAAATGTTAACAAACCCGTGTTAACGCCAAGAAATTTGTAAATATCTTAGCTCTAGAAGGCTATGGATGAGTCGTATTGCTTTCTGAACGTACTGCAATGCGCTTTTGTTTTCATTTTCGTCTGCACAAGCTGAAAAATGGCGGATGAACAAAATCATAAATAAAGACGTGATACAAATTTCTCATCGATGGAGAAAGAATTGTTAAATGAATTGGTGAAGAAGTGTTAGGAGTGAGTGAGTGTGTGGTGTTTAAGGGCCCGTCGACAACAAGGTCATTTGGGCCCAAAAGTGTTAGGATATCATGGAAAATAAGAGAACGGATGCAGTGAATGTAAAAGAGAAAGATGTCACGGGAAAAATATTGGAAAGGAATTTAATTCAAATGCATGGGTCACTACTAGAAGCACCAAACAACTTGTCAGTATTACTTAAATTTAAAACGAGGTGCGAAGGACAGGTGACTGGAACGTTTCAAGACAAGAGGTGGACAATGTCTTATCCACATAATTCAGTGGAATGTAAATTCGCAAAACTATTAATACTTGAAGCAAAGGCGAGATCGGCATATTTCGATGCATATTCTAACTCAGTATTACGTAAATTTGAAACGAGGAGTGAAGAACAAGTGACTTGTACGTTTCAAGGCAAGAGGTGGACAATGTATTATCCCCATAATTCAGTGAATTATAAAATCTAAAAGGCGAGATCGGCAGATTTCGATGCATATTCCAACTCAGTATTACGTAAATTTAAAACGAGGAGCGAAGGACAAGTGACTTGAACGTTTCAAGACGGGAGGTGGACAATGTATTATCCACATAATTCAATGAATTATAAAATCGCAAAGCTATTAATACTTGAAGCAAAGGCGAGATTGACATATTCCGTTCGATGCATGTTCTAACCTTCCGCAGTAACCTTCATAGCAACATGTTTCGACAGCCTATACCTCTGTAGAAAATGTTCTGATAGTTCCTCAAAATCATTTCTCCTCATGGGCCGTACTCTATTACGAATGCCATTTAGACGGTCTTAAATATAGCAAATCGATATCAACAGCTGAGTTCATGCTCGCCATCCTGACTATTTACAATTGTTAAGGATTTAACAACAGAAATTTGGCTTGTTAGTTTAACAAGAGATTTAACACCAGTGTTACGCTAACACTTATTGGTGAAATGCAATTATGGTTTTAACTGTTGCTAAACTCGTGTTAAGTCTTTGTATCTGTTGGTGAAATCGGGCATTAGTAAATTAGTTACAATTCCTGTCTGAGACCAAACCTTAGGTAAGGGGTACTCATGCTTCGATTGCAGCAGCTATGGACAACATCTAAAGGAATTGCTCATCCTGAGACGCTGGAATTGAGGAAAAGCTCAAACTGAGACACTGCGCGACCCCAAACATCGGCATCATCCCCGAGGATAGACGCAGATACATCTCCTGGGATACAGCAGTATGCCAAACTAGAGGTGCTGTTGCAAAAGTTGCCTCAACAGGGTGCAGAATAGCATCAATCCATCCGAAATTTCGTCGCAAATGACTTACCAACCTGGGACTTCGAGATAATCCACGCGGAGGTCTTGTCATCTCATCATGCCATTTGAAAACTCGTCGCACATCTGTGGCTACTAATGTACTCACTAAAATCAAATCAATCTAATCTAAGTCAAACTTGATTTATCTTACGCAAAAGAACATAGTTTCTTTTTTTGGCACTCAACTTTCAAGTGAAACAAATACGACTCCAGAAGGGAAAACTAATTGTATTATCCTAAACATATGTTTATATACGTCTTTATAAATCTAAAGCTTCGTTTAATAGCTCCGTGTTAACAACTGTTCTGAGAGAGAAATTCCACTAAACCTAATATTTCTAGGTTAAACTACAGGCCCTTCACCTGTTATATTTAACAGAATTTTTAGAAAGAAAGCTGAAATACTGATTGTTTAACACTCATAGATTCAATTTGTAGGCAAACAAGCAAGTTTATTCCAAGATGTTTGACAGGTTTGTTTTGACTCGTTTGTCACTGTTCTAAGTTCAAGGTATTCCAACGCGTGATGCTGGTGGTCTTACACACTGTCCCCTTTAACCTTTGGGTTGGACTCTTGTAATGTTTAATGTAACTGAAGGATTCAGGTATAAATTATTGTAATGAACCTACAAGTATTTCTAGAAATAAGTTCAACAAATTTCTTATCATTATTTTCATAACTTACGAAAAAGAGAAAACAAGAAACACTGAAGAATTTTAAGAATGGATATTATAACCCACTTTAACGTTTTCGTAATACATTAATATATTCAACATTCTTATATCTTTAAGACAATAAAATGTAATTCACACAATTCTTTATTCAGTTTACTTCAATTACACGTGAAATTTCCATTTTTTAGGTTCCTTTATCAATAATGATGTTCTAGGTGTGGTTGTAGCCACGAAAATATTGGAAAGTAGTTTTACCTTCAACAACAACTTTATTCATCTTATAAGAAATATATCTCGGGTGAAAGATTTTGACAAAACGGTTATTGGGGTAACTTTACCAGAATTTTGAAAATAGTAGCATTCTCCCTATATTAGGACACTATGTACCTATGGTTATGAATAAAAAATAACATTCTGTGAATGTATTTTGTAATATAGTTTAAAAACTCATTTTAATAGATTGTTATATATAATGAATCTTCTAAATATATAATCATATACCCTCAATAACAAATTTGAATAATTAAGATAAAATGAAATATTAAAAAACTATATGCTATAAAACTGAATGTTTTGGGTTAGTTAACTCATTTACACAAATCTTATATAAAAACTAAACTAGCACAAAGTGTATGGCTCCTTTTAGAGCATTTGTAGCAACGAATCCATTCTTCACCTTCATTGTCTCCCGAAAAGCATTCAGCACAAAACGGACATTTGGCATTTTCCTCATCTTCTGACAAGTCTTCATTCGAATCTTCAAGCTGGACATTGTCATCTTCGAAATTGGAATGTCGCCTACAAATGGAAGTTGCCTTTTTGACCTCGCATTTTGAGATGACATAGGACTTCGAAGTTGTAAGTTACTTCTTAAGCACGTTCTTCTTCTCTCTGCTTTCTTTTGTGGGCATTCATTACTTTTTTAAGCTAAAACTTCCTTAGGCGCGTTTAGACTTTTTGTGGGTAGTGAATTAAACTGAGCCGTCACGCTGGAATATGTAACGATCATTCGTGTGAAATCGGCTCGAGTCGACTCAATCCGAACTAATCCCCTTCACACACTCAATTGTTATTTCAGTCTTATTCTGTCCATACCACTATACACCGCCCGCCTCGGTAGCGTAGATGGTAGCATGTCTGCCTCACGTTCAACAGGTCTCGAGTTCGAATCTCTGTCAGGGTGAGTTACCTAGATAAGGCTTTTTCCGGGGTTTTCCCTTATCCTTCAAGACGAATGTCGGGTAACTCTAAGCTCCATGGACTCTTGACTCATTTGAGCATCATTTCACCCAATTCATTCACCGTCCGATATAACTTAACGTTGGGGCGGACGTAAATTAAAAAAAAAAAAAAAAAAACCTATACACCACAGATTTTCTGTTGCACTCAACAGCATATCAACAACATGCATCCAGGTATGTTTTAACATATTTAAAATACTATGAAAAATTCAGAAACCCTACAAGAGTTTAATTAAAAATATAATTGTCTTATGGCCGTTCTTACGAACGTCTGTCAAGTGCCGGTAACCGATCTGTCAGATAACCTTCTGTCATTTAACGAGTCCACAACATGTCAAATTCCACTTTAAACAATAATAATAGTCAAAACGAATAGATAATATCATCCAAGTTCGGTATTTCAATAATTAAAACCATAATAACGAAAAATAAAACGAGTGTGCTAATTGGAAACAAAATTGTTAGGAATTCGTGAAAGAGATGCTTCATTTAAGAACTGGTTACTTTTAGTGAACATTTCTGTTTGTTGTGAGTAGTAAAACGTAAAACATCAATAAATTAAATGTAATAACACGTAAATAATAAAATGATTGCGTATTAAAGGACGTTTTGCGTTTATTTTCATCTACAACTTATAGGTTATGTTTTTCCACACACTGAAAGACCGACGGAGGGTCAAGAAAATGTTTTAATATCAGTATCAATTGTGACAAAACATTTGAAATGAATATGACATGTAATAAAATATGTATGAAAATATGTACGAACGTGCAATAAAATAGGAGTAATGAGTATATGTACGGATTTGTAATAACATGTGTAAAATGTATACGTAACCAAACATTTCCGAATATTCAAAAAATATGCAAATAAGGAAATGAATATCATATAATTATGTAATATGTATGAACTTGTACTTTTATTTAAAAATGCAGTTAAGCAGCAAGAAGCAAAATATTAAAAATAATTGTGATTTGATTTTACTTCCTTTATACATCGTTTATGTATAACCCTCTTCGCACAGAGCCGCGCCGTGGCTCAGTAGTTAGACCGCTTGGCTCTCACCAAGGCGGCCCGGGTTCGATCCCAGGCGACCGCAAAGTGAGATTTGTGGCGGACAACACGGCGCTGGGGCGGGTTTTCTCCGGGACCTCCGGTTTCCCCCGCCATCTCATTCCACCGGTGCTCCATTTTCATCTCACGTATCATCAGTGCCATCGCCTGCGGTGCCGTATGTAGTGAAAGCGAGTGTTAAACACTACACATTTCCTCTTCGCACAGTCGCAAGTCCGTGGTCATTCAGTTTTTTCAGAGTATTTTCCTTTGCGAGCACACTTAGCATAAGACATGAAATGTTTAGCTCGCAACTGGCCTCTTTGCGCAAGAATGAGTGTCAACATTAAAATTTTACAATTATTTTAAAGAATAATTTATAATGAATAGTTTTTAAGTTTTCACTTCTGTCGTGTGGTCTTAAGCGCACACATTTTTTTTATTATTATTATTTTCAACTTCCTTCTTCTTACGCATATTTTTGTTAATTTTTAGCTTGTGCTTGTGTGGTGAACTGGTAATAACTTGAGCAGATCCCGACCTAGAACTGCTACTGGCTGACTTACATATCAGGGAAAGCAATGAACTCACATGTGCTGCTTGAATGATTCAGAAGTAGGAAATTAAACACCTTCCTTAAATGTTCCTGGCTGAAACAGTAGCATTTGTTGATCTGGTGATTCATGTAATGGAATGAGGAAAGTAATGTTGGCGGAAACCATTCCTATCGCAGAAATGGAATCCTGCTTTCCGAAACTCCATCAATAGTTTTCTACCGCAGCAATTCTAGCATTGATAAATACAGTTCGACCACCATTCAAATGAGAAGTCTTATATACGACATAAGCCATAACACAACCACCCTGTGTAGAGTAATGGTATGCAAATCGCAGGCAAAATCGCACTATTTTCATTTGAAACAGTGCGTCTGTCTGCAAGGTCAACTAGCGTAAACTACTTTTTTTTAGCTTTTGTAAGTACTATACCTGCATCATTTCGCTGTAGTCTGGTGAGGTTGGTGATGTTCCTTTGGTTTCTGTATACATCCGAAGTTTTTTTTTTTTTTTTTTTTTTTTTTTTTTTTTTTTTTTTTTTTTTTTCCTATTTCTGCTTTTTTGCAACAGTTCTCTAAGCTTCGTGACTATTAATAAGATGTTTATCACATTCGTACTATATTTTTATTAACAGAGTCTTGCTTTAGTTACGGTTTTACGATAAAATATTCGTTAAAATTACATATGGTTAGGAGTAGTGGAGGCAGAACTATGAAATGGCTGCCTTGCCGAAATTGCTCTATTTCGGTTTGCTCATATTGCACTACCATTGCGTCATATTATGGCAATTAATAGCAACTATAATAAATCATTTGGTAGCAGTTTTGATGGCGGAAAAAGAGAATATGGCAAGTGGAAGGTAGAAAATATGGGGCTAGCAATAAAAGATTTCAGTAAGGGTAAATTCATATTAAATCAAATAGTTACAAAATACGCAATCCCTAAGGTACTCTCATGGCGAGGTAGTGAGAGGTTCCAAATGCCAGACTTATTCTTCAGCGAATAGGAGAGAAATGGCTCTGCCCGCAGAAGCCGAGAAAGAATTAGAAGAGGTTATTCTTAGTTTTGAGTCTGTATTAATGGGCCTAACTAGAACAGAAGTGCAAAAGCCACCTTACAACATTTTAGATGCAAATCCCCATTGAAAAAATCCACTTGATCATGCAAGGTAGATAGCAGGTACAAAGTGGAACAATTCCGTTATTAAGGGGTATCCTCAGTTCAGCTTAAAACAGCCATAAAATATTTCCGTTGCTAGAGTAAAGGATTCTGAAAGCACAGCGTGTATGCATTTCTTTGATGTTATACAAAATATTAATGACAATAATCAGCTAAATGCCTAAAGGATTTATAAAAATTGACGATACAGGAATTTCAACATTCCAAAGATTGTTGGGGAAAAAGGAAAAGCCAGAATTGGACAACTTAGCTACAGGAGAAAGTGGAATAATTACTGAATCAGTTTGCTGTTGTAGTGCAGGCGGTAATCTGAACCTCAAAGATTAATTTTCAAAAGGATGAGGAATCCATAGGTCTAGAAACCGGAGCTCCTGAAGGCAATTTGGTTAAAGTATCTGAGAGAAGCTACTTAACTCAGATGTGTTTATAAAGTGGCTACGTCATTTTACAACATTTATCAAACCTTCTGTTGAAGGAAAGTCTTGCTTGTACTCGATGACCTAGACACATTCAAAAAATCTAGAGGCCCACAAACTATCTAAAGAGAAAAACGCCGCTTTTCTTTTGTAACACTTGCCTATTGTGATACTTGAAACTTTGACTAGTCGTTTTTCTTTGTATTATTTGTCCCTTTATTTTTTTTCATGTATTATATTGAATGTTAGAAGACTTAAGAGTTCAATTAAATATTAAGTCTATTGAATTTAATGCCAATTAGGGAGGTGCAATTTTGGCAACTGTTTCCCAAATGGCACCAGTCACAAACAAAATTATTTCAAGTTTTAAATAATATTTCTTACCTATTTAAAAAGAACTGGCAAGCAAATCATAGAATGCTTCAGTACTGAAAATTCCAAAGAGCAACCTTCACTGTTACGGTAATGTATGTTTATCAAGCTAAGCCGAGGTTTCTAAAAATTGGTGCGATTTAGGCTACCTTGCCTTAAGGATCAAACTAGCCTACGTGTGCAAATGTTTATGCTCCTTTTGTGCAGATATCCACAAATTAAATAAGAGGTGACACGAATGCCAAATATAACTCATTACGATATTAAGATAATTAATTAAGTTTAACTTTCTTCGATTATGACGAAATAAATGCACTGAAAAACTTCCCGATTACGTACTAAACAACTGATTAACAAGGTTAGGGTATTGTAATTTTCAGCTAAATCATTTTCAAAACGTTGCTTGAAGTACCATTTATTACCGTTAACCTGAGGCACCTGTTTAGCACAACACTTCAGCCCTTCCCATAATTGGGACATTCCCCATATATTCCCCATACCCCATATATTCCCCATATTTTCCTTACTTGCCCTACTAGCTGCATAGTTTAGTATTAAATATTTTGCCATGACTGGAAAAGTATTCAAATATTTTTCATTTTAAAGTCCATTGTGAAATGAATAGCGATCTGCTAGTTTTCCTCGTTTGGGAAAGTCTTCTAGAATACTACTGTTTAATGCTCTGATTTTATTGTCATAGGAACGTATCTTAAATTAATTTATGCTCGAGCACGCCAAATTTTAGTAATTATACGACCGGTAGCAGTGCTTTATGGGCTTCATTAAAGTACACCTGTCCATTACGTATTAACATTCGACCAAACAGAAGTGGTCACGTAACATTGTGAAAGCGCAAGTATCGATTATTGTCGTTTCGATGGACAACGGTACCAGCGCCAGTTTTAAAAAATCGAAATGTCTGACACCAGTAACAGTGACATTGAACTTACACCCCCAGAACTTACGGCAAAAGCACTTAATGTTACCAATAACTTGTTGCCACAAATGTATATAAAGATGTACGAGAAATTGTACTCACAATTCATAGATTGGAGAATATCAAAAGTTATAAATTCCTCTCAAAAATGTATTCCTAGTGTATTTCGAAGAACTGTCTCAAAATATGAAATCATTGACCTTGTGAGCTCACTATTATATTTTGAAATCAACATTCAAATTAGGCACCAAATCGACTTATCTAAATACTCAAAACTGAACAGCTTACTAAAACGCAAATCAGAAGGATATAAAGGAAAAAAAGTTAAAATATTTACACCTGATGAGTTGAAAACATTTATAAATGAAACACCAGATATTAAATGCCTCATGATAAAATTAAGTTTCTTTTTTTAATGTTACCAATGTTTTGTTTTAATGTTTTTAGGTTAAACTGCCTCACACGTTCACAGTTGTTTATAAGGAATTATTCCTAATTTCTGCGCCTGCGTATTATGTACTACAGCTCAGAAAAAAGAATAGCGATAAAAACAAGGCAATAACAATTCTAACATATCACTCAAACCAGAAATGAATACTTTGAAATGAACCTTTAATGATCGAACATAAACAGTCGTATGAAACTTGACCATAATGGTAATTAAAACGGGAGTATCAATAATACTGGCGTTTTAATTACTACCATTATAGTCTCGTTTCATAATATACTGATATCATACGATGACCTTCAAGCCTTAATTTCAAGCTAATATTGTACAAGAAATACCAGATTTAATTTTAAATGTTGGTATCTAATGCTTTTATATCACTAATTGCATATCTTTATTCCCAATGTTGCAAGCAAGCTCAACTACGGCGGTCATCAGCGCCCTTTAAAAAACTAGTCATGGCAAAATCCAGATATAAAACTTTCTAAAAACTATACAAGTGTAACAAAACCTATTAAAAATACACGTACATAAAAAACACCAATCAAAACCTACTAAAAATTTCGTTCACTAAATCCTAAACTCTAAACTAGACAAGAATCTAAATACCTTCTCCACGGGTCTCCATGCACGGCCTACACGTGGGTGGGCCTGTTGACCGTCTCCCTCAACCACGAAGAGGAGCCCACACGAGGGAGACTTTTGGCTCGGGACCCCGGATGCGCCAAACCCGTACCTACCGAAGTAGGCCCCTGGGGGTATGCTGCAAGCAGAACTATAAAATGGGCGAGAGTGATATGAAAAAAGAACTAAATTTCAGCTAAAGAGTATATAAGTACAGAATTAATATAGGAGTAACAATAGTAAAGGAAAATCAATAATCTTGTGAGAGATGTTCTGTGATCTTGTGAGTGATGGATAGACGTGCAGGAGTAAGGAGTTTTATGTAATAATTGGAACCGTTTTTATTTAAAAAAAAAAAAAAGTAAGAATTTATCGATGTGCTGGAGGTAACATGTAATTGACTAGGAAAGGAAGTTCAAGTAAAATATAATCCGGATAATACAATTAAATTATTTGTTACAAAATTTGAGTTCTCCGAAACTTTATTCCGAACCACACCTGAAAACCAGAGGTCTCATGACTCTTATTTAAAATAAGATGATACAATAAAAGAATAATAAAAAAACTTATACGAGAAGAGAAGGAATTCTGCTTCCAACTTAGAAATCCCGTTACAAGTGATATGAAAAAAGAACTAAATTTCATCTAAAGAGTATATAAGTTTGTATACATAAGGTCTTTTATGTACCTGTATGACTTCGTAATAACATTCTCACCCCACCAACCTCATAACATAATAATGCTACAGAACTACACGACATTTTAGGATTAATTAGTTACTGTCACCGAGCTCTTCAGCAACTTGTCCCCAATAGACGTGAGGAATTTTGCAAATTGTTATTTGTGATGGTGTTTAGAATATGTATCAACTTTGAAATAAATAGTAGAAATCTGTACTAAACGAGGCATTTAAGAAGCCGAGAAAGTAATCTTGAATAAAACTGAGTCTGGGCAAAAGAAAGAAAAAAATAGAGCATTAACATTAAAAGGTACTTTCATTCAAACTCCATGGCAAGCATTAACTCCCGTTATAAAGGAGACACATTTAAAAAGCTAGTAAGTGTGGGTTTAGCTGAAAATAGATTCCGGGTAACTTACATTTAACTGTCATGCATATTATATTGAAAAATAAAACTAAACGTCACTAAATCGATAAGCGTATCATGAGATATGTATTTCTCTTTATTCTGATATGCTCAATGCAAACGTGGAGTTTTTGGTCCCTTCGTTATGACAAGCACGAATGCCTGATTCATCGATTGTGTAAAGGATAGAGCAAGAGCGTGAGTGGAGAGTGGGTAGCAACAGGCAAACCGTTTTGTGAACTGCCGCATATCAACAAGTTTGAAAATAGCTGTTGGCTGTGTCAGTGTACATGGGTGTCACAGTAATTTATTTGCCTCACCGTGGCCATCATGTTTTGATGTGCTTTATTTGCTGGAAAACAACCTTGGTCTTTCTCTCTTCGTATGCACAACCATTAGTTTCAAATTGGTAATGCGTAGCACAAGTTCGGGTCAACAGATTAACAGTGTAACTAGAGAAGGGAAGAGGAACACTCACATGACTTTCTCTTCCCTTGTATCTACAAACTATTCTCATAAACTCGCATTCCTCTAATTCATTTTAATCCAAATAAACTTTGTCTTATTGCTAATTTTCTATAGGTGCAAACGAGTATAGGAATACAATTGGAGTTAAGCGATAGTCAAATCTGGGATATCTTCTAAATTCCGTTCTCTTTGCCTTGGCCAAGAGAAAAAAAAAATAATACCAACTACCCATTTGAGAAAAAGCACAAGTACCGCAAAATTCGCACAAATAGCAAGGAATAGGTATCTCGGAAATGGTTCACTCCCCAAAAAAGAGAAATAGTTGGAGTAAACTGTGAGTTATAACGAGACATAAGCCCCATCTGTGAGTAAGATTTGTTCCATCTCTTACGGGTTACCAGCTTTTCAAGTAATCGAGAATGAACAAGACTGCAGGGGTATTCTCTGAAAATTTAAGATGTACATTTCAGTTATTACGCAAATATCTTAAACATTTTATTCAAAATCATTAGAGTTATTTTTGAGAAAATCAAAATTTCCTAATTATGTTCCATAAAATGGTAGTCTGGGGTGGGGGACTTTCTTTTTAAATACAATCCTCATGTCACCTTCTTTTAAGATACTGAACCTAAATTATACTTAATTTTTGCTCTTCACAGACAGAAAGACAAACATATAGACATTTTTTCTAAAAATGCTTTTTTATTTGGATTCAGTCTGTCCATATGAAGTTTTTGAGTGGAATACAATACTTCATCTGCTACTATGCTCATTAGAAAAGGTAAAAATAATCAAGAAGATCTTGAATGTTTTAGTTTCTACACATAATTGTTTTACAAAGTGTGTGTACGAAACTAATTTTCATCCACAACGTAACATAGCTTAAATAAAAATAACTATAGGCTATAAATAAGTGATGGTATCAGCGCGGTGGTAGGGCTGCTGCTTATATTTTCTCCTGGTGGGAGACCTAGTATGTGGTGTACCCACCCTCGTTAGGTCAATTGAGGCCTATGTGACTAAGAAGTAAAGACCGGCCAGGAGTGACGAGGGCACCACATCCCACCCTCCAGAACTGCACCCCTCTCAAGACGCCTGTGTTGGGAAGAGATGGCGTCGCAGCCACCAGGCGGTAGGCCTTGGCGCCCAGAAGAGCTGTCGTGGCGCGGGGTTGGTTAATTTTAGTTTACAGTTACGTATAAACATTATTTGAACGGGGCTGAGACAAAAGGAAATATACTTATAAAATAGCTATAATGCGTCAACTACAACCAAATGAAAAATAAATGCATGACTCTAATACGTTGTAGAATATTACATAAATGTAATAAAATTAAAATATACGTTGGCAAATGTCTCAGAATAGTCTTAGTCAGAAAAATCATTTTATGGAAGGATTGTTTATTTTGAATGCTATTTTGGACGTATAAAGCTCCAGAAGAAAAGCAACACATTCAAATCGAATGTGGATCACAGTAATAACAGAATATGTACCCAAGAAATTCGTATTAATTGTGCTTTTCCTCAGGCCCTGATTTAATACCCGATAGAATATTTCATTGTTACAATCCAAGTTCTACTCACAGATAAAAGAAATAGAATTTATGGCACAGGAGGAAGACTACATAACTACTGTCACCTGTCGGTACACAATCTGTCACATAAATCAACGAATCCATAGTAATTTTTGCGATACAATCAGGCATTTAAATCACCGTTAAAAAAACAGAATATATGTAGAGCAAGTTACTCAAAATTTTTACTTTGTATTTTAAAAATGCCGGATTTAAATTTTAAAAAATGGTACTCGTTTGAGCTAAGGTACTGACAACTGTACACACACATGCACCTATTTATAAATAACGATCTAGACATAAGAGATTATGATACGTATTACTTGTATAGCCTTATTTAACATTTTGGATGAAATGCAGTGCTTTCTCTCATATTGAGTGAATTAAGTTGCTCAGTAAACATAAATCAAACCAAAAACAAGGAGGGAGGGGGAGAGCAGAAAGAGTATATCACTGTGTAAAATATAAATAATATTTTATTTAACAACCAATGTTTCTTTAAACTGAAAATATCTTGAAGTTTTAATCTTTAATGGCAATTGTCAATACCGTTCATTTAATTAAGCAATAAAAGTTGATAGCACAACAATTCTGTTTGTATTCACATTAAGATTGCTTTCTATTTTGATTAAAAACGACAACGATGTACCTGTGTCTTTAGAAAAAGTACAGGAAAATACTTAGGTGGTCTGAAAGGTTTCCAACCTACTAAAGATACAAGACATTTTTTCAGATTTGTTTCAACATAGTGTCCTTGTAGCTCTACATAGTTCTCCCAGCGATGCTCCCATCTCTGTAACCCGTCCAAATAGTACTCGGCAAAGTAATTGTTCATGAAGGTGTCGAAAATCTCAGTCCTCCGAGCGCAATTTTCAGATGAGGGAACAAACAGAAGTCGCCTGGGACTACATCTGAAGGGTCAAACAGTCCAAACCGTAATTCGTGGATTTTCGCCATTGCAATCGCTGAGGTGTGAGACGGGAAACCAGATTTTTTCCCCTGCAAATTTGGCCGTTTTTCCGCAAGTTCTGCCTTCAGCTTGTCAAGTAATGATGCGTAGTATGCTCCTGTAATGGTTTTTCCTTTCTGAAGATAATCGATTAAAATAACTCCATGACTATCCCACAAAACAGTCGCCATCACTTTCCCATCCGAAAAAAAAACAGTTTTGCTCCTTTTGGAGCTGGTTCCCCATTTGCAGTCCACTGTTTGGACTGTATTTTTGTTTCGGGCGTATAATGGTGTACCCAAGTTTCATCTACAGTAATTAATCGGTGCCAAAACTTGAATTTATTGCACCTAAACTGCAGCAACAGAGTGTTGGAAATGTTTACATGAACACTTTTTTGGTCTAACGTGAGCAAACGTGGCACCCAACGCGCGGACAGCTTTCACATGTCTAAATGTTGATTTAATATGCGACAAACACGTTCTTTTGACATGTTTATAGCCTATGCTATCTCTATCACTTTAATTCGGCGGTCGTATAACACCTTTTGGTGAACTTTGGCGATGTTTTCGTCGGTAGTAGCAGTTTTTGGACATCCCGAACGTTCATCGTTTCCCAAGCTCTTATGGCCACGTTTAAATTCAGCTGCCAAAAATTACACTGTGGTGCACAGTCCCCATACACAAAATCCAACTCATCTTTGATATGCGTAGGCGTATTGCCTTTCAAAAACATATATTTAATGACAGCTCGATAGTCGATTTTGTCCATTTTCATAGAAACACATCAACTCACTCAAACGACTGTTACATAACAACTGAGCGTCCAAAATGGTTGAAATTTTGGTAACTGTCAACAGATGAACAACGAAATGCCCTAGATTTTATTTACGAGTCCTGCCATCTTCACGCTGAAGTCGGAAACTTTTGAGAGCACCCTCGTAATACCAAAAATTGAGAACAGCTCCATAAATAAAATTTGTAAATAATAAAACTCGTCAGGGTACACTAATGGATCTATTTTGTGCCATTCTTTTTAAAAAAAAATGACACTAATATGCGATATTTTGACTTTGTGTCCCATTACATGTTCATTTGGAAAAGTAATTATAATGCTAATTAATCATCTGAGTGATTAAGCATGTTTCGTACCAAGTTTCATAGTAATTAGTTCAGCTATTCTTGAGTAGCAAAGAATGACATCGATACAAAGTCCTTTAAAATGCGAGTTTTTGTTTCATAGTAGACTGTTTTTTTTTTTTGTTTTTTGTTTTTTAATTTACGTCCTCCTAAGTTAAGTCTTATTGGATGGTGAATCAAATGGGTCCACGGTCCATGGAGATTAGAGCTACCCGACATTTGTCTTTTAAGGATAAGGGAAAACCCTGGGAAAATCCTAACCAGGCAACTCACCCTGACCGAGATTCGAACTCGGGAGCTCTTAAGCGTGAAGAAAACACACTACCATCTACTCTACCGAGGCGGGCTCATAGCAGACTGTTTTTCACATTTAGTCAGGTGGAGAAAATAGACAAGTACGTAGGTAGGTAGGTTATAAGAAGTAAATCTTCAACAACAGTACAAAGTCATTATTTGTTTTTGTGTCGTAAAAATATATTTAAAATATTTTTAGAGTGTTAAAGCTTAAATCCTGTCTTTATGCAAAAGCACAGCTATCATCAAAAGCAATACATACTTATGTTGCGTACACTGTACATTGTACCCATGTGTTTTACTTTCAACGGTCATTGTCCATGCAGATAGTCAAATATGACACACCTTAAAACCACGGAAATGTATTGCAAAGAAATGACAATCATCTTTTTTCTTAAGTTGGACTTCGCATCTTTTGTTACCAGAACAATATGGTCATGCACATATTAACCCTTTCACAAACAAAAATTACTCTTCAATAAGCAAACTGCGTCTTTGTCGTCAAAACATGCAAACGACACTCAAAACTAAATATTAGGATATGGTGAACTAGCGTACTTCCCCAAGGCTACGACATAATAGTAGCACTTTGAGATGTCAAAATTTAAACACGAGCCCCAGCAGGGCGGATAACAACATAAACGATAAACACGTGAAAACCCAAGTCCAAGGCAACATTCAAGGCCTTTGTTAATCTCTGTTTAACGTGTTTGTTTTCTAATTAATGCACTTTCACTACTGGCTCTATTTCTCTCCTAAGACACACAGTATTGCATTTCATATCAATATTTCAGCAGTAAAACCTTTAGTTTTGAGGTATTCTTTAAAAAAAAAAAAAAAAGTTCGGGGAAGAAGAAGAAAAGATATCTGTATTCCTCTGTCTATAAATAATGTTATCTAACCCATATATTATTTTACAATTATGCCCGATTTCACCAACAGATGTTAAAATCGACGTTAACAAATGTAACGTAACAATTGTCACAGCGCTAACACTAATGTTAAATTTATTGCATTTCACCAACCTGTTTTCTGAAAATTTTAACAAATCTGTGTTAACGCCAAGAAACTTGTAAACATCACAGCTCTAGAAGGCTATGGATGAGTTGTATTATTTTCTGAACGTACTGCGATGCGCTTTTGTTTTCATTTTCGTCTGCACAAGCTGAAAAATGGCGGATGAACAAAATCATAAATAAAGCGGGAGACAAATTTCTCATCGATGGAGAAAGAATTGTTAATTGAATTGGTAACGAAGTGTAAGGATATTGTGGTAAATAAGAGGACGAATGCGGTGAATGTAAAAGATAAAGATGTCACGGGGAAAATACTGGAAACGAATTTAATTCAAATGCATGTGTCACTACTACAAGCACCAAACAACTTGTCAGTATTACGTAAATTTAAAAGGAGGAGCGAAGAAGGGCAAGTGACTTGAACGTTTCAAGATGGGAGGTGGACAATGTATTATCCACATGATTCAGTGAATTATAAAATAGCAAAGTTATTAATACTTGAAGCAAAGGCGAGATTGCCATATTCCTTTCGATGCATGTTCTAACCTCTCTTGTACTTCCGCAGTAACCTTCATAGCAACTTGTTTCGACAGTCGATACCTCCGTAAAATTTTTTCTTCTGATAGTTCCTCAAAATAAATTCTCCTCATAGGCCGTAATCTATTACGTATGCCATTTAGACGGTCTTAAATATACCAAATCGACATCAACAGCTGAGTTCATGCTCGCCATCTTGACTATTTACAATTGTTAAGGACTTAACATCAGAAATTTGGCTTATTAGTTTAACAAGAGATTTAACACGAGTGTTACGGTAACACTTGTGAGTGAAATGCAATTTTTGTTTTAACTATTGTTAAACTCGTGTTAAGTCTTAACATCTGTTGGTTAAATCGGGCATTAGAGTACTAACATTGTCTAATTATAATAATTTAAGGAGTAGACTGAGCGGAGTCGGAGTCTGGGCTTAGGAAACATCTGAAGAGATGCATTTGCTACTGCCACGTGGTATTTTCATGTATTACAGTTTCAGATAAACGTGATTGTTAGTGGTTCATCTGAAGAAACTTCTAAAATTTACATTTTTAATCTAATTGCTAAGCTTGGGTTGAACTTGAAGTTTGTTTAGAAAAATCTGTAAAGAAATTGACAACACTATTAAAAGCGATCCAGAATTAGGGATGCTTTACGTACTTTTCATACAGTTTTAAATTTGATAGGTTTATTTCCTAATGTGCGTCTATTGCTAAAGCTTTTATTGTTGCTGCATTAGTTTTGTTATAAAACACACACCTGAAGTACCGCGTTGGGGCCACAGTTCGTTATTTCTTAACGATTTTTGCCCTCTAAAGTGAACTGACCAAAACTCAATGTTAGCCACAATGTCAGTCAATAGATCGCCACACTGCTATGCAGAAATTGCTATATATTCTTATTAGGTAGTATCAGTTCAAACAAAAGGTTTTAAAGGATGGAAAAGCTATACTGTGTTTTTAGAAATGATTGTATTGTGTTGTTAAAAAAAGAGTTGTATGAGATTCTCTCACCGATACTTTACAATTTGTTTGTGGATGATATAATGGAAGTATATAATATAGATGAAGCTGATGCATCTAGTCTTTCTTTCCCCGTTCTGCTGCATGCATATGATCTAATGATAATAATGCCCACATCAAATCACAGGGCATCAATAGAATTACATTGCCCAGGAAAATAAAACGTGAAGTGATAACCAAGAGAATGGTAAATTTCTGGCATATCTGTGCATCATATTATGTATGAATGGAATATGGGGAAGGCACATAGACAGCACGAAACAAAAATTCATGCTAAAAATATAGTCATTAAGTCTGCTACAAACATTATTGAAATAGAATGAGAACGATGGGAATGGAATACAGAGCTATTGCTCGATCTAGTATATCTCATGGGGCAAACGTTTGCGAGTGGGAAAGTAGTGACATAGGAGAACCAAATCCAAAGACATTTTCTGAAGCGAATTTTATAGGTAAAGTTAGTGAGAGCTACTACAAATTGCGGGATTCTTAGATAACTTGGTTATACAATAAAAACATAAACATTTAAGGATAGTTGAATGCTACGGAGCTACTACAGCTCAGTTTAGTTTGGTAAAGTTTCCATATACCAACCTTTACTTTTTCAGTTTTATGTAATATGCAATTTATATTTAAATATCAAGACATCGGCCCCTATAGTAGGATCGACCTAAAGTGCATCTTCAGTTGCCCGCTCATTGAAAGTATTAATACTATAGCAATTATTGTAGAATCGCTTTATACACACTCATAATGAGAGAGCCGACATTTCTACATAGACTGTAGATGCTACTTATTATGACAAATTGACTATCCATTTCTCACTTGAATGGACGTGTGGTTCATAAATAATAATCCGTCTGCCAGTAAAGGTGCTTCGAACTGCGTGCACTCTGTTACAATATTAATACACTAATATTATGTTTAACACCATCATTTTATGGAAAGGTAGAGTCAGACTGAAAAAGTTAATGCCATAGCCGGGATTTGAACCACGGATCTTCTGGTCTTCGTCTAGCCGCTCTAACCAATTGAGGTACTATGGCCAACATGCCGATATGACTTTAGCCTACACACGGCCAGCGTGAAAGAACAGTTAATTTCCATTAATTGGCCTAATAGTGGTTAACTATAAAGCCTGGGCCTTAAAGTACTTACACGTTGTAAGTCGCCATTAAGGTAGTTGTCTCATGGGTTTCTGAGAACTCCTAAGTGGTTTACTGGAAAAAAACAAGAGTCAGTTGGAGAATTTAATGCCATGTCGGCACGTTGACCATAGTAACTCAATTGGTTAGAGCGGCTGGACGGAAACCAGAAGATCCGTGGTTCAAATCCCGGCTATGGCATTGAATTTTTCAGTCTGACTCTACCTTTCCATACTTTAGCTTACACACGCCAGAGTGAAAGAAAAATTAATCATCATTTTAATTTGCAATTCGCATTTTATTTGCATTTACCCCTCCTCCTACCGCTCGAAGAAGCGCGAAGTTTCTCGAATCTCCTTTTATGGAGGGGGAGAACATTCTCGAAGCTTCGCGCTTCTTCGAGCGGTAGGAGGAGGGGTAAACGAAGACTCAGCTACCCCTCCTGTCTCCCCTCTCTCCACCGGCCATCATTTATTGATCGGCATCGCGAGTCTGCCGCCTGGGTAACACTAATGTATTTCTGTGTTTCTTTGCTGATAAACTACGGATAACTGTTTGATACCTTCGTTGGCGCAGTGCCCCAGAGCAGTAGCTCTGGTTCCTCCCTATGAACGCTCCCAGGTTCAATTCCAACTGTTGGCGTAAAGCTTTATTCTTCTAGTGTTCAATTCACTGGACTCCTAGTAAGAAACACAAACGATCTTTAGGTCACGATGTGAGCACTCTTCAATCCCAACATATACATACTAACTACTACTGCGGGGTGCTCTTCCTGAAGCTTTTCTTATAATTATTTTGTTTTTAATTGTATCCTCCAGCGATAAATCATTTAGGGCGATGAATGAAATGGTTGAAATGATGCTCAAATAAGCCCTGGGAGGTTAGAGTTACGCGACTTCGTCTTTCAGGATAAGGGAAAACCTCGGAAAACCCTTATTCAGGTAACACACCCTGACCGAGAGTCGGGAGCTCTTGAACGTGAGACACACACGCTACCATCTACGCTACCGAGGCGGGCCTTCTTGAAGTGATAAGTGCTACCAGATGGTTCCAAGAAGAAGTTAAATATGCCTTGCAGGGATTTTTAGTTGGTGTGTATCTAACTCGCCCTAAGGGACTTTTATAAGATTTTTGCATTGCTTACTGCTTTTTTTTTTTCAAAAATAAAGCTATTGCTACCGGTAGCTAATTCTTTATTTTATTTATTTATTTATTTATTTATTTATTTTATTTATTATTATTATTTTTTTTTTTTTTGTAATTTACGTCCTCCAACATTAAGTCATATCGGACGATGAATGGAATGGGAGAAATGGTGCTCAAATGATCCCAGGGTCCTTAGAGCTTAGAGTTACCCGGTATTCGTCTTTTAGGATAAGAGAAAACCCTGGAAAGAACCTTATCCAGGTAACGCATCCTGACCGAGATTTGAACTCGGGACCTCTTGAACGTGAGGCAGACACGCTACCACCACGCTACCGAGGCGGTCTCTTTAAATACTGTTTAGATACATTTGATGTATATGAAATAAGGGCTATACAGTTTTGATCTAAGTCAACAAACATATCACAGTTAAGCATGGAAGTTTCAATGGTTTCAGAATTTGTTTTCTCATGCGGTGCAAATAAATATTTTGGGTTATTGATATCATCTCGTGTTTGTACGTTATGTGCCTCTGAAAGGAGCCTTTTTGTTGAAGAGTATTCTCATCCTTGAACTCAGCTCTTCTCACGAAGTAAGTGCTTGAACTGACAACCTTCATAGTTTCTGGGCACGCTACTGAATGGAACTTCTGGATCTGTTTAATATGCTTATGGATCAAGTTGGCGAAGATTTCCGGGACTTTGTAGCTCCTCTACATGAACACATTGTTTTAAATAAAACTAGAGGAAGACAACAAGAGGTGGTAAATCAAATAATCTGGCTGGCTACGAGACTGTTCATAGAAAAAACAACAACAAACAAACAACCCCCCCCCCCCACACACGCACACAAGGATGGGCAATTAATTGTACCTTTACACTTTCGCTGTGGTAAGGACAACACTAAATTGTTCAGTCTGATTCTACCTTTCATGCAAGGATTGTTATTTGTGTGCATGAATTTGTTCTGACATGAATACCGAACATAAATATTCGTTGTTGTAGAATATATTTTTCAGCAGGTATTTCAATGATCTAAGTAATTATCCTTGTAGACGTGTGTTCTATTGTTAACATGTACGTAGCTAAGCAGTGAGCGGAAACATGGGAGCACTGAAGGAAAACTAAAGGCAAATACATTGAATGCTATTATTTACCTCAACCTCTCCCGGTTTTCTCCCGCCTTCTTTCGCGCCTCAAGTGTGACTCACATTTCCGTGCATCCTTATAATATTGCTAAGATCAACAAGTTGTACAGCTCTCTTTAGATCGCCTAACTCATTGGTTCAGCACTTGGCGGATCTCATTGAACCCTCAGGAAACCGAAGCTAAAATATTCACTCTTCGCCGATATACTCCGCTTACTCCGTTGCGTCTCTACAGGAACAATGTCCCTTGGCT
Source organism: Mantis religiosa (assembly GCA_030765055.1). Taxonomy (NCBI): domain Eukaryota; kingdom Metazoa; phylum Arthropoda; class Insecta; order Mantodea; family Mantidae; genus Mantis; species Mantis religiosa. Next base: position 88,638,232 of record CM060953.1, read on the forward strand.
CCCCACTACAACTCCCGTTAAATACCTTGGAGTGCTTTTGGACACTCGACTGACCTGGCGTGCTCATATCGATCGTCTTACACGAGGCATGTTTTTAAAGTCAGTACCGTTTTGGAATTAAAAAAAACGTGCATAGATATCGCAATAATTTTATTTTTACATGAAATCCTGTACCTTAATCTACTTTTATAAATAATTTCCGTGAATATTGAGGCACCTGTAATAACGTGGCACCAGTTTTTGAATACCCTCCTCATAAAATTCTGCCGCCTCACGTGTTAACCACTGTATCACAACTGTTTTGACTTAGTTATCGTCTTGAAGACGCTGACCGCCTAGATGTTTCTTCAAGTGCGGGAACAAATGGCAGTCGCTGGGCGCCAGATCAGGGCTGTATGGAGGATGATCTAGAGTTTCCCATTGAAAAGATTTGATGAGATCTTTGGTCCGATTAGCCACATGTGGACGGGCATTGTCATGCAGCAAAACGATACCCTTACTCAACTTGCCACGTCTTTTGTTCTGGATTGCACGGCGCAGATTGTTCAATGTCTCACAATAAGACGCTGCATTGATTGTCTCATTACGAGGCAGATACTCCACTAACAATACTCCTTTTCTGTCCCAAAAAACTGCACATGATTTTCCGGGCAGAAATTGTTTGCTTAAACTCCACTTTTGTGGGTGATGATGAATATCGCCATTCCATGGATTGTTGTTTCGATTCTGGTGTGACGTAGGCCACCTATGTTTCGTCACCAGTAACAATTTGGTCTAAAAAATCTTCACCTTCATTGTGGTACCGCTCAAGGAAAGTCAATGCACTGCCTAAACGTTGGGTTTTGTGCAAATCCGTCAACATTTTCGGAACCCAACGTGAACACAATTTCCGGTACTTCAAGTTCTCGGTCACAATGCGATACAAAACACTACGAGAATATTGAGGAAAATAGTCGCACAATGATGAAATTGTAAAGCGTCTGTTTTCTCTCGACTTTTCGTCCACTTTCTGCACCAAATCTTTACTAATAACCGAAAGACGCCCACTCCGTTCTTCATCACGCACATTTGTGTGACCATCTTTAAATGCTCTCACCCATTTCCTTACCATCCCATCACTCAATGTTTTGTCCGTAAACTTCACAGATCGCACGATGAATATGGATCAGTTTTACGCCTTAAGCATTAAGAAATCGTATAACAGCCCGTACTTCATAAGCGGCGGGACTCACGATTGTCGGGGGCATCTTAAACGCGCAGTAGCCAACGTATACAATGAAGAATCAGACTGTAATGACGTCAGTGCATAGACAAGAGATGTGGGTAACCAGCGCGCATGCGCGGAACGCCGACCGTAGCGCTGCGGCGGCGGAATCGCAAAACGGTACTAACTTAAAAAACATGCCTCGTATCACTGGCCTCCGGGCAACTTTCAAAACTCTCACCTCTGTTGCATCGCCGTTCCAGCCTCGGCCTACAGTCTTCATTGTTACTCTACAAATCACTCGTTCGTCCGCTTATTACATATGCCTGCCAAGTGTGGGGGGCCGCACACTCGTGTCATTTGCGTCGTCTTCAGGTCATACAGAATTACTTCATGCGCATCGCTACCAACGCTCCATGGTTCATCCGTAATCAGCAGCTCCATCACGAACTAGGACTGTTACCTCTTCACGACTACATTTTCAGGATCGCTCGTCGTTTCTTTTCCACGCTGCAAGAAGTTCCAGGAGCTGTGCATTATAACATCGGCGTCCGCACGCGCCAGCCCTCACGCTTGAAGTGGAGACTACCACAGGACCTGCTTCTAAGTGATACATCAGATTCGAGTGATTCTAGTGCTTGATATCTATTTTACATCTTCAATATTGACATAATTTCTCAGAGAGTATTATTGGAGTTCTAACTTAATGTAGTTAGGGGGCGGCCTGTTAGCCTACCCCTGAGTGTTATTGTTTTTATTGTACTGTTATTCTTTTCACTCTGATTTGTAAAGCATTGTACTGCTGATCGATGAATAAAAAAATTATATATAAAAATATTGCTAAGATAAGCGTATTGCAAATTTGTGAACACATTTTGCTTTAAATTCGCGAACTACGAAATTTCAACTGCGTATCTTAGTGGTTCATGTCTTGGTCCCTGGCCACGGAAGGCGACCCGGTTTCGATACCATCCATGCGGTGGGGATTTTAGGTCCCGGGTATAGGAACGGTGCCCACTCAGCATCGTGAGGAAAGTGAGGAGCTTACGCTAGGTAAGCGGCCCTGGTCATGGAAACCAACATTCCGGCTGGGGGATGCCGAGATGCTGACCACATCTCCTCCCCGTATCGGTTGGATGATCGTCCACCTCTGCCGTGCGTAAGTGGGCGTGACGCCGGCAGTCCGGTTGGTAGGTCCTGGCCCTCTAAGGGCTGTCGCGCCAATGGTTAACTTTAACCTTAGTGGTTCATCTCTATATATAAACTAGACGCCTTTTATATGTTGAACCGATTTCTTTGAAAAGTAACACAAGCCTTCTTCGGTTACCGTTTGTGTGTACGGGCAGGTTTCTACTTTGGATTGGCACAGGGCCAATGTACAGATAAACAATAAAGTTATCACAGTTATCTCAAGCAAACCACGCACTATGGTAAATAATTTGACATTTATCAAAAATACCGCTTTTTAAGACTTCGCAAAAGTAAACTATACAATAGCAACGCTGTGAAATAAAAAGTTTCTTCATTGAGTTAATGAATAAGCATATAATAAATAGTAAACTCATTTTGAAATTCTGATTTACTAACGCATGTATACAGGTTTAGTGATATGTATACGCTTACTTGAAAAAGTGCTGAACAACCTACTAGACTACGCTACGGAGGGCCAAACCTGGTTTATTGTACCCATGCCCCCAAGTGGGACACCCCCGGGAGGAAAGATGAGGCAAAAGGAGAGGGGTGGCCATTCCAGGGAACCACGACAGTGACTACTGTCCAGCAAGACAAAGAAGATCCCTGAAAGGAATGTGCTCCCTTACACAGTGGGGCAAGGACGGTGAATGTGTGTGGCAGAGAACGCATGTTACACAAGGAGCAAAACCGTTAAAAAAAAACATGCCCATATTCACCCTGTACACTAATACCGATAAGATTCATTCACAAAAGTAGAAGCCGTCAGAATGTTTTTGAATGGTCTGTAACTGTACTGACATGAGGTGTCATAAATCTGTCCAAGGAGGGTGTGGGAACCTTCTGCAATCCCCCTGCGTCTCAGGGTCCGGAGACTTTCTCTCCTGTGGAGACCAGTACACTTTATCATCGGAAACTCCCCGGTAGGACAGAACAACCGGCATCCCACCCTACTGTGATCCGGAAACGGCTCTACGAGACCGGACAGCGTCCTACAGCAGGAGGAAGATTTTACTAAGCTCATATCATTCTGCTATACAACGCCGAGACACTCACTGACTCTTCTACCGTGAAAGAGTCTAGAATCAGATGAGAGATAATGTTAAATGATAATGGTGGTGATATGGACGGATAAAATATGCGGGGGATGTAATTAACCTACACAGCATCCACCTGGCGATCCTGGAAAACCTCCGAAAAACCCAGGTAGATCGGCCACGGGGATGGAACCTGGACCTTCCGAATGCGGGCCACAAACGGAACCGTCTGAATCATCCTGATCGGTTGCAGATCTATAAATAAGATTTATTTATTTATTTATTATTTAAATTGTTACTCGACTTCCTTATGTTTCACTAAATGTTTTGTTTTATTTTCGTTAACATTTATAAATATACAAATAAAATGGATATAACTTCGAGCATTAATAACCATTGTAATAAAGGGCAGAAGAAGGATTAGAGGGTAAGCGATATTACAGCCGTTTGTAAAGAAATTAGCACATGATGTGATCCAGAAAGAGAGGCTAGCTGTGGATAAGAAAATCTCACACTAATTTCGTCTAACATACTCAGGAATCGATCATTTGAAGACGATGAAAGGTGTCTCTTCAAGTGTTGTATTATTAACGTTGAGTGAAATCATCCTTGTCGCCGTAAATTATATTACGGTGCTCTATTTTCTTCCCATCTTGTAACTTCTTCGAAGGTTTGAAACACTGTTTACGAAGTAGGGGCAGGGTGGGTGTTGAACACGAAAATTTGTTTGGCAGAAATGTGTCTGCTAAACGGTGCCAGGAGGTGTGTACGCTTCAGGGAACGTATCCAAAAATCGGAAGCAAGCTTACGTAAGTTAATTTACTTTAAACCGTAGGTTGTCAAGTTTTCGGAGTTCCCTCTCGCTCAGTTGGATGAATCCTTTAAATTTACTTCCCTATGACGCATCCCCAACAGGTGGTACAAAGTCACAACACCTGCGACATCAGGGATTTCATATGATAGGGAGTCCTATTGATTTACATTGTATGTTTTGCATCATTCGTCTTCTGCTTCTTTACAATTATGATTTATTAAAAAGCTAAGAGTTTACACTCTAAATTTCATGAAATTTGTAACAAAATATTTTTTGTAAAGCATATTAACTTTTCAGTCTATGATATTTCATACCATACTCTTACAATCCAGATCACACCTGTAAATGTACCACAACACTGTTCTATACTTGTTACCATAGTGTGCAACAAAGGTTGTAAACATTTCAGTTATTACTGCAACAAAATACATTTGGTCGTGATTCTGCTGATCAGTATTTGTATAAATATGACAAGTCATGGCAATGTCAATAACTATTTTCTACCTACTCACGGCCTCTCAGTCAATAAACACCTTACGCTTAACAGCAATTTTTCACTGCTGTATATACTTCTATTGATTGCCTTCCTTTTTCAATCTTTACAGATGTGCAAGACAGGAAAATATAACTTAATTCAAGGCATTTAACTCCTTTGTTTTGAATCTATGGTAAGGTCAAGTCACATTCCACAAGTTGTTTGTGCTATAAAAATTAACATATCGGCTTTATATTGCGCTCTCTATTATTTAAAATATTCTAGTTACAAACCTGGCTGTGAATTCTTAAGAATGCTTATAAACTAACGGGCATACGGGCTTATAGCAGACAAGCCATTGAAATGAAACACATATTTTAATTATTATTAACATATATCCACAATCATTAAACCCCTTAATTCATTCAAAATTATACAAAGCAGAGGCAAGTTTTTAAAAAGGCATAAAATTGCGTGCTTTAAACACAATTTCGGTGTTGGGAATACTGCTCAAATCCAAGACTTTTTATGTAAATATCTTAAAAACAGTTTCAAAGTTGCGTTCAATTTTAATTTCAATTTTAATTTCAGGTAAGTGTGCATTATTATTTATATACTATGTAATAATAATATATATTTATCCAGTAAGAAAAGAAGTCATTTCACCCATTCCATTCATCGTCGTTAACGTTGGAGGACGTTACTGTGAAGAAATGATTAATTTCCATCATTTAACTTAAAAAACATTTGTTTGAGTGCATTAATAGATGAAACTTCTCAAGCTTTACTATTACTTACATAATTGCTAAAGTGAAGCCACACAAAAGCACTGTTATACATATATTTATTTTTATTTTTCATGAAGTGACATTTATAAAATATTTATTTGGTAAAATAGACTGCGTGTTTATATCTTGCTGTATATATATATATTGTATTTGGCATGGATATTAAAAATAAGTACAATACTTAAGTGCATTATTTCACGATTCGCACGACAGCCACTAGACAATTACATACCCATATTGATTTGATAAGTTTTCCGCGGTGTTGACCATTAAAATGCAATTAAATCACAATTATTTTCTTTCCTTTTGCTTTACACATTGTTCAGCATTCAAATCAAATGTCCTATTTTTAAAATGGGAATTAAAAAAACTGGAATTACTGAAATCGTAGCTGTGGGTGATTTTGTACGTCGTGTAAGATAATTTTAAAAATAAAATAAAACTGAAAAAGAAGTTTAATTGTTAAAATACTGCAGATGCTTAATTACCATTTTTGTTCCATTTACATCCCGCCTTTAACTGCAATGGTCATATCGGCGGCCGTTCTCCTTTAGAACATATCGAAGGTGTTATCTCATAGACGTTGGGCTTTAATCATTAGATCACGCACATATTTACACTCTCGTTTATACTTCCAGACTCTGGAGAAGATGGGTAATCATCTGAGGTGGATGAAAGAATCTCCACCCCAAGCCGAGAATCGAACCTGGGACCCCTTGCATGGCAGGCAGGTGCTCTACCGACTGAACAACCGGGCCAGCCTACTTACCAGTTTAGTACTTACTGCACTCGTAAAGTATTTCACAGTGCCTATATTATCGTACTATATTTGCTTGTTTTGTGTAACCTAATGAGTGAGTGAGTGTGTGGTGTTTAAGGGCCCGTCGACAGCAAGGTCATTTGGGCCCGAAGTTAAGACTAAAACCTAAAATCTACACAAATTAGGCTAAAAAGGTAAAATACAATTAAATCACTCCACTATTAAAAGTACATAAAAACCATCCAAAGATGTAACCTAATGAAACGTAAGACTAATTTATTTTGAAGCCTCTTGTAGCCTCATCTTATGATTGACATTCTGTAAAGTATCTGAAAAACCGTGTAAGTTGAAATGACAATCTCATGCTGTTCAATTTTCTCCGGGAACCGTAAGAATGGTAACGGTAAGTTTATAGATTCCAAAAGCTACCGAAATTTATTTTCAGTACTTCGCATTTTAAAAATTATTCTCATTCTTTATTTTACCCCTTTATAAACAAACTATATATACTGTTTAGTTAATCAGAGTAAACATTTGTGTAATTGAGCTGTAACACATAAAAAATCATGGGAGTCTCACAGAAGTTCAAAATGGTTTGAGTCCCGGCCGTGCCACTGCACTTCAAGTTAGATTCAACTTATCAACTTAGTTCCTTGTTATGTGTTTTTTTATTTTTTTATTTTTTACGTTCTCCAACTTTAAGTCATATCGGACGGTGAATGAATTGGGTGAAATGATGCTCAAATGAGTCCAGGGTCCGTGGAGCTTAGAGTTACCCAACATTCATCTTGAAGGATAAGGGAAACCCCGGAAAAACCTTATCCAGGTAACTCACCCTGACCGAGATTCGAACTCCGGAAACAATTTGGGCTCCTACGGTTATATAAGGTGAAAAATATGGGTTACTCATGACTTTCAAAATCCACCCTTATTTTCAACCCCTTTTGTTATATACTGCATTCATGTGATGTAGGGTAAGACAGCTAGTTCGGTATAGTTATGCATAACTAGAAATCATAAAAAGTGTGCTAAATCCTGAAGTAAAAAGAAGAAGAAGGAGAACACATCAAAACAACCAAACTGGAAAGCTCGCATTTCACCCAACAACTCATTGCTCCTGTTTCACCGGAAATAGATTTTTAGCGTCCTTTTAAGAATGTGGCAAGACAATTTTCAAGAAAATCCTGTACCTCAAAACTATCCTTTATTGGAACATTTTTCATAATGCTGATTGCCCAAAACGGCTCCAACTGTTTTGTCTAACGTACCACAACTTTGTGATATTTAGCTGATTAATAAAATATAAATCTTGAATTATTTGCGTTTTTGTGAAGTTCTTTTCATTCTGAAAGGATTTGATTTTTTTATAACTGGTAAACCATAAAACATAAATGAAACTAACAAAAAGTATGGTTGTTAACACAGAATTTATAAAGTAAATGTTTGGTGACATTAATCTTCGTGCTTTCGGTTTGAATTTTCTGATGTCTATTTTATCATACACCTATGTTTAAAAGTATTTTAAAAGGAGGCCAAAGTGTTTTGTTTCTCGCGATATCGGGCGAAGGGTATGGAATTTCAAGGTCAGCTTATAGCGACCTACCTATTTAAGAAATATTTGACTGTCGCTTTAGCCTCCTTTGCTTGTTTACTCATGCAACTACAATAAATATGTAATGAAACCACTTCTGTAAATATTTATTTCGATTTACATGAAGTAGATGGAAGTTTGAAATAGTATAGATCTTGGAACACATCCATCGAGAATAATTAATTTAACGTGGATGCAAAATCCACTTTTTATTTAAATTGTATAAATGTAAGAGATCGTGTGAATTTTACATGGATACAGAAAATCATTTTATTAAAGTCCATAATTTTCTTTTACTCTTTCCGTTGTGTGCAAAATCCATTTGCCTCTTGCGATTAGGCAAAGACAATTTAGTTGGTATGTGTACATTATGCGTAAGAGACTGCAGAACTAGTTAACAAATGAATATTAATTTTTTCAACATACAGATGTATGCAGCAGGAAGTTTTGACCAGAAATGCAATTCATCAATTAGACATTTATTTTTCCCCCAGATATTGTGCACATTTTGTTGCTGAATTAATGTAATATATTTTTGTATATTTATAGTGAAATGAAATTAAAAGTTGTATGATGTGCTGATTAATGCTGATTTCATGTTAAGAATGTTTTTCTGACGTTAATAGTTCTTGAGGAAGTTCAACATGTCTGTAAAATATGTGCATAACTAGAAACGTCAAATGAAACAATGTTATGCAATGTACAATAGAATATGTAATAGTGTGTTTATGCTATTTTTGTATAAAATAAGGGTACATTAGAATAAGCAGAGTGTTTTAGATAGTTATCCCACAGTAATACAATTTCTTAAACAATTATGCTGAGTAAAAAGTAGAAACTTTTAATACAAACTAACGACCATTTTTCACAATTTGCCAATAACAATATATCAAATTTTGCTTTGCTTTGGAATGAAAATGGCTATTGCATTTAAACGGTAACTGTAAGAGGCTTTGTGCAACAAGAGAACATTTTCCCCCAGTGCAGTGCAGACAGGAAATTTAGGACAGCTAAATGGCACGACACGTCTGCAGTTCCCAGCAGCCTGGGTTATCCGCTTATCCACGAAGTGTTTGTTCAAGTCATGTGGAATGTGGATGGCTTCCTAGGAATTCACTATCACGTGGTGACTTGCTCCGGGAAATTCGTACCGTGAATGCAACTGCGCTTGCGCACCTTGTGCTCTGTCCTTTTCTACAGTAAGGCATATTAACCCAGCGGCAGCGTGCTCCGACATCATTCGGCAACTAGAAAGCCTAACAGTGAAATGTGAAAAGTGTCTTTTGCTTGGTGCTGAAATCCCAGTGCGACAAAAAGTGGTGTTTCACACTAGTGTTTGTTGTTAAATAAAGTGTTTCGTTCAAGAAATACGGTGAAAGCTACTGGATACCAGTTCAAGAGCCTGCCATCAAAACAAACAAACGCATTTGTTTCAACGCCTTACGTAGACTGTAATAAAATTCCTCCAAATATGACGCTGGATATACCAGAGGAAAACATGTCAAAGTAAGTAAAAACTAATTAAACATCAATTATTACAATTAAAATATAAATGTTCACTTATATACCGTAAGTTTTGTTGAACTTTTATTTTGAAAAGCAATTGCGCAACATTGCACATAATGTAAAGTAAAAAGATAATTTGTTTAAGATAAAACTACTGTAAAATCTACTGCTTAAAACCAAATGTGAAGCAATATCAGATGACAAGCCATTTCAAATGTAAACATTCCGATGACTAGTCATCATGAGGTTGCACAACACGTGGCTTAATTGTGACATCTAGGTTAAGTTTACTTAGTTCGCTCAACTTTAAGGGATTCCTTGCTTACTCATTCCGTGTAACGGTTACATATTCACACTAATGCTGTAATTTATTTAGCACTGTATGAGCTCCCAAGTTGAGCGAACACTAACTGTAATAGAACAATAGTTATGACATTTTTAAAAGGGAAAACACCTGTACGAAGTATTTCACACTTTAAATGAGGTACCTGTTTAGATACTTGTGATGATGAGAGACTAATTGTAACACGGTTATTTCTACAAGTTATGAAATCTTATGAAACTAGGTCGCGTAACTGCACACAGGTTGAAAGTATGATACACACGTGGAGAAAGTAGGGAATTGCCGCTTAGCCTTTAGGAACTTTCATCAGGATATCGAAACTGTGGACAATTCTGATATTAATTGTTATATCCAATGAATGAAAAGCACATTTTTTCTTTTCGTTGTTATATGTAAAGATGTTCGGAAACATTTTACAACTTTCGTTTAGAAATGTGGTATAATTACCTACATTCCTGTTACTTATATTCAAGCTGTCAATATGTTGAGGACAAATAACTACTCCAGTATTTAATAATTTTCGCATTTAATTTGAATAGGCACCCTATTTTACAGCATCTTGACTTATAATTATAAAGTATACTTGTAATTACGAAATCCAGATCAAGCAAATTATTTCGTATGAACTATTAAGTGTAGGCTGTAGTGTACAGAAGGATAGTGCGCGAAATTCTCATTTCTGGGGGGAAAAAGTTGGCATTCGGAAGGAAAGGCATTTTTTGTTCCGATGTACTAAACTGTGATTTTTAGTAACAGCCCTTCTGACCTAAATGGCAAAGTTTAAACAAGTAATTTGATTTTGTTGAACTTAGCCAATTTGAGTTAAATTATTACTAAATAAAAATGGTAGGAATCAAAAACTGTTGCAATAAGTCCCGAGAAAGCTTTAGTTAGTGTTGCGTTTTCCTTGTCTCGAAATTATTGTTCGCGAAATAATTTCTTTAAGATATAAATTAATTCTGAACTGCATAATGTTTGTAAATAAGAAATTATCGATAAATATTTTATTTTGTAGATACTAGAAAACACAACCTAAAAATTACTTGGTTATCAAATTACTTTTCCTTGAAGGATATTATCTTCACGAGGAATGATTTTACGTAAACTGCTATGATTATGAAATACATATTAAACGTTTAGTGCCTTTTTTATTACTATAAAGTTGTTCATGAACCCAATTATCGTGTGTCCTAAGCCAACTATAAGACCGAATATCTTTATGCGTGTCCAAGAGGCAAATATACGGATTCATATAAAATTGCAGTGTTAAGGTTTGAGTGTAAACAACGCTTCACCTCAAGCATATTTTGCAGGTCAGCATTCCACATAAAGTAAACTTTGCACAGGTGAAAAGGTACAGAGTACATGATATGGACGGTGGACAGGTGGATTTCCCTTGACGTCAAACAGCAAGTCTAAAGTATTTTCGTTATGTAATTGCAGGAAAGCCATGAGCAAGGCCGTGCTGTCCATGCTCCGGCGAGCACGTGCTGAGAAGCGCCTAACCTTTGGTCTTCTACCGGCCATCAAACTCCTAGAGAAGGACCCTTACAGTGCCCTCTTCTGCGTCCTTCCTTTCGATACACAAGCTGACGCCGCCTTCCACATCCATACTGTGCTCCTGCAAGCTTTCTGCTATGAGAATGATATTCACATCATTCAGGTAACTATCTTGTTTTCCCTTCAACACAAATTTCTCATACCACTCATTTTAAAATTAAGTATACAGATAAATAAATACCAGTTGCTTTATTGTAATAAGTTATAGTAAATAATAAATAATAATAGTAATAATACTAAATTATTATTTAATAAATTATTACAATACTGATAAGATAGTGCAACAAACGTATAGCTTCCTCCAGCACATTTCCGTTCTCGTCATTTAATTCGTCATTCTTTTAAGTATTGTATATTCTTTCTTTCACAAATCTCCACTGAAGGATATTAATAAGCATTAAATCAAGCAAGTAGGATAGCCAAGAACAAATTCTGTTACTTCCTAGAAAAATTACAGGCTCAATGACTAATGTTGTCTGCATCATTGCTCCATTAAAATTCATTATCGAACCTCAAAATACAAATGGGCTCCAAATTAGTACCAGTGATGCAGAAATGAGCATTTGTATTCAATTGAATAAACCTACTACATGAAGAAAAGAGATGCATGTCCTATCGTTCTTGGTTTTTTTATGTTAAGGTCTAATTGTGGAAAACTATGTTCTTATCATAGCTGAAACCAAAAAAAATCCCAAACTTGCTATCCTCTGTGCTCAAGTTCAGAGAACCAGCTCCCACATACTAGTTCATTTCGTACCTGTTGACATTGTCATACAGAGGAGCACAAATATCTGGAAGCCTACCCATCCACAACCTTGAAAGCAAACATTACCAAAGAAATTTGTATACAATAAGCACTCGCACAACTTCTTAAAGTTTTCGGTAAAGGCATCAATAGAAATAAATTTTGGAGAGAAAAAAATTGCTCAGGAATTCTTTTTTTGAAGAGTTTCATAAGTTTCATTACTTCTATCAGCTAAGAAAAGAGCAGGTGTTATAATATTATAAATGTATGAAACTCCAATGCACTTAACAGTAATACTAATGAAGCAATTGTTCTGTTTTCAGGTTGATAGTGCAGACAAGCTGAGAGATATTGTTGGAGCAAAGGGTGGTGGAGACAAAGGTGGCTCCAAATCAGACCTGGGTTGTGTTGTGGTACATCAGCCTTGGCCAACAGACCAACCAGTTCTTTCAAAGTCTGAACAGGAGCTGGTGCGGTTCTGTCACCAGAACTTTGATGAGGTCCCTCAACCGGTCATCAAACTTCCTGCACTCTGAACACTGTGCACAGATTTTCTTGGGAACAAGGTGTGTGTCATCACTGGAACGCATGTTGTCAGCTTTCTACTGCTTAACTTTAAAGACAAAAAAACAATTACATAAAAGAACTGTAAACATATACAGCAATTATAAAAAAGACACTTGGAGTGTATGTCACAGGTGCATATAAAATTGTGATTGACACCTATTTGATAAAAAGTTTAAAAGAATCATATTCAAAATACTGTAACCTCAGTTGTATGCCTTCCTACTTTTAAATGTTAATCTCTTTAATTGTAAAAAATTCATATTATAGATCAAGAAGGGAGATTTGACATTTCTTGTATTTTTAATCACCATTAGTACTTATTTTGTTATAAAGAATGTTAACTGAGAATCAAAAGTTGTACTTTTCTTAAAGTTTATGTTAACAGTGTGTTTCCTTTTTAAGTCAGCACTAAATTATGTATATGCAATAGAATTGAAATGTGCATTTTTTGTTGTTGCAGATATTTTTGAAGCCAGACGTTGGCTAAGGATTCTACCTGCAAGGCTTCTGCCCCCGGTTCACACAGCAGGTTTATGCTTGAGATTAGGGGCAGTGCCCATTGCACATACACAGCATTCTATACTAAGCATGCGAGGACCTTCCCTCCAAGGAGATAGTGGAAGAGATCCAGTTCTGGAACTGGCTTGTCCTTGGTTGCCCAGTTTAGGAGTGCATACTGTGGCTCAAGAACTGGCACAGCGAAGTGTCGTTAAGAGCAAGTTATTTTATGTGCAAGCTTTGATGATGAAGCAAGCTGTTTTACGAGTGTACAAGACATGCAAAAGTAACTGCATTGTAGGAAGTTTGGTGAACTTTGTTTTTGGTATATTTTTGATCTGCTGTAAGCGGAGATCATACATTCCTGTTACTAAGTGTTAAGAAGCATATGTTTGAGTAACATCACTAAATGAATGTTTATACACTGCATATGTACATAAAAGATGTTTGTAATGATGGTTTTAAGGAGACAAATACAATTTATAGATGTTTGAATATATTTGTTTATTTGAAGTACTGAATTTTGAACTGGTTATCATGGAAGATTATAGATTTGCTATGAAATTATTTTATGAAGGAAACGTGTACCTTGAACTAATATCTCATGATAACCATTTACAAAATACAGTACATTGAACCCTGTCCATTCATTCAACGGGAAGTAAGAAATATTGGTAAAAACAAACCTAGAGCTAATCCAGAGAAATGACTCGATGGTAAAATCTTGCTTCCAGCCAAAATTTTTCTATTGACACCCGCATTTTCCATCATTTTTCCCAATCCATCCAGTTGAATACAGATTTGCAATATCACATTCTTGTCTGTAAATTTTAATAATAGCTAAAAACTGCAAATGCCTACAAAGAAAGTCCTTCAGCCTAGATTAAAAAATAAAACATATGTACTTTCTTTCTCTTACCTATTTTTGTTGCCTTGCTTTGGTTTTGCATTTTTATTACACTTAAAACTCCCACTTTCAAGCAGTAAAGTGATTTTTCGGTATCAATTTTAAAGACACAAATGGCTATTTAATTAGTCCTGTAAAACACTGTATTGAACTTCAAATTTAATTTTTTCAATTCCTTTTGTTAAGCACTTTTCTAATTCTTTGCACCACAGTTATAACTTATTAGCTTAAAGTTTTACAACCACAAACTTAAAAACTGTACGCTAGTTAGCAAACATTAAATCATTAACATTGGTTTTCAAACTCGCATTGAAAAGGTTGAAAAATTCAATAACATGTATGCAGTAAATTTATTTTCTATTAAACTAATTAAGCTGAACAAATTCCCCCATAACAGTTTTATTTTAAGTTTGCATACTGAGTTCAAACTAAAATTTTGGGAGGAATATAATAAATTGTAAGGTCTTAAGAAAGACTCACATTATCAGAAAGTGATTAATCTGAAAATAAAAAAAATAAATATCTTAACTGTTCCAAGATACCTGTTAAAATTTTGTGTGCAGTTTGTTTTTGTTGTGAGTACATGGTGAAAGATCAGCAATCGGAAGAAAACTGGATATTTGGATTTTCACTAATACATTGCCTTAAGCTGACTTGTCTTCAATGTAAGCAAACAAAGGATGTTTGTTTATGTTTGGAAAAACTTAAGTGACTATAAATAAACAGGAAAGAAGTGTAAAAAAATAAAAGAAATTAAGTATTATAAAAATCGAGAGCTGTGGAGAGAAATGCAATTCATACACATGCTCTTTAGGTTACCATGTAGCCAATGCAAAAAATGGTCCAGCCACACTGTAGGAAGGCCTTACATAGCATCTTGACTTTGATGACCTTTCTCCCCTTGTAGATTACTTTTGAACAGAACCTTAGCAGAATGTGTATGCTTAATGGTAGCAGTAATAAGCAGAGTATCAACATCTTGGTTAGAACAGAGGTAGGCTTTGTTTTTATGCTTCCAATGCATATTCTACTAATTTCAACACCTATAGAGATTGATAGAGTCAACATGAAAAATTCGATGCCATGGCCAGGATCTTCTGGTTTCCGTCCAGTCGCTCTAACCCATTGAGCTACCATGGCCAACGTGCTGTCCTGACATTGAATTCTCCATTTGACTCATATATTTCCCTGGTAGACCACTAGGGGCTCTCGCAGTCGAGACACACTGTTTGTGGCGGCTTACTATTGTCAGTACTTGAGTCCTAGGCTTCATCATTTAACTCTTATTATCAGGCGTCATCATTTAACTCTTAATATTTTAGTTAATTGATGGAAATGAATCATTTCTTCACACTAGTCGTGTATAGGCTAAGGTTTTTGATGTTTTTAAGGTTTTAAGGGGTGGTTCAAATCCCGGCCATGGCATTGAATTTTTCATGTTGACTATCCATCAAAAACCTTCGCCTATATACGGCTAGTGTGAAGAAATGATTAATTTCCATCAATTAACTAAAACCTATAGAGATTGTTTATTGTGATCTGCTAGGGAATGACATAAACACATCAGCATTTTATCTTTGGGGAGAGTGCTTGTAGTTGGCTTCCAAAGAACTTCCTATCGATTGAAAGTGATGACAAGTTCATCTTTATTTGCAAATGCAATTATTATTAGTGTGTATTATTTTCAGAGATCAATACTTTGTGATGGTGCTTTAGACAGATCATGAGAAGCTTTCACAGTAACAAAGGTAGTTTCATTTGTAGAATTATTTGAAAAATCTATTTATAGTTGGTTTTTAACACCTCGTCACTTACATTTTTATATTACTGAGGAACTAGTTTTGGAAGCCGTTGCATCCATTTTCAATCTCTGTCCTATTATCATCTGTTGGACTGAGGTTGAAAATGGATGCAACGGCTTCCGGAACTAGTCCCTTAATAGTATAAAAATATAAGTGACATATGTTAAAAACTGACTGCAAATAGTTTTTTCAATTAATTTTGACGTCACTGTTACTAAATTCCTCCAATTATGCATAATGAATTATACTGATTCTGTAGTAAACTATTTATTTAAAGAGAGATGGATTGTATAAAATTGTTTACATAATTTCTTTTCACCCTTCAACTACATTTTTAAAATAAAGGAAAGTATACAAGCACTCTAAATGATGCATCCTTTTTAATACTCTCCTTTCTTATCTACACAATTTCATGTTGAAAACTGCAAAGCACACTCCAAACAGCATAAACAGTTTCCAATGCCACATTGGGGATTATTTAGGGGATAGGGCTACCATTTTGTGAAATACTCCATAAAGCAAAGAAAGAAGGATGAGTTTACATCTATTTGTTGGCATTTGTTGTATTACTATCATAATTTCAGTGATAAACTGGAAAGAATAAAAATTGAAAAAAGAAGATCCATGTTGTTTTTATTAAAATTGTGTTACAGTGTGTAAGTAACATACATACAGTTCACATCAAGATACACTCGACTAATGGAAAACTTTTAAATCCTGCTTACAACAGAAAATGAATTATTCCATTCATCTGTAATGGAATAAATGATTCATGAAACACTTTGTCAATCTAATCTTTGTCAAGACATGCAAAGGGACAAATACAATAACAAATACAACAGTGTTGTAAATGAACTCTTTAACAATATATTTGGTTGACTGATATGAACTATTTAGGTTTTATTTATGTTTCAGGCCATTCCCTAAATTTGCTTAAGAGATTGGCATGTATACCTTATTATAGAAAATACCTTTCTCATATCAGTTCCACCTTTTTTTATAATTGTTTATTTATTTAGTCATGTGGTCCTATCCTGAGGGTGATTTTAAGGTAAAGATTTTGAGTCACCCAATAGTTTGAGGCAGCACTGTAAGTTATTACCACTAACCTGCTTGCCTTATACTGATTATGAAGGTTTATTCTGAAGTTATCATAATTATCTGCAAGATAGAGTAGTAGAGAATGTATTCACCAGCAAAAATTAAAATTTTATACCCAATTTCACCAACAGATGTTAAGACTTAACACGAGTTTAGCAATAGTTAAAACAATAATTGCATTTCCCAACAAATGTTAGCTTAACACTCGTGTTAAATCTCTTATTAAACTAACAAACCAAATTTCTGTTGTTAAGTGGTTAACAATTGTAAATAGTCAAGATGGTGGGCATAAGCTCAGCTGTTGATGTCGATTTGCTATATTTAACACCGTCTAAATGGCATTCGTAATAGAGTACGGCCCATGAGGAGAAATGATTTTGAGGAGCTATCAGAAGAAAATTTTCTACAGAGATATAGACTGTCGAAACAAGTTGCTATGAAGGTTACTGAGGAAGAACAAGAGAGGTTAGAACATGCATCGAAAGGAACATTCCGATCTCGCCTTTGCTTCAAGTATTAGTAACTATAAGATTTTATAATTCCTTGAATTATGTGAATAAATACACTGTCCGTCTCCCGTCTTAAAACGTTCAAGTTACTTGTCCTTCGCTCCTCGTTTTAAATTTACGTAATAATGTGTTTAGAATATGCATCGAAAGGAATATGCCGATCTCGCCTTTGTTTCAAGTATTAATAACTTTGCGATTTTATAATTCACTGAATTATGTGGGTAGGTAATACGTTGTCCACCTGCCGTTTTGAAACGTTCAAGTCACTTGTCCTTCGCTCCTCGTTTTAAATCTACGTAATACTGAGTTAGAACATGCATCGAAAGCAATATGCCGATCTCTCCATTGCTTCAAGTATTAATAACTTTGCGATTTTATAATTCACTGAATTATGTGGATAATACACTCTTCACCTCCCGTCTAGAAACGCTCAAGTCACTTGTA
Source organism: Mantis religiosa (assembly GCA_030765055.1). Lineage (NCBI taxonomy): Eukaryota > Metazoa > Arthropoda > Insecta > Mantodea > Mantidae > Mantis > Mantis religiosa. The sequence continues at coordinate 88,656,074 of CM060953.1, forward strand.
TGCATCTCGTTTTAAATTTACGTAATACTAGCGAAGTTGTTTGGTGCTTGTAGTAGTGACAAATCATTTGAATTAAATGCCTTTCCAATATTTTCCCATGTAACATTCTTCTCTTTTACATTCACCGCATCCGTCCTCTTATTTTCCACGGCATCCTTACACTTCGTCACTAATTCAATTAACATTTCTTTCTCCATCGATGGGAAATTTGTCCCACGGCTTTTGTTTACAATTTTGTTCGCCCGCCACTTTTTTAAGCTGTGTGCAGACGAAAATGAAACCAAAAGCGCATCACAGTACGTTCAGAAAATAATACGACTCATCCATAGCCTTCTACAGCTGTAATATTTACAAGTTTCTTAACGTTAAGACGTGTTTGTTAACATTTTCAGAAAATAGGTTGGTGAAACTCAAGAAATGTAACAGTAGTTTTACCGTTGTGACAATTACTACGTTACCTTTGTCAACGTTGATTTTACATCTGTTGGTGAAATCGAGCATTAGGGTTTTAAATAAGGGTGCACAGTAATAGTGTGGGCCAATGCCACAAATATGTATGATACTTTTTTGTAAACATAAAAACCAATATTTGTGCATTGAATTATCATAGAGAGTGAAGGCAGGGAAAATGTGCTGTTCTTAATGCAGTTTGTGTTAGGTAGTGATTTTAAGGCTTCTTAATGCAAAGCAAGCAGCACTGAACTTTGCTCGAATGATTTTAGTTTTCTTCAGATGAGCTGTTCATCTATCTGGAATCCAAGAAAGGTTGTATCCGACTCTTTACTTATAATCACATATTTTGCATAATTATATTAACACCCAAAAGAAGCAGGATTTTTACATATTAAAAACAATGACATTTTAAAAACAATGCAATTGAACAATCAGAAAATTAACAGGTATCTGTAACTACTTGTGAATTAATAGAGAGGCATTGTGGATAAAATTAAATAACAAAGGGGTAAGTTGTAAATTTATTGAAATACTGCTCAAAATATATCACGATAATGAGTTCTGCTTGAAGCTGCAGGGAAACAAAGTAAGTGATTGAATAGAGAGCAAGTTGGGGTAAGACAGGGATGTAAACTCAGTCCGGTGCTATTTAACCTTTTTATAGATGATATTCTAGAGGAGATTGCTAAAAATAGGGTGCACTCGCCAGTTATTCATAATAAAGAAATCCCAGGGCTGTTATTTGCAGATGACTTAGTAGTTGGTTCTATATCTGTTGAAGGGCTGAGAAAGACAATTGAAGCAATAAGTAGTTATTGCCAAAAATGGGGGTTGAGAGTTAACGAAAAGAAAACGAAGATCATGGTTTTTAAGAAAGGTTATAGATTGCGCAAAGAAGAGAAATAGGAGATAAATGGAAGAGAAATAGAGGTGGTAAAGAGATTTGATTATTTGGGGATAAGACTGAGCTGTGATGGTAAATGGACTGAACAAAAAAAAAATTGGCTCTAGCAAAAGGTAAAATGGCCATGAGTATTGTAAGAGCATGTTTAAGGAAATTATCTGACATTAAAGTCAAATGGCTGGAAAGGATCTATACTGCCATAGTAGAAAATCAGATGTTGCATGGGACAGAGATATGGGGAGTGGATGAAGCATGGGAAGAGGTGGACGTTATTAACAGATCTTTCTGTAAATATATTTTGGGCTTACCGGTAGCTTCACCCAATGGGGCAGCACAATTAGAGTTGGGAAGATATTCAACAAGGGTTAAAATTGTCTCAAGAGTATTGAAATATCTATACAGAGTTGCCAATTTGGAGGAAAGCAATATTATCAAGGAATGTTTTCTTTTGTAGGTGAGAAGCAAATGGGGGAGTCTTTTGGTGCAAAAAGCAAGGGAACTGATGGAACAGATAGGTATGGGACATATTTGGAGAAACGAGGAGTATTATTATAGGGGCTTTTGGAAAGAGGTAGAATTAAGGCTGGAAGTTATATTTACCAGTGTAAGGGAGAAAAGATCATTGAGGACATATAGGGAAATAAAGACAGTGTGGGGAGGGCGAAGTACATAGATGTGTGTAATAAGTCAGGGCATTTGAAAGGTATAAGATATGAAAAGGATACAGGGAAATGCCCAATGTGTAGAGAAGAGGATACAGATTGGCATTGTATACTTTATTGCAAACAAAGATATGGAGAGAACAAATTTGGCAACAAAAGTAGGATAGTTTTAGGGATGGGGGAAAGTATTAATAATAAAGAAAATGTTATTGGTAAAAAGAGAAAATAATGTAATAAATATAGGTGAATATGTGGGGAAAGTTAGAGAGAAATGGTTAAGATTGATGAAGAATAACTAACAATTAAGGGCTGGAAAACTAGAACGAGGGATACAAGGGAGAGGAGGGTCATCAATACACGGAAAACCAGGGGTTATATGTATTGAGACCGAGACTTGGAGCAAGCAGGTAGGAAGGGTATGTTAGATGTGAATAAGTCATTTTGTTATTATGTGAAAGAAATGTTACAAATGTCAATGTATCAATGAAATTGTATGTAGAAGAAAGATGAGAATAAATACAAACAAATACAAACTACTTGTGAAGAAATTATATTTTCAAAACAGATGAACACAGTTTTTACACATTTGCTTTGGGTTTGTAAAGCTCCTATTGTTGTGGTAAAAGGGAAGGTAGTCTCCTTCTTAATCCATTTTGGTGATGCCTGAGTATACCTAAGAAATTACTGTTTAGGTTTACTACGGAGGAGATTCGGCACTGCGACCATTCTTGATCTATTGTACCTGTGCCCCCAAGTGTGACATCTCCAGGAGGAAGAATGAGGCGTAAGGAGCCACGTCAGTGCAAAGGGCAGGGTCCCTGCATTTTACTTATATAGAAACTTCCCCCGGTAGGTCAAGACAACAGACGTTCCACCCTACAGTGGTTCGGAAGCGGTCCTGGCAGCCGGTTCGAAGATCGGCAACCGACCTACCGGAGGAAGTGGTTCACTCAGAGCATATCATCCAGCCATGCACCGCCGAGACACCCACCGTCACTTCTACCCTGGATGAGAGATGACATGGAGGGACGGAAATTCGGGGGATGTAATTAACCTACCCAGGATTCGCCTAGCGACCCGGGAAAACCCCCGAAAAATCCATAGGTCAGTTAGGTCGGCCACGGGAAACAAACCCGAGCCTCCCGAATGCGGGCCACAGACGAAATCACCTGAGCCATCCCACTCAGGAACATTCCAAAAAAACAAAAATCAGTATGAAACAGCACTATAGGGTAATTACAAATATAATACGTAACACTATATACAGTAAACGAAAACATATATTGCGCTATTGACTATGCCTTGTCGTTTTGCCTTATTCGACATTTCAATTTAAATAAAAATTTAATTTCAAGTTCTAGAAAAAAGATGTTTGTAGAAGTTTTGAAAACTCCCGTTGGAAACTGCTTCTACATATGACATCTACGAAAAAGAAAACGCCACGGTATATTTTCCTCTGACATTCGTGCACGGATAGCATATGATATAAATCAGAAATGACTATTTTCCTCATAAGTCACACAGAACGGGGAAAAACAAATGCTGCATAAATTGTTCCAGGACGGGATTTCCTGCCTCTGACAACAGATACTTGATTGTGTACAGACTTCAACTTTCCTTTTGACCTTGTGACCTTTGGGTATCATTCCCAAAGAAGAATGATTTGCTTTTAAATATATGCCGATAATGGTTGTTATATGTCATCATGCCATATGTATTTCTTCTTCTCTGATGAATGTAAAATGTTCCAACGATTCGGCAGTAGTAATTATCTGCAAGTTTCGTCAAACCGAGAAGTTGAATACTGTGACCTTGCTGGCTTGTTATTAAGTGTAATGCTTATATACAACGCTCCGTTTTATGTAATTTAATCTTACGACCTTGAATGGAAGCATTGTATGAGTTCCAGATAGACAGTGCTAGGAATCGAAAAGTTCCAGCTATTTTATGAGATCCTGAAGCGATATCGCATTGTTAGTTGTATATATCAGTGTATATCTTACTTGTGTTGGTAGTGAGATTAAAATTATGCAGTCATAAAATGCTTTTTTTTTTTTTTTTCCCATGTTCTGGTTTAATGTTTTGCATCATCTAGAAGTTTAAAAAGTTAGCAGAGTAGTCCCATGAATAAAGGACGTGTTCACAGGTTTGTACTATCTACTACAAGAAGGAAAGGCAGAGGAATGTGTAACGCACGTAATCAGTTTTGCTGTGTTTATGCTCGCATTCCGAATGCTAGGTTCATGTAAAAATACACAATGTTGTCACATAGTTCACTCATGCATAATACCTATCAGTGCAGTTGCTGAAATAAGCATTAGATTTGACAGTTTGTGTGACTCACATGTACTACCTACACTAATTTCGTAGTAAACAGATCCACTAACAGAGCATACAATTAGTTCAAGCTCCTCTCCCTTTCATTCTCCGCTTGCCTTCTTGTGGTGGGCAGACAGTAACCGACCACTTGCATGTGAACGACCGCGCTGAGTGGTTAGAGCGCTCGACCCTCACCAAGGTGGCCCGGGTTCGATCCTAGGCGACCGCAAAGTGAGATTTCTGGTGGACAACACGGTGCTGGGGCGGGTTTTCTCCGGGATCTCCGGTTTCCCCCGTCATCTCATTCCACCAGTGCTCCATCTTCATTTCATGTATCATCAGTGTCATCACCTGCGGTGCCGTATGTAGTAAAAGCGGGCGTTAAACACTAGACATTTCATTTTTACAATCGTCATTTATTTCTACAAGACTGTAAATTAGTTTCCTCAATATGAAAATCTATCCAGTGTTACCTGGTTTCGGTGTATTCTGTGAAGTGAGAATAACTATAATTAATAAGTAATACATAACAAGTATGAACATAGTACTGTGCAATATCGATTCTTTAGTTTTTTATCGATGTATAGTTTATGTGAACTTATATGTTTATACTGTATGGTAAACTGATAGTTTCTAAAATGTTAATTGCACTGACCAACCGTATACCAAATTTGTTTTACCATCTTATAGTTGTCCCTATAAGACCATTGTTGTTAGGCGACATTAAATAAATTTATCTTCAAAAAACGTCATATGTTCCACCTGCAAAACAAATAGTCTTTTCTACCAATACAGTAAAGTTTTACGTCTACCTCTGTATCATTCTGAACTGATCCCCATTAACTTATTTCGGCCATAGAAAAAATTGGTGGCTGCCAGAAACGTTACGTTTAGAATGGAGGACGTAATTCAGCTAGCTGATGAAACATTTGCCAGCATTCAACACAGGTTTGGCAAAAACAGACTCGTGAAAAAATTGAAGCAGAATACATGCAGAAAGAAGGATTACTGGAAGCAGGGCGGGAAATAGTAATTTACTTGGGAGAGGATAATGATTTTTTTTATACAAGTCGGAAAGATGAAATCAAGTTTGAAACAGAGGAACCAATAAGAGATGAAACGGACAGTTAAGATGTCTAAAATACAAGGTGGACTACAATAGTACATAATACATGAAAGCAGCGTCAAGGTAAGGGTGCAAGCTTGCATCACACTACTCCCTAACCCTTCACTGCGCATCAGACTGTCACCTCATGAGTCAAACTGTAGGTAGCGTTAGGACGCTGCCTGGATTCCGATCCACTTTTTGTGGAATCACTCATTTAGTTGTGCTACAGTACATTGAGCTGATGATGATGATGATGATGATGATGATGTTTACGAGCGATCAACTAGAGCGATCAAGGTAAGAGTGCAAGCTTGCATCACACTACTCCCTAACCCTTCACTGCGCATCAGACTGTCACCTCATATGAGTCAAACTGTAGTTATCGTTAGGACGCTGCCTGGATTCCGATCCACTTTTTGTGGAATCACTCATTTAGTTGTGCTACAGTACATTGAGCTGATGATGATGATGATGATGATGTTTACGAGCGATCAACTACTGGGTCATCAGCGCCCTTAAAATACCAATTAAAACGCAAAAGTCTAAAATGCAATAAATCAAATAAAAACAAAGATAAACTCACGCACAACGATGTGGCAAAGACTAAAATAGAAACTAAAACCATTAAAACCAGAAAGGAGATAAAATGGTTTAAAAAATCTAAATTTTAGGCCCTAAATCCTAAAATTTGCAGATAAAACGAACGCTAAAACTTTGCCCACCGCCGTCTCGTCATCCGCGAGTATCTCTGCCAAGCTGGCCGGCAGCTGGAGAGACCTGCGGAGACGGGCTAGTCTAGAACAATCTAAAAATACATGGCGCACCGACAGTTTGGCACCGCAGAGCGGGCAAACTGGAGCCGGTGTCCGGTTTAATAAAAAGCTGTGGCTAAAATGGTAATGGCCAATATGCAACCGAGCCAAAATAGCTTCTTCCCGCCGCGATAGGCGACAGGAGGTCACCCAGTGCTTCGGAAGCTCCTTTATTGTTCGGAGCTTGTTGTCACGAAGAGCATACCACTCATCGCTCCAGCACGAGAGCGCCGCCCTACGCACAAGCCGAAAGTCTTCCGCGGTCATAGATGAATTGTTACATTGGGGTCTATGGTTGCCACCCTGGCTGCCGAATCCACCATTTCATTCCCCCGCAAGCCAACGTGACCAGGAACCCATGCACAAACCACGCTAACGCCCGAGGCGTGTAGAACGTGGAGGGCGTCCTGGATACGCTATACGAGAGAGAGGATGGTGGTTGTACAGCTCTCGAAGGCTCTGGAGTGCGCTGAGGGAATCACTTAAAATAAGGCGGTCACCCAACTTTTGGCGGCGAATATATAAAATGGCTCGGTATACTGCATTCAGTTCTGAGTGTATATGGAAGTGCTGCCATCGAGACCGAATGTAAAGGGATCGGCCCCATGGACAAACGCGTATCCAACAGTGCTAGAGCATTTTGACCCGTCGGTAAAAATTAGGTTAAAATCCTGATAGCCCGATAAAAATTCTAAAAATATTCTGCAGATACTAATCATAGGCGTCGTCGACTTGCTGTGCACACATTGAGCTGAGCTTTCTTGATGTTTTCCAACAGCTTAGCTTTGGCCTTCACATTTCTGACCGTGTTCTTTTGTTCCTGCTCGATCTTTTGCGTGCAATATGTATTCATTAGTGTTAGCCGAATATTTCAGTGTAATTAATTACTAATTATCGCGTTAGCAGTTGCAATTCAGCAGCGGAAGAAATCGAATAAGCACTGAGGCAGTACTCGTACGTGAGAGGAAGAAGGCAATAAGTACTATGCTAATCAGGGAAGCAAGCGACAATACAATGAAAAATTATATTGGTATAAATTATAGATACGATAAAGGCTTACAAAGAAAAACAGAAGAATAAGCGTTTGGAGGAAGTTAAGAACGACATATTTAACATTAGAAGACGTTTGGAAAACCTACAAGATAAGAACAGATGGTACTGTCTGGTAACTACGGGAACAGACGAAAACAGGAAGGGATGCATGAAAACAGATATGTGAGTTTTCAGAAACACGACTAGGGATAGGGTCCCTACATTAATAGGAATTTAATTTATAAGCAGAGAACTACCACGAGTTTAATAGAAAAAAGATCGGCGCACAAGCAGGGAAATGTAGTACACTTCGGAAATTTCCATCTATGGATCAATGGAAAAGTGCCAGAAGAGATATCAGAGCAAAAACACAATGAGGTAGACAAAAAGAAGACGTGACAAGAATAGCTGGAACATCACTACACTATACTAACTTACGATATGGATGATCATAAGTGATCAAATAACACATGCAACAGCTACACCTAGGAAGGAGGCAACGATTCAGAGTGATATTTCGGCAGAAATAGGAGCTGATAGGAGAGAAAGGGAAGATTAGTGATAGGGAAAAAAGGTGTAAAAGAATGAGTAAGATTTGTCTGTGTATCACGGCGGGGATTGCGGCATTGCAGCCAATAGCTTATTATGCGTCAGAGCCCAGGAGGAAGGATGAGATGAGTGTACTCTACAGGCGGCATTACAATCGCAATGAGTCTCCTACAGGTGCAGGCAGCTTCTAGGGTCCAATGGAGTTCGAAGTCGTAATAGAGAGCTCCCCACTAGTCAGCTAGTTCCGATTGGTCAAACAGCCTTCTCTGGAAGGGCGGCCGGCATCTCCCCTCAGCCGAATGCCATATTTCCACCGGCGACTTCGCTGAGGTTTTCTACTTAGAATTATCGAATGAAATGAAAGGAAGTTAAAAGACGAGGAATGTGAGATAAAATCTAAGGTCAACAGCGGGATTCGAATCCGTGACCTCCCGAATATAGGGCCACAGACGTTACCGCCTGAGTCATCCCATTCGATTAGTGCTGTAGTGAATATTAGAGTACCAGTCTGCAGTCACAAAGAAAAGTGGAAGAAAAACGAATGAAGATGAAACAGTAGTAGATAAGGTTGTTTGAGAGGGGGGGGGGGGGGGGGGAACGGGTGCAGGTGCAAATGTTTAGGAAAAAATGGAATCAGAAAGGCAAATATTGGATATGGAAAGATGTACTTTGTAAGGAGAGGGATTAAGGACACAGAGACAAAACGAAAAAGGGATACCAACATCATACGTTTCGCTGTAACGAGAGCGAGTAAATGGTTTTGCTGTAAAAGGTGCAGAGAAATGGAATAAATAAAAATGGTTTAACTTAATATAAGACCTGAAGCTTTCCTTGCGACGAATGTGCTAACTTTCATATTCCCTGTGAACGTGAAACACCGTGTATAGGACAAACCGGAAGGACCATCGCTACTAGAATAATCGAACATGAACGGAGCATTCGTTTAATGCAACCTGAGAAGTCTGGACTGGCAGAGCATTGTTTTGATAACGACCATAGAGTCAATTTTCGGGAGACGACCATCTTGGCAAAATGCAACAGTTACTGGGAGCGGAGAATTAAGGAGGCTTTGGCGATTTCCTCTAAAAGGAGCACGCTTAGTCGTGATACTGGATTTAAGTTCAGCTCCTCTTGGAAACCGGCCTTAAATGGAAATCCGTCGAGTTAAGAAGCAAAGATCAATACAGCTTGATAATCAAGTTAAGTAGTTACATTTCTTTGACACAATTTTCTATACTCACGCCATCTCCTGACCTGGCATTTAATTTACTGAAAACAGTCTTTCGTTCAGTAATGCGAATTTTGATAGTGTTTTGCCTTTGTTTATAGTTGTGTTACATACAGTATTTCATTTGTGGTTATAACATTTTATAAATATCCTGATGATGGGAGAGATGCACACTACCGAAACATTGATATCTAATCATCTTTTTCACCTGGCTGCCCGAGAAGAAAGTGATGGTTTAACTTAATTACTTTTTTTTATAAAAAGGAAAAGGGAGTTAGGAATTATTCGAGCATAAGGAAAATAAAGGAGTGGGACAAAGGTGTCAAAATAATTAGGAAGTGATAACATAGGTTTAGGAGGGAGAGGAGGAAAAGGCAGAAAAGGGGAAGGGAAGTAATGAGAGAAGGTATAGGAAGATAAAGATGTAATAAAGGGATGTAGAGAAAATGGAATAAAATATAAAGTCTATAGGTAAAACTATTAGAAAATTTGGGCAGGATGCAAGGATGACCGACAGCAAAATGTAAATGTACTTAAGGACAATATAAATTCTATTCATTTCAATTCAATTGCACTTTAATTATAAGTTGTAATGATAGACTTCTCAGCTTATTAATCCGCCGATGTATTTCTTCATAATTTCTACTGTTTTGAACTGTGTTTTGTGACCCTATTATGGCTATACTTGCAAAAAGATAAAGACTAGAAAGTGCGATGTGTTCGGAATTGCGATGTAAGAAAGAAACTTACAAATTTAAATGTGTAAAACTGATTGTTGTCTAGTTACTTAGCATGCATTAGGCGTTCTGCGGATATATAATTGCTTAATATTTTTTCTTGTTATTCTTATGATGTTTATGGATAAACTCAGTTCCTTCCTTAATTATGATACTGCGTACACAGTGTAATAATTTTCATATATAATAAGACTTTCCGACCACAACCTTTAGGAAGGATCTTTCTGTAAAAAAACTTTATTGCATTTATACTTAAATATTGTTTCCGTTTATTTGCACAGAAATATAAATATTGCGTAATATACTAATTTATAAACATTCCATCTCTCCCTCTGTCTGTCTGATTGTTTCAATATTATTAACATTTGTTCGTCAGTTTGCATTCATTGTCAAACTACATTGCTTGCATTCTGTTTTCTCTACCAATATTTCATTCCTTTACTGTATGTAGTTCTCCATATTTTATGTTACTGTGTAAGAAACTTAATTGTCTTCCCCAGACCTACGTAGATCGAGAAGATTTCCAAATTTGTTTTTCTTTATATCACTGTTATCTCAAATATTGTAACGTATCTGGCAACTCCTATATAATTTAATGTAACTTAAGGAAAAATATATCTAAGCATTATCAACTATCACTCTGTATAACAATGAACTGAGTTGTACATGCAGTTCAGACTAGACCTTTGGGACAAGGACATTATTGTTTGGCAACATCAGCTTGTATGATAATAGCTGCATATTTTATCAAATGAAGTGCGACTGATTCGATGCTTGAGGGTGTAACAAATTATGTTTCTGCCCTCGACCCCAAAGTCAAGCTACAATGACATTTGTTATCTCTTCCCTCTTTGATGGTACAGAACATTTCCGGCAGTGAGAAGTTCAGGGCACTTTCCGCCTGGCTGCGTATCGCTCCCAACGTTGAGGTCAAGCTTAACCTTTGTTACAGGACAAGTTTGACGCACGAAATATTGCACTATTTATTACTTTTTATGTAGGGAATGTTATCTGAGATTTTCGAAGGCGAGGGGGCAGGGGATTCAAGAAGATAACTGCCAGGCTAAGTCATTTTTCATTCATGCATAGTATTCACACCACCAGACATTATGACTTGTTCAATATTAATATTTATTTTCTCAAAAATAACTAATTTTTATTACAATACAGGCGCTTAAATGTGATTTCTTGACAAATAAGATATCTTATATTTTCTGTGAAAACCTTGTGAAGTGTACTCATTCTGAATGGAGATTACTGACCATAAGAGATAACAAACGCTTATTTAATACGTATGTCTCTTTTAAGAAAAATACATATCCGAGGTATGCTCTTATTGGTTTGAATTTTCATATACCTTGAACTTTTAAGAACCTACAGTTGCTTCTGGTATTCATGGAAAGAGAGGAATTTCATAATGTATAGGTTGCAGCTTTTTAAACATTAGACTGTAGCCCGATCTCCCTTTTACCCATAACGAATGTGTAATGAAAGCATTTTGCAAATATTTATCTAGATTAATGTGAAGAAGACTGAAGGAAACATTTCTATAAGAATAATTTATGGAAAATTAAATTAGAAAGTCATATAAGGTAGCAAGCTATTCTTGTTTCAAATTAAGGTAGAAGACTTCAACGTGTTTATTTGTTGGTAAAATGTTCTTGGTATGGGTAGAAGAGAGAACTGTGGGGAGAAGGAAAAATCTAAAACATTAGGTGACGCTTAGGACAGCCCAACTAGGAATATTTTGAAAAGAGCTAATACTTTTTAAAAATCCATTTTACAAATAATATGTATTTTAATGAACTAGACAGTTTTTCTATGACACTTAAAAAGATGTTTTTGTTATATAAAACTGTACAGAATACAAACAAATAAAGGGAAGTTCACAAGACATTCACAGAAAATTTAATGTATAGCCCATTTCAATAAAATAAAAACGTTAAAACAGTTTTTAATAAATAGAAAAGTACCTTTTCTAGATAAGCAATTATTTGGAGTGGGGAATTTTCCTGAAAATGTTCTTGTGGTACCCTTGGAACCCATTAATTTAAATATCGAATTTGGAATTTATCGACTTTTCGATTCTGGGTTATGCTCTTTACAGACTAAAATCGCTGTATAATTTATTGGGTATATATTTTGCTTTACCTACTATAGAAAGCTGATAAATTCATATCAATATATGGTTTAGAAGACATATAACAAACTCGAAATCACACAAATGTTATCAGCAAAGTAGAAACCAACTGGATAGCACATAACAACCACAAAAGAATGGCAAACAACATGAGTTCCGAGTTCGAATGTCGGTCAGGTGAGTTATTAACTGGATACGGATTTGTCTGGGGTTTTCACTTACCCTGAAAGACGAATACCCGGTAACTCTAAGCTCTATCGATGCTGGGCTCATTTTAGCATCGTTTCACCCATTTCATTCACGTCCGATATGACTTAACGTTGGATAACATAAATTAAACACACACACACACACACACACACACACACACACACACACACACACACACACACACACACACACACACACACACACACACACAAAGAGAAAAAGAATATTTCCACTGACGTGAAAAGATATTGTTACTTGTTAATAAAATGATCTACACAAGTAAGATTTGGGTTTGCGTTTTAAAATGCAACTCTTGCATGAACTAGAAGAGAAAATGTTGCAAACTGACATGTAAAGCAGAACGGTAGCTTCAGTTTATTTCGATGGCTACCTTTACATCAGCGGGACTAAATTTATCTTATAAATACAAATGACACAAATTTTATTACACAAAAATGTTTAAAAAAATCGTTCTCACTATCAACACTATTCCTATAAAGAAAGAAAACATATGTGCAATATTTCCAAAATCCGCTTTACCTTTCACTACTGATAGACCATATTTTTTCAGAGAGATATAAGCAAAGTACGAGGGTGGGTTAAAAAGTAATGCCTCCTATTTTTTCTCTTTTAATTGCCAAGAAAATTGAATCCAATTTACATAGCTTGAAAACTACAACATTGACGATTAATTTGTCACTATTCAATATAATCTCCGTCCTTTTCCACAATTTTGGTCCAATTAGAGCATGTATTCCAGTGTGGTAAAACACACTGTCTTGCTTCCTAAGCCACTGACGCACGGACGTTTTCACAGCCTCCTCATCTTCAAAATGAATCTCACGATGAGCTTCTGTTAGTGACCCGAACAGATGGAAGTCTGATGGTGCCAGGTCAGGGCTGTATGGGGATGAGGTAAGACTTGCCATCCCAATTTCTCAATTTCTGCAGTGGTGTAACGGTCTTACATTGTCATGCAAAAGAAGAACATCCGCCATAGTTTTTGTTGGGCGAACTCGGCGGAGACGTGCTTTCAGCTTTTTGAGAGTTCTGACGTATTGCACAGAATGTATTGTGCATCCCTGCTTCAAAAAATCAATCATAAGCACACCCTCTGCATCCCAAAACACTGTCGCCATAACTTTCCCTGCCAACCGCTGAGTTTTGAATTTTTTTTTTTTCTTCGGTGACGTTGTGTGATGCCATTCCATTGACTGCCTCTTTGATTCAGGTTCAAGAAAATGAACCCACGTTTCGTCTCCAGTAACAATTTTTTTCCAGAAACCCCTCTCCCTCCAAATTGAAGCACTGCAAGTGTTCAGAGGCTATTGTTTTCCTTGTTTCTTTGTTTTGGGTGGTTAACATTCTTAGTACCCAACGTGAACAAACTTTTGAGTAACCCAGTTGTTGAATAATCGTCATCACATTGCCTTTACTGAGGGAGGTAATACGGCACAATTCAGCTGTTGTTATCTGGCGATCACCACGAATGATGTCATCGACTCGCTGAATGTTGAATGGAGTCACTGCAGTCACAGGCCTGCCGCTTCGCTTTTCATCTGCCAATGGTGTTTGCCCTTCAGCTTCGTTACTGCGACGAACCCATCGTCTAACAGTGCTGACAACTACCGTTGCATCACCATACACGTTTTGTAGCCTTTAGTGAATGCGAATTGACGTTTCACCTTCCGCAGTCAAAAATTAAATCACAGAACGCAGTCTAATACGAATGTCGATGTCAGCCATTTTGCAAGAGGATGCAGTGCTGCCACCTGTTGACTTAGGAAGTTACTACTGCAGGGGATTGGAGAAGAAGGTTTGAGGAACTGCGACAAATTCAAAGTTTTCACATAACTTACCTATTTAAGGGGGGGGGGAATAGGAGGCATTACTTTTTGACCCACCCTCGTATCTTCTGATTTGTTACCTTTACTGCGAATATGGCAGATATTTAATAGCTTCCAGCCATAATATTAAGAGGGAGGATTGCTCTCTCTAATAGTGGGTTATGGAAGAGAATAAGTTCCATATCAAATATCCCTTGGAACATTCTTAGCAAGGAGTATTTTTAGCCTGACATGGTAGCATGTCTTCCTCACGTTCAAGAGGACCCGAGTTCGTATCTCGGTTAGGGTGAGTTACCTGGATAAGAGTTTTCCGGGCTTTTCCCTTATCCTGATAGACGAATGCCGGATAACTCCACGCTCCATGGACTCCGGATTCATTTGAGCATCATTTCACCCATTTCATTCACCGTCCGATTTGACTTAAGTTGGAGAACACAAAAATTACACAAAAATGGAGTATTTTTAAGATGATGACAGAACTATTGTACTTGCGGCTTCGATACTGAAAAAATTTACTTTTTTAAACATCAGATACACTTAGACAAAACTTTTTTGTTGTTACATTTATAGTATTGGACCCAACGAAAGCTACTGCTACCGTGATATATAAAACTCTGTGCTATTCAATTCATTTGCTTATAATATTGCACTACTGTTATACTGTTGGTCCTGGAGAGGTCACACTCACTATACGACTACATTAAAGATAATACAACCCACATTTTGAATCTTGTAATAGTTCAATGTTAAAAGCTATCCTCATCCTTACTTTTAACGGTTACATAAGTGCATGAAACTGCATGGCTTGCGCAATCATTACTCAAATTGTGCACTGTACTATAACACTCAGCCAAAATAATTACAAGCTAGCTTAAAAAGTACTACTTAAACATGTACTCATTTGAACAAAGAGACAGATCTTTATGTTCAAGTCTTCAGATGAATATTTGTTTAACTTGTGTTAATCTACAGAAAATGCTACTTTGTTTAAAGGGAAAGCGAGAACGGTGATATTTATTATATTTTCTATTGGAGTCATCAAATAGAAAACGAATACATGCACACATATGCGGGCGAAACATTATGAATGAATGAATTCCTGTAATTCCTTTAGTGGAACATAGGGCCTTGTGAACCGGGCAACCTCTAGGCCGTAGGCAACGGATTGAGAATCAGAGGTTTCCTGATTAGAGAGATTACGGGATGAGGCTCAGCCCAACGTTGGAATAAACATTATTATAAGAAAAACTAAATTCGTCTACAAGAAAATAGTTTACGAGAAAACTTAAGCGTTCTTAGTATCTGCAATAACCTAGTTCATGCCGCCTTTACAATGTTTGTTTCGGAGAAATGCCAATATCGATTTGGGTTTCGGCGCGCGCATTTCTGGTTAGCAAGCCTCTTTCCAGCTACCTGCTAACTAGTTTGCGGTAATCCTCGTGCAAAAAACTGAATAATTTCCACAAAATGGAAATTCCACAGTGAGTGCGAAATTTTCGCTTCCTAGAAAACTTTATTAGGAAGCACAAAACTTCAGAGCTACGGTCCAAGCCGCGTTTACAATGTAATACGACACTCTTATAAACTGTTTTTAAATATTCAGAAATATGTCACTTCAAAAAGACTTGATTAAATATAGAATAGTTAAACTTAAGTATCCCTCAATACTAAATTGTAAAATCAGTTGAATTACTCTTGCAGTAGCACACTATACACAGATGACTCCGAGGTCAGACTTAGTACTAGTTAAAAACATGTGAACACTGCCATGGCATTATTTCTGACAAATGTATAGCCAATACTTAATAAAAGTTTGTAACTTCCATTCAAAGTAGAAAATTTATAAAACGAAGCTGTAGCAGTGTTTTAATGTGCTTATTTTATAATTCAATACTCTGTTATATACATACCTACATATTTCGTTCTCCGTTGTTCTAGGTAATGTGATAACCTCTGGTCCCGAGGTCGTGGGCTCAAATGCGGCGGAGGGCGATGGCTTTTTTTTTTTTTTTTTTATTTTTTTTTTTTTTTTTGAGTAGAAACTTCAGCATTCTTTTGGAAGGAAAGTAACGCCGACGATCCCATGTCATAAATTTACAGTACGCAAAAGAACCTCAAGCCTGATAAAGAAACCTTTGAGCACTCTAAATACGGAATGGGAGGCTGAGAACCACACAGTAGTTAAAGAGCGTCCATCAATAAAAACTCCATTTATTTGTATATAGCTATATATTTAATAAGTATTTCCTAAGAAATTATTACTGTTAAACGATAAGCACTTAGTTACACACTACAACATGCAGAAACAGCATTCAAATTTTGAGCCATTGTAACAAAGTGTTGTTACAAAATAAGTTTATCTGACGTTAATTGTTTATTTTAATGAACTCTAAAAAATTCCTGAAATACATTTTTATATCTCCTGTTGATGGCAGCGTGTCTGCTCACGTTCAAAGGGTTCCGAGTTCGAATCGCAGTTAGGGTGAGTTACCTGGATAAGGCTTTTTTCGGGATTTTCCCTTATCCTGAAGGACGAATCTCGGGTACTCTGGGCTCCATGGACCCTGGACACATTTGAGTATCATTTTATTCATTTCATTCATCGTCCGATATGACTTAACGTTGGAGGACGTAAATTACAAAAAAGGAAAAAGAAAGAAAGAAAGACAGGCAGACAGAAAGAAAGAGAGAGAGAAAGAAAGATAGAAAGAGAGAAAGAAAGAACGAAAGAAAGAGAGAGAGAGAGAAAGAAAGAGAGAGAGAGAGAGAAAGAAAGAAAGAAGGAAAGAAAGAAAGAAGGAAGGAAAGAAAAAAAGAAAGAAAGAAAGACAGGCAAACAAAGAGAGAGAAAGAGAGAGAGAGTAAGAAAGAAAGAAAGAAAAAAAGACAGACAGACAGAAAAAAGAAAGAGGGAGAGAGAAAGAAAGAAAGATAGAAAGAAAGACAGAACGAGAGAGAGAGAGAAAGAAAGAAAGAAAGAAAGAAAGAAAGAAAGAAAGAAAGAAAGAAAGAAAGAAAGAAAGAAAGAAAGAAAGAAAGAAAGAAAGAAAGAAAGAAAGAAAGAAAGAAAGAAAGAAAGAAAGAAAGAAAGAAAGAAAGAAAGAAAGAAAGAAAGAAAGAAAGAAAGAAAGAAAGAAAGAAGAAAGAAAGAAAGAAAGAGAAGAAAGAAAGAAAGAAAGAAAGAAAGAAAGAAAGAAAGAAAGAAAGAAAGAAAGAAAGAAAGAAAGAAAGAAAGAAAGAAAGAAAGAAAGAAAGAAAGAAAGAAAGAAAGAAAGAAAGAAAGAAAGAAAGAAAGAAAGAAAGAAAGAAAGAAAGAAAGAAAGAAAGAAAGAAAGAAAGAAAGAAAGAAAGAAAGAAAGAAAGAAAGAAAGAAAGAAAGAAAGAAAGAAAGAAAGAAAGAAAGAAAGAAAGAAAGAAAGAAAGAAAGAAGGAAGGAAGGAAACTCTCCTGTAGCACCCATATATAAGTCAATCACTTTGAAAAACAGTTGAAATTCACAGAAAATTTGAGATGAACATTTAATATTTCTAGTTAATATGTCTAATATATTTAAAATCTTGTCGAAAGGAGATTGTCATATCTGATTTGGAATTATCATTATTGCAGTTGACTTATTTGTAAGCTGAAGAAACTTTATTTAAAAAACCTAAAAAGAGCCTTATTGGTGTGGTAATATTGGGGTGCAACACACTCAGTTAAATAAAACTGTATAAATGATCTATGTACATACATTTCATTCTGTTAGCTTCTTTATTAAACCTTCATTCATAAATATTCTTAGCAGATGTCACACACGGTAAGTATGCACTGAAAGCAAATATGTTTTCTAAATAGAGGTAACTATAATATTTTGCGCGAGATGTATTAATTATTAATAATTCAGACTTGGATACAATAAGTTATCATTTGCTTTTCTAATATAAAAATGATATAAATATTTAAATATTATATTAACTTGCTGCATGTTTCTCAATTGCATATGCCAAGTGCATAGTCTTCTGAAAACATACATAAGTCATCTGTATAGTGCTAACTCTTCAAATCTTTAATAAGTTATATATTATGTCCATGAAAATCCCGCGATTTAGAATTCCATCTATACCAAATGCAATGATGCCTTCCACACCAAACTTTTCATCCACAACATATTTCACAGATAGTTCTCTCTGGCTCAATCACATAACAACCCAATTTCTTACGAATGTTCAATCCTATCTCCACAAAATGAATATAAGAGGCTCGCCATTATGTAGCTGCCCTGAGAAACCTCCACAGACCACCCGACATATGACGACAATGCATCCTCTACTTAAGAGATCAATCAGCTGTATTGATTTCAGTCTCTCTCCTAGTGGTTTTGAAGACTCATTTCAACACAGTAAAGGTTGCAGAATCCCTGAAGAGCATCTTCCACACACTTGAATAAAAATATACAAATTTTACAAAGATGTAAATACACCATGATATAGCTATAGCTAAAACACGGGTTGTAAATAATCTGTTTAAATAAAAAAACTTATGCATAATTGTAGTATTCTTCAAGAATTTAGTAAAATAGCTATTGGCGCTGTAAATAAAATATTGATGGTTAAGTCCTAGAATAGTACTCAACAAGGAATACACCACAATTTGTCTTTAAAAACTAAGCATTTTGGATGTTGTGAATGAAGCTATTCCGATCGCATAGTCGGCCTGGAAAATATAGTAAACTCATGTTCACCAAATTCATTATAAGCGATATATTAGAAGGTAAACAAATTGTAATTATTAACACCTGTAATAACAAATATTTTGAACTATGCTAAAATTAATTCATGCTTAAGTTAATTCACTTCTCCATTGTTTGATCATTGGAAGTACACAAGTAGGGTCTGAAGAACGAGAGGCATCTTGAATGTTCACCTGCTCGCGTGGTCCATTTGTTTACTACGAAATAAGTGTATGTGAATCACTCATGCTGCCATCTAGTACTTGTACTATGTCCCATCACGAGAATGTGGCTGGTCCTATTGGAAAGTGTTTGACATCAATACATGCAGGGTTTGCATTGCTGAGAAAGTATTATAATTGTTAGCAATGCCGAAGCTGGACGCAACGTTGGTATCCCAGCTAGGGTTGCCAGGCAAGCCCGTAGACCAATGAACAAACAAAACACGGACATAGTTTGTGTAACTGGGTACAAATAATTTGAAAGGGTAAAGCCAAACTGAAAAATTCAATGCCATACCCGGGATTTGACCACGGATCTTCTGGTTTCCGTCCAGCCGCTCTAACCATTTGAGCTACTATGGCAAACGTGCCAACATGATATTAAATTCTCCAACTGACTCGTATGGTTGGAGCGGCTGGACGGAAACCAGAAGATCCGTGATTCAAATCCCGGCTATGGCATTGAATTTTTCAGTCTGGCTCTACCCTTTCATAGTGCGTCCTACACACGGCTAGTGTGAAATAACAATTAATTTCCTACAAATAATTTGTTATACAGAATTTTCTATATTATCACGGTGGCAATTTTTATTTAGATATTTATTTTCTTATTTTAATCTAATAAAGACAGAATTGTGTTAACCAAATTAACTGAAGCATTATCGGCTGAAAATGAAACTACGTTGCTTAATTTTAAACTATTTTCCAATAAAATAGATTTTAGTTTGAGACGTCTTCAGCAGATTCGTTTACATCTTCATACAAATCAGGAACTTCGTTGCATTTTCCTTTGTCTTTGGAGAAGTACGTTACAACATGGTGTAGCGTTTTTATTCCCTTATTTTAAGCTTCTGAACCTAATTGTCAAATTTATATTTTCGTAACTGTTTGGATTAAATATATTACGCAACAGAGTTGATTTATCTGAAACGCATGTTGATTCTAAACGAAGTAAAGAGGAGGTTCCTTTGCTGTCAACCACATGGCACGATAACACGTGATTTAGCGGTAGTGATGACATATTTGTTTATATGACTTTTATCACTGACCTTGTTTTGAACTGGATTAGTCATATATCGCCATTCGAAGGTGTGTTGTGTCGAGTGCGAGAGCTAAATTATTTTATTGATCGTTTATTGCGCGTGTACTTATATGTATAGTGGTAGAGTCTACCGCCAGTTTTTCGCTGAAGCATCGCAAGGGAAAACCATTACAAAGCGGCGAAAAAATAATTGTGGTGTATGTGTTTAATGCACTCCAGAGAAGCATCCGTCTTAGTCAGTGAGAGAAGTCGAACAGCTGTGCTCTGAACTTACAGGTGTGTTAGATGTGTAGGAACATCGCGACATGAAATTGAGACAACGGGAAAACTTACCACTCCATGGACGATATTGCTGTGTGGCGAAGACGTTATTTAAGGGCAATCAGACTATACCGGGATAAAAGTCGCAAAATATAGTACCTTGACTAGACTTGGGTGAATGAAGGACACACGACAAGTATGGCGTGACACGACTTTTAAGACTGAAAGACAAGCATTTTTGCAAGGTATCTGTGCTGGTTAAAAAAAAAAAAAAAAAAAAAAAAAAAAAAAAAAAAAAAAAGTGGAAAAGGCCGAAGGCCTTTCATTATAAACTGGTTTCTGTTTCATTGCTCATTCATTCAGTTTCAACTTGCTCAGTTTCATTATAAACTTGTATTTTTACATGCCTTCATATTCTTATTTGTATGATTTTATCTATCTTCCTGGCAATTATTATGACGGTTACTGCAGGTTTATATGTGACGGGAAGGCACCGCCTATGGCTTATGGCGCGAAAGATTTGCCAATTAGGGTGAGGGGGAAGGTAGTTGCACGCGGCGTGATACATGTCAGTGGGGCAAGGTTATATGAAACAGTGATTAGGCATTAGGCAGCAGCAGCAGCACAATTACGCCTCCCTTTTAGTTCGGCCGCATCTTACTTTCACTGCTGCAGAAGAGTCTCTGAGAGCATGTGGAACAACTTATTACCGCAATCTTGAGAATTAGTAAGAATGATGCTGTTTCACACCATGAAAAGTCGAAGTTATTTCCGTTGCAATGATTTTGTCGTCTTCTGCAAACGATTTTTTTTAGCAAGAATTCAAGAAGAGATTGATTTGTCTTTTGTATGATACTACCTATTTGCGTTGTGACTTTCTGATTGTAAATATTTATCCACGGCCTTTAGGCCCAAATGACCTTGTTGTCGACGGGCCCTAAAACACTATACACTCACTCACTCCACGGCCTTTATGCCACCATATTTAAAGTAGAAGAGATGCCACATATTGTGCACTAACAAAATACACTCATCACTATCACTTTTTGTGACCAATCTTTATAATTTTCGTCTTGTAACCATTGTTCACGGAACGAACTTAGATATCGTCTCTTCAAAGACGACATCTCTTTTTCGTTTGATTGTTGGTTGGTTACCAATTCTCCCCACATGGCAACCTTAACCTTCGGGGTCACCTCGCCCCACCACGTGATGTCCGGACACCATTTCCCAGGTGGAGGCACCCAGAGTCCATTACCTCCAATGATAGGATAAGGTAATAGTGAAGATGCACACTTCACGTGTGTTAGACAGAGGTGAAGGCGTGAATAGGGCCGGAAATCGAACTGAAGACCCTTTGCACGTGAGCTGCGAACGAAACCACTGCGCTACCCCGGCCCCCTCGTTTCATTGTTATAGTTACAATTTTAAATTATGAAAACTAGCCTGTTCACGTACGATCCGAGCGTTCCAACAATTGCCGGTAAACTGAACCAATTGATAACTGACACTGAACGAACTAGTGAACAAAAATAGATGTTGCCAGATGTCACGCTACCGTCACTTGCTAGTGTTTATTTATTTATTTGGCGAGCCGAATGTTAGACATGCAACAATATGTTGTAGAATAAGAATAGAAACGCAGCGTTTTGTTAAAATAATAAATTAACAATAGAACATAATTATTCAAAATAATTAAAGAATAAGGTCATATCATAAAAGCCCGTGGATTAAAGTCGTTAGCCCATATAAACGGATAATTCATTCCAAACCCGGGCACTGCGCAGCGCCCAAAGATCTGGCAACCCTAAATCCTGCATTACTAGCTCAAGATCGATTGCGCGAGCAGCAATCTGTCATGAGTAATAAGATAACAAAACATTACCATTGGTCTTTCACTGATGTTCCGGAAGTCAATCAAGGCTGCAGCTTTTAAACCACAAAACTTTCCTAACTCTTAGCAATTCAGCTGCACAAATTCTATTTGACTCCTAAGGTCAGGTCATTGCGGGATCAAGCGTTTGAGATAATGGCCAAGGTGAAGGATTTTATCGTTCACGCCATCATTCATTCAATTTTTATTGGTAAATTTGCCGATGCACACTTAAATATTTACAAAGTGCACGTATCTGGTATATAGTATGGGTTACGATATTTGGTTTATTAGGATTGTGGTACTTCGTGTGATTTTGTGTTAGTGAAACAGTCAAGTGCAGTTCTTGGAGTCGGTCTTGATGATTGAGATCTACTGAGGCGCTGGTCAACTGATCCTAAGGTCGCGGGTTCAAAATCCGACCAAAACCGATGGTGTTCAAGTGCATTTCAAAGCGACTGTTTTATGTCACTAGATTTACTGGGATGTTAAAGAAGTCCTGCGGAACGAAATTTCGGTACGGAATTTATATGACGGCACTTATATGAATCTGGCAACGTACATCATTAACAAACAAAAATTATGGTTCTGTGGATATGGTATGATCATAAATCTTGATGTACTGATTAAAAGACTGATTTCCTCGTCATTTATGCCTAATAACTGTACGAGTATTGTAATATTTACATATGTTGTCTCTGCTATCTTTTAATTTTTTCAATTGTAATAAAACCTGTTAAATGTACCTACATGAAATAGTCACACATGAAACTAACTACTACTCCAATATCTAAAATAGCTGTCACCCTCAATCAAGAAGGAAACATTACAGAACGCCGCAGCAAAAAGCCATATATCTGGTCATCATTTTATTATCAAAAGAACCACTTTTATAGGTATTAAAACAGACTATTATGTGTTTCAAATGGGAAGGTGTTTCTCTTTGAGCGCTACTAGGCGAGCAACCAATCGGAGTCCTGTCGTGTTGTCGTATTGCATTCCCGCTAAGTGGTGTGTGAGGAGCGCCAACCGAATCAATCTGTATGAAATACAATTCGCGCTAAGACAAAAATTCAGATTTTGCCAAAACTGATCCATGTGGAAGGTAGAGACCAAAGTATCTAACATTACCACGAAAACCCCATATTTTTAGCGCAAATAGTTTTTCTAATACAAATAAATAAGCCAATATTACCTGTATTATAACAATAAATCACTACGTAAGCACTGCATGAATATTATTAATTGGCATGTATGCGTGTACGTATATTTGTAATTATTCAGAACTGAAACGTAAATGTTTGACATGACCTGATAAAAGAATTACTTTGAATAAGCCAATTCGAGCGAGAGGAAACAATAAATTTCCTGCTGCCCTGGCAGAACGTGTCTGGTCACATTATATCTTTGTTTATGAATGGTTCGTAATCTCTATTTACTCTAGAGAGTTCAAAGTGGTTGGTGTGTATGTACGTACATATACTTTTCATTACTCAGAACTGAAATTGAAACTACTGACATGACGGATAAAAGAATTACTGTGAATAAATCAAGGTGTTAAATTCGAGAAAGAGCAAACACTTCATTTCCTGTTAGCCTGTGGAATGCTGTATGCTTATGTCTATGAATGAATGCTGGATAAGAAGTGTTTATTCACTCTGGAAAGTTCAGATCAATATCATTCAGTTGTTCTTTACACAACAGTGGAGTAAGAGTTAAATAGTACAATGGCTTCTTGCGGTGAAATTAGTGGCGAGTCAAAAAGGCAGGTATTTTTAAAGTGTGCACGTTCTTCAAAAATTTTTCGGAAACAGAAACTAAAAATGAGTTATTGCAAAGAGTACTTCCGTTTAAAACCACAAAAAGTGTATCAGCTGGATCAACTTGCAATTGAAACGGGGCACGAGGTAATACTCCTCCCACCTTACCACTGCCAATGTAATCCAATTGAATTGGTGTGGGTCCAAATAAAAAGCGGGATTGCAAAAGTAAATAATACTTTTAAACTGACGTACGTTAAACGACTTGTTCACGAAGAAATTGACAATATAGTACAACAGGACTGGGAAAAATGCGTGAGGCATGCAGAAAACCTTCAAGAAGATGATTTTCAAAATAACACGTGACGAGATTTTGGAACCTATAATCACAAATTTGCAAGACTCAGACGATGAAGACAGGGACAATGACGAATTGTCTCTTAACGGAAATGACATTGACAGCGATATGGATGAGCCACTGGCAGTTCCATAGGATTACAAAAACAGGGAATTTATAAACTGTAATTATAATTATAGTATTTTAAAGTATACATAATTTTCGAAAATGCTTTTTCCAATTTTGATTTTGGCAACTGCATCATTGTAAAAGTTTATAAAATATAATTTGCTTATCCTTACGGCTGTGCCAAGGAAACCTGCATGTCGTATGAGTGGGGTAACAAGCTGGTAACGCTGAGTGTGATACGGCATCTGATTAGCTGGACTTCAGAACCCTTCCCATTTGAAACACATAATAAAATAGCTGTCACCCTTAATCAAGAAGGAAACATTACAGAACGCCGCAGCAACAAGCCATATATCTGGTCATCATTTTATTATCGAAAGGACCACTTTTAAAGGTATTGTAACAGATGAGACTGTTATCGGCTGAATAACTATTTTTATTTTTTTATTTTTGGACCGTTTAACATAATGTCAACATTATCGCGACGATTACCTTTGACACGATTATCTTTGTGTGGAACAAATTACCTTATTTGGATACTGACATTCCTGTACCATTGCTAGACGATCTCATTATTTTGCGTACTTACCATAGTGTATCACCTATTTGATGGGCAATTATGATATGCTCGCGTCATGTTTCAAAAGTGGAGAAGAGGTTCAAATGTGATGTTATAAATCAGGAATGGATGTTCTCTCACGCGAATGTTCATTAGTACAGCCCCGATTTCTGATCCAAATGCTTAGAAATGCTTTTTGGTTCCAGTAGTGGGTTTGCTTACTTATTTTATGATTTTTAATTAAAATAGTTTATTTTATCCAAATAGTGTAAATTTGAAAGTAAATGTTCACTCCTATAATGTGTTTCAAATGGGAAGGTGTTTGTACTTGAGCGATACTAGGAGAGCAACCAATCGGAGTACTGCGGTGTTGTCATATTGCATTCCCCCTGAGTGGTATGTGATGAGCGACAAACGATCTCTATTAAATACTATTCGCGCTAAGACAAAAATTCAGATTTTATAAAAACTGATTCATGAGGAAGGAGAGAGTAAGTATTTAACGTAACCGTAAAACCCCCATATGTTTTAGCTCAAATAGTTTTCTTAATACAGATGAATAAAGTAGATAGCATTATATTATAACACGTATTGCGACGTAAGCACTATATTGAACACCATTATTGGTTTGCATGTATGCATGAACGTATATTTGAAATTACTCAGAACTGAAACATAAACATTTGACATGACGTGGTAAAAGATATATGTACTTTGAATAAGCCAAGGTGTTTGTTAAATTCGATGAGAGGAAACGATACACTTCTTGCTAGTGTGGCAGAACGTGTCTGGTCTCATTATATTTTTCTTTATGAAGAGAGAGTTCAAAGTATAATATTTTTAAACTGACTGACGTTCAATGACTTATTCACGAAGAAATTGACAAGGAACGCAGCATGACTGGGAAAACTGCATAAGACATCAAGTAAATTACAAGACGATGACTTTTGGAAAGAAATAGCAAGTAACGAGATTTTGGAACCTATCATAATAGATTTGCAGCACTCAG
Organism: Mantis religiosa; assembly: GCA_030765055.1. Taxonomy (NCBI): domain Eukaryota; kingdom Metazoa; phylum Arthropoda; class Insecta; order Mantodea; family Mantidae; genus Mantis; species Mantis religiosa. The sequence continues at coordinate 88,681,974 of CM060953.1, forward strand.
ACTTTGAAGACAATGACAATGACGAATTATCTCTTAACGTAACATTCACAGGAAAATTCAGTTTATTTCCCTTACGTCTAGCGGCAGAAGCACTCGCAAGTGTGCGAGAGAGAGGGATATCTAAAAGGAGTGGGGATGACGAGGTGGCAACAGTGAAGGCTCTAACGCATCTGATTGGCTACAAGCGAGAACTCTTCCCATTTGAAACACATATTAGCTATCATTTTATCATTCAGACGGTTTACATCGTCTCGCTGAAACAGGAGCCAAAATAAAGACGCGGATCTTCTTGTTTCTAGCGTAAAGAAAGTATTTGTAAAATCGCCAATTAAAGTTCAAAACTTTCATTAAGTCGTTCCAAATTTGTCTTTAACTCCTCAGTCAGTTTTAACTCGATGGGGTTCTTGGTTAAACGCTGTGGCATACTACGCAGAATATTTCAATGAAGTAAAAAAAGCGTTGTACTCCTTAGATGTACAGAAGATACAAGCAGCATTGTCACAGCACAAGAATGTTTTGCTAATATTGGCATCCCATGAAATGTGTAGTATTTAACGCCCGCTTTTACTACATGCGGCAACGCAGGCGGTGACACTGATGATACATGAGAGGAAGATGGAGCACCGGTGGAATGAGATGGCGGGGGAAACCGGAGGTCCCGGAGAAAAACCGCCCCAGCGCCGTGTTGTTCACTACAAATCTCACTTTGCGGTCACCTGGGATCGAACCCGGGCCGCTTTGGTGAGAGCCAAGCGGTCTAACCACTGAGCCACGGCGCGGCCCCATTGGCATCCCAGATAAGATACAGTACATCTATAACCTTTCTCCAAAATACTTGCTATTATAACACAGTTGGAAACTCGGAGTAATACCTACCTTGGAACATTCATTTGCTTTGACAGATAACATTTCAGTAACGTTGTCTTCATAGACCCCGGTATTGCGAAAACTGCCTTTGAGAAACTCAGTAAGGTATTAACGAAACACCCTGGCTACGAAATATGTGTAAATTTATAAAAGCTTTGTGGTACAGAAACATATATCGAAGAGGAATTCATTCAAGAAGAACTGCGGTGCTTTGCACATGTTCCATTAACGTCGAGAGACCCCTTCTACTGTATAAAAATTCTACACTGACAAACGCAGGAGCTTTACACAAGAAAAACTCAAGATAAGCTCTCTCGTGTACTGCAAAAAGCTTACTTAAGCTAACATTTCTACGAAACAATATATTTATGATTACATTTTAATTTTTATTTGCTTATTTTTGGTGCGTATTCATTTAATTTTTAGTGCTTATGTGCTTGCTTATTAATACATTCGATTGTGCTTACAAATCAATGCTCTATTCATTCATCATTGTTTCACATAAGCTTGCCCCGTATCTCTTGTGACCTTATCACCTCTCATTGGCTGCTATTGCAGTATAGACTGTTGTGCGGTAAAAATTAGTTCGTTATTTAACATGGTGATATATCTTTATATGTTGGAAGAGAGTTGTCAAATTTATATTTTCGTAACTGTTTTAATTAAATATATTACGCAACAGAGTTGATTTATCTGAAATGCATGTTAATTCTTAAACGAAGTAAGGAGGAGGTTCCTTTGCTCTCAAGCACATGGCACGATAGCACATGCTTTAGCGGTAGTGATGACATATTTGTTTATATGACTTTTATCACTGACTTTGTTTTGAACTGGATTAATCATATATCGCCATTCGAAGTGTGTTGTGCCGAGTGCGAGAGCTAAATTATTTTACTGGTCGTTTATTGCGTGTGTACTTATTATATTTAATGTGACTTTGTGGGTTCGTAAAATTAAAAGTCCAATTGCACAAACTCAAAATGTTCTTTATTTCCACCGAATTACAGTTGAAACACTTGCCGATTACATAGAATTACTTAGCGCACACAATTACAATTAACCAGTTCGTCTGTCACAGGTCCGTCGCACGCTCACAGTTACGTACAACTCCTCCAATACACGTACACCGTCTTCCAGTCCGTCCACTCACTCGGCGCTCCTCACGACTGCTCGCCAAGAACTGACTGACTCTCGGTCGCATCGTCCTTCCTTTTATAGGTGGCTAAATGTTTCTAGAGAATTCTTTACCATGGAGGGGAAAAATATTCCGGAGATTTCGCGTTCTTTCAGGCGGCAGGAGGAGGGGGAATCGAAGATTCAGCCACCCCCGTGATTTCCCCTCTCTCCACTCTGTCACGCTTCTGCAGGCGCCAGCTGACCGGCGAGGGTGCGGTACCGATGCCACACGTCCCCTCCACCGGCAATCCCCTCACGTAGCCGACTGCAAGTTCGCCGATTGGGTAACAGTGTAATGGCAGAGTCTACCGCTAGTTTTTCGCTGAAGCATCGAAAGGGAAAACCTTTACAAAGCGGCGAAAAAAGAATTGTGTTGCATGTATTTAATGCACTCACAGAAAAGAATACGTCGTTATCAGCGAGAGGAATCGAACAGCTGTGCCCTGAACTTACAGGTGTGTTAGATGCGTAGGAACATCGCGACATGAAATTGAGACAACAGGAAAACTTACTACTCCAGAGGCGATATTGCTGTGTGGCGAAGACGTTATTTAAGGGCAATCAGACTGTACCGGGATACAAGTCGCAAAATATACTACCTTGACGAGACTTGGGTGAATGAAGGACATATGACATATATGCCGTGACACGACTTTTAAGACTGAAAGACAAGCATTTTTGCAAGGTATGTGTACTGGTTTAAAAAATCCTAGTGGAAAAGGCCGAAGGCCTTTCATTATAAACTTGTTTCATTTTCATTGCTCATTCATTCAGTTTCAACTTGCTCAGTTACATTATAAACTTGTATTTTTGCATACCTTAATATTCTTATTTGTATGATTTTATCTATCATCCTGCCAATTATGATGACGTTTACTGCAGGTTTAAATGTGACGGTAAGGCACCGCCTATGGCCTATGGCGCGAAAGCATTAGCCAATTAGGATGAGGGGAAGGTAGTTGCACGCGGAGTGATACATGTCAGCGGGGCAAGTTTATATGAAACAGTGATTAGTAATAAAGAAGTGAACATGTCAATTCCATCGACATTTGGGATATATGCTATACTCCAGTGTTTCTCACAGTGTGGTCCGCGGACCCCTGGGAGTCCGCGAGGGAATGTCGGGGGTCCGCGAGGGGGTCCCTTAAGTCAAGCTATAACTTTGAATTAAAACTACAGAAAACGTAGAATTGTACTTTCTGAGTCACTTATCTGCTCGGTGCCAAACTACATAGTTTTACTTAACATTTTTATGCAGCTATGTCGTAACGCAGCTGAGAAGTGCAATCAAAGTAATAGTTGGGAGCATGTAGTGTAGCATTATAATAGCAGCGACGGAACCGTATTAAACTTGAGTGGTTAGCTGCGGCGCGGGTAAAGTCAGCCAAGCCCGCGCGCACGTGGGTCTGAGTCAGCGCTGTCACTGGTACCTTCTACACGTAGGCACGCACAACAACAAATCAGTCATTCCCGCTGTGTTGAAGCCAGTGATACAGTGTTTGATTGTGCTGACAGTTTGTAATTGTGAATCGTGAGAATTTATTCGGGTCGTTCAAGATGAATCGTTGGTTACAGACTCGATCAATTCAACGTAAGCCTACAGTAACGGCGATTAAGATGCATTTTGTAGTAGTGAGCCTACTAGTTTGACTACCTGTTTTTCTGCCAATCTGCGAAAAGTAAAACGGCAAAAATACAGCAAAGAATATTTAACTTTCGATTTGTTCGAGCTGGAACTGAAGATGAACAAAAATCTTAGTGTGTTTTGTGTTATGATGTACTGTCCAATTACGTAATGAAGCATGCTAAGCTGCGGAGACATTTAGAGACGAAACATCCGGATTGCATAAGTAAGACACTTGTTTATTTTGAAATAAAAAGTAAGGAGATGAAAATGAGTAAATGTAGAATAGAAAAAAACGTTTTTCCCCTGGAATTGGTAGTGAAAAGAAAACACTAGCTTCCTATGAAGCAGCGCTACTCATTGCTAAAAATGGCAAGCCTTATAACATTGCAGAGGAATAATATTGCCGGCAGCTAAAAAGATGTGTAGCATAATGATTGGTAACTCAGCTGCCAAAGAGCTGAATACAGTCCCACTATCAATGATTCAGCTAAACGTAGAATTGTTGATATGTCTCAAAATGTCCTGGACCAGCTAATCATCAGCAATATATGCTTCACAACTTGACAAAAGTACTGATTTCACTGACAAGTCTCATTTGTTAGCTTTTGTACGTTACAAACACGAGAAAGAGCTTGTTGAACACCTATTGTTTTGTAGGGAAGTCTTGCATAACACTGCCGAGGATGTCTTTAAGACACTTGATGGATTTATTTCAGAGCAAGGTCTTGAGTGGAAAGTTTGTGTAGACGTAAATACCGACAGAGCCGCAGCGATGTTCTGGTCACAACACTGGATTGAAAACTCGACTTCAAGATGTCAACGCTGAGATTAAGTGGACTCATTCCTCAATACATAGAGAGGCGTTAGCCGTAAGGGAGAAAAAAAGCCAGATTTGAACGAAACATTAGAAGAGTTGGTTAAAATTGTGAACTACATTAAAGCCCGTCCTGTTAACTCACGGATATTCAAGAAACTATATGAAGAAATGGGAAGCGAACATAAACAACTGTTCTAGCACACAGATATTCGCTGGCTTTCCTATGGAAATGTTATTTCGCTATTTTTTCTTAATTGCTTGATGAAGTGGGGCTATTGTTTTGAAGGCAGCAAGTACGAAAAGGTTCCCCTCAGCGAACGACTGTGTGACTGAATGATTATGAAAAGTGGCACATCTAGCTAGTATCTTCTCACACTTAAATGAACTAAACCGAAAATTGCAAGGACCAAAACCATATGTTTTCACGGTTCATGAGAAAATTGAAGCAATGATAGTGATACCGAAATTATGGTATGACAGAAGCAGTCGTGATAGATGTCGAAGGAAGGTTGGTTCTTTGTTACGACAACAGGCAAGGCCAGTCAATTGGGGAAAGTGTTTATAACAAAGCCATGAAAGGAATAGTGTCCTTAGAAGGTTTCTAAAGGAATTGTCACACGTATATGAATAGGAATTCTTTTGAATAGTTTACAATGGCGACCAAAACAGCCACAAAGGGTCTTTGGTTTGAAAAAGGAATTTGGAGAGTGAAAGTTATATAAAAATACACACGCAGATGTGGTTAGGAATTCCTATCGGTGAATCGCAAGAGAGAGGATCTTTCGGCGTTCTTCAGGTTCGGGCTATCAGCGCTTCTTCGAGACATTCAAGATTTCGACTAGAACTTCTGTTTCTCCCGACTCAGCACCTCAGCGGCCAACTCTCCGAGAATTTCTCTGCTCGCTACAGCCTGCAAGATCTTCCAGAGCAACAACAGCCCGCTCTACTTACCCAGGAAATCACCTCCACCTTATTCCATCACACCCGTCATTGTGACTGATTCACACGGTTCAGGGCTTATTGCTCGCGAAAGGATTTTTTGTCCTGTAGCTCACTGGAGCTACACTTTGCCAGGCTACTGTGAACCAACGAATCTCGCTTATTAGCAGTCACTCCATCCAAAACCCGTTTACCACACCTCTCGAGATGACTAAGTATCAGCCTCTTGAGCAGCCCTCAACCTCACGATCCCGTGACCCAAAGCCGGACCGATCTGACCACGTTCGGACAAAATCATCACCCCCCAGCCAAAATACCGTCAATACACGCGCATCCCAAAAAGCTCACAGTATGTCCAGTTCAGACTCAGAATCCGACATTGACAAAAGCACTACAACATCAACGAAAACACAACAGGCCCCTAAACAAACACAAAACAACACACTACCCCCGCTGTTTCACGGGAACAAAGTATTATATATTCTAAATTGCGCGCCGGATAAAAGAGACCCGTTTCTAGTGGCCAAACTTATGAAGAACCGCAATGATGAGTTAGCTAACATATTACATAAAACGAGACTAGACAAACCCAGAAACACTTATGCCCTCACCTTCAAACACCAAACGGCACTTGAAACATTCCTGCAGGCAGTATATCCCATTAACTTTGGGAAAGACGCAGAATACACAACGACACTTCCATCAAACACAGGGAAGCCAAACGAAGCTAGCACTAGACAGAAAAGGACCATCACAGCCGTACTAAAAGGCGTACCTTTCAACGTAACTGACGCAGAACTTTTAGACTCTATTAAAAAAGAACACCCGGAAATCACCAGGACCACCAGAATTATAAGCCAAGGCCGTCCAACGCCTCTAATCAGGATATTTAGCACCTGCGTGAAAACAATTAATAGCATTCTAGCACTGGGAGCCAAAATGGAGGGACAGAATTTCAGAGCAGAGCCCTCAAGACACACTGCCAGGCACCTGCCTTGCCGTAGGTGTCAGAATTACGGGCACAATGCCATGGAGTGCCAAAACGAAGCCAAATGCTTCCATTGCGGTGCAGCGAAAGACACGAGGCGCTGCGATCACAAAAATAAGACTACCACACTCTACTGCGCCACGTGCAACACCGATGGGCATTACACCGGACAGGTGAAGTGCCCCGCCTACCCCCAGACCCAGCCAACCACCAATAACCAAACCGCGGAGACACATATCTTTCCACACTCCGTCAAGACAACGCCAAAACCGCCAACAGAAAAACAATGGCCAGCCGTGCAAATAGCCGAAATCCCATCAACAAAAAAGGAACTTTCGGCCAAGGAAACTTTACACACCCTCAGACACATAATTGCCAATACAGAGGAACAGTTCGAAACCACCCAAAAACAAATTAACCTAATTCAAGAAAATCTGACCAAACATATCGACAATGTGATAAATCATGTCGCTGAAAGCATACTAACAACAATCACTCATGCCTTGTATGACACAGCACCCCCCAACCAGAGGACCAGATTGCTCCACACACTAAACGAGACCGCGAAAAAGACCATAAGGAAAACTATACAGGCCTTACAAGTCGGCAATCAAATAGCGATCCTCATCCATAACACAAATGAAGGCAAGTAAACCAAGGTTGAACACCAATCACCAGTATGGCAGGAACCACAGTACAAACTCACCATAGCCTAAAACTCCTCCACATCAACATAAATGGCCTATCAGGAAAAAGAAAGGAACTTCAAGAATTATTGGAACACCATGCCCCCGGAATAATAACAATAAATGAAACAAAATTAAATACCAATAGAAATTTCAGTATGCAACCACTTGACATTTTCCGGAAAGACCGATTCCAAAAACAAGGAGGAGGTGTAATGATCCTGACAAGACCCGAGCTGCAGGCGAAGCAGATACAATTACCACAAGTCTTCCAAAATCTCGAAGCAATCCTCATACAAATAACCATCAAAAGAAAGAAAATACACATAGCAACATTATATGCCCCACCATCGGAAGTTTTCCCGGCAGATTTCATCCATTTTCTTCATGACCATTACACAGAGCTTATCATCGCAGGAGACCTAAACGCAAATCACGTCAACCTCTTAGACGAGTACACAAACACAAACGGAAGAGAATTATACCGTCTGCTCCAAAACACAACACTGAGAATTATTTACACACCAGGACCGACCAGGATAGGCACACATCAACAACAACAACCCACGTCACCAGACAAAATACTCACTTCCCAACGCACTTACAACCTGATTGAGGATATCACCACAGATGCTCCACCTAGCACGGACCATCTTCCACTGATTTTAAGAATTAGAACACAACCTTGGAACACCGAATGCAACACCACATTTGAAAAATTCGACATCGCAAACACCGATTGGACCCTATACAAAGAAACCGCACAACACCTTACTGAACAGGCCACTTTTCCAGAGATAAATTCATGCCAGGACATAGAGTAATACACCAGAACTCTCACAGAAATAATAACAAAATCGCGGGATAAAGCCACGCCTAAAATCAAAATCAACAAATATGCCTACAGTAAACCCCTGCCGAGGCACATACTTCAGATAATTAAAGAGAAAAGAAGAGCACACCGCCAATATATTAAAACTCACGCCCCTGAAGATAAACGCATCTTAAACCACCTCAGAGACCAAATACGAAAAGAAATATCAGACCACGACATACAGCACTGGAACAATTTCACCAAGGAAATAACACAAAGTAGCAACAGAGACCCCATGAAATTCTGGCGACTCATCAAAAGCACCAGACCAAAAACAACCACAACCTACCCTATCAAGATAGACGGTGTAACAGTGTGGGACACCAACAGAAAATTACAAATATTTAGAGACCATTATGCAAAATTATTCAATACTCCCGAGCATCCAGATTTCGACATTCATCATTTTGGAAAAATAAATCAAGAAATTGAAGAAAACCACACCCTTTACACACCACAATTCGAAACAGAACCGCTAAATCACACCAACCCAGCCGAAAAACCTGTCACGGCCCAAGAAATACTGATGGTAACACAGTATGCTCGTAACACAGCTCCCGGACCAGATGGAATCACCTACAAACATATCAATCAACTACCGCTGCAAACCATATCCAAATTAACCGCTCTGTATAATGCCATACTCAGGTATGGCTACCACCCAAAGACATGGAAACATGCACACATACTTCTATTCGAGAAGCCCGGAAAAAATAAAACTGACCACAGAAATTATAGACCCATATCGCTGCTTACAACCCTCTCAAAGACATTTGAAAAAATAATAGTCACTCGCATACATAAAGTAGTAAAGGATCAAAAAATAATCCCTGAGACACAAGCCGGCTACCGAGGAGAAGTCACCATCCAGGACCAACTGGTAAGGGTCATATCAGCCTTTACCAACACATTCAACTCAGGACATACCACTGTAGCAGCCTTCCTGGATATACAGAACGCCTTCGACCAATGCTGGACGAACGGAATTCGGCATAAACTAACAAAATTCAATTTCCCGGTCAGAATAACTCGATGGATCTCAAGCTTCCTGACTGACAGAACAGCTAAAATTAAAATTAACAACACTTACTCGGACATTATTAATCTGAAAGCAAGAACACCACAAGGGAGCGCCATCTCAGGGCTTCTATATATCATCTACACCGCAGATACACCAGCACCTCACAATAGTACAACTCATCTGGCCCAGTATGCAGATGACACTGCCTACTGGAGTACCAATCCAAGGTACAACGTAGCACAAAGACACCTCCAGAAGCAGCTAAACCTATACGCAGAATGGACCAAAAAGTGGCGAATCTCAATAAACCCTCAAAAAACACAGCTCATACTCATAAAGAAAAAGCATAAACATAAGCATACAGAAATTAAAATGATGATTAATGACCATGCAGTCCGCAGCCAAGCAAGTGTAAAGTATTTGGGCGTCACTATTCACCGAAAACTCATCACAGCACCATATTACAATACTCTACTAAAGAAAGCAAGGCCTGCACTTGCAAAATTAAGATTCCTCGCAAGAATTAATAAACAAGGGATTGCTCCACACATCCTCAGAAAACTGTACAAAACCCTGATTAGACCGATCTTATCCTACGCATCAGTAGCCACCATTCCAATGTCTACCACCGAAACATTGGCAAAACTAAAAAAATTTGAACGTAGATGTCTGAGAACCTGCTTCAGGCTCAAACCCAACTACAGAAACAGAGATTTACACAAGCATACACAGACAGAAGCTTTCGACCAACATGTAGAAAACACCATGATAAAGTACATCAACGCAGCTCATAACAGACCGTACAGAAGAAAACTAATAAGGACAGCACAACACATGAAACCTATAGCCACAAATGACAAAACCACGCCACTACTACACCTGATAAAGATATACGACAAGAAACAAGAGGAGGAACAACAACAGTTGCAAGACCACATCCAAGCTATACTACAAAATATAATATGAGTCAAATAACCAATCCTAAATCCTGAAAGTAAAAGCCATACTACCATGAAGAGTGCCGATGAAGGAGTTGTCAACACAAGGGCTATCGTCGTTCGTACTGTGAGCTACTCCTCCCTTCTCCAATCTTAACCCACGTCGGACCGTAAGCAAATCTGTTTACCTGTACTCCTCCCTCCACCACGCATTATTTCTGGGCTGAAGAGGGAATTTCCCTAAACAGCCTTGGGATCCTGGTCCCTAAATTCCTTATTTTGTTTTTGTCTTTGTCTTTGGTCAGGAAGCACTCTTCAGCGTTTAGCCGATGGAGGCAGTTCGCGGCTAAGAGCCATTATAAAGTCTTCGGCGTGCAGCCGATATGAGGAGAGGAGTCTGAGACGTCAAGCCTATTAGAGCGGTCAACTTGTTCTGTCTTGAATATTTGTCGGGTCATCAAAATTTATCGGGAAATCTAATTAGCATTCAGTCACTATAAACCGTGATTGGTAACCCTCGGTCGGCAGCTTCCATTTCGAGGTTTGAAATAAGAAGCAGTGAATAGATAATTTGGAAACGGGCATTCCAGTGTTGTCAAATTTCCTTCTCACACACATCCACGCATACCCTGAGAGAAACCTCATTGCTCACTATAATATTTGCTTCAAACTGGTGCACAACGTAGAGCAGTGGTAACCTGTGATCGCCACCACCATCAATAAATTCAGTTACAAACTGGCGCGCCAACGCGGGGCACGATAGGAGAAGGACGTTCGACAACAAGTGGAGCTCGATACGAAGAGGTTCAGCACGATACGAGGAGGAGGTTCAACCTAGTAGGAGTTTCAACCCGACAACGAGGTTCAACAGGAGAAGGTGGTTCGACAGGAGGACGGTCGACCCATCAAGAAATTCGTCAATAGTTCGACTGTAAAGAAGAAAGGAGGCCGGCATCGTCATCAGTGACATCATCAGGAGCCAGTAAAAACAATCAAAGGTATAGAGTGTTAAATTATATACTAGACTACTGTGAATGTATTTAAGGAGTGGAAAAATGCTGAGTCAAAATTCTGTAGAAAGCATGGAAGTCCAGGAGGTTGATGCTAGTAGCAGTAGGCAGGAAGTCGAAGTACCAGAGTGTAGTAGAACTGTCCTAGATAATGTAGAAAGGGAAATAAATATGTTAGAGGAAATTAGAAAAGTGTTCGCAAGTGTTGAACGTTTAGGTGAAAGTTTAAGTAAAAAGTTAGATAATATGCATCAAAGGTTAATAAAAGAGAGGAAGGATACTCAAAGTTTAATAACAGAGATGAAGGCTAATAATCAAAGTTTAATAAAAGAGATGAAGGATAATAATCAAAGTTTGAAAAAGATAGAAGGAAAGCTATAAAGTGGTTTTCAGAAGTTAGAGGCAGGACAAATAGAACTAGGAAAGAAGTTAGACAATCAACAACAGTCGTTAGAAAATTTCGGGAATGTTAGTCAGGAAGTAGAGAACGTAAGAGAAGAAGTTGATCAGGCAACAGACAATGTAGGGAAAAATGTTAGTGAGGAGACGCAGAACGCTGAAAATGAAGTTGTGAATGTAGTTAATGAAAGGTCAGATAGTGAAAACAGAAAACTGAGGGAGGAAATAGGACAGAACTTAGATAAAGAAAGAGAACTAGCTAGAAAAGAGTTAGAAGAAACTAGGAGTAGACTAGAAGTATCAGGGAGGGAAAGTAGAATACAGACGAGGAATTTGGAGAAAATCACAAATGAAATGAACGAGTTAGCAATGGAGATCACGGTGAGAAAGGAAACTGAAATTTTGAATCTAGTTAATGAAAGGACAGATAGCGAAAACAGAAAACGGAGGGAGGAAATCGTACAGAAATGAGATAAAGAAGGAGAAATGGCTAGAAAAGAGTTAGAAGAAACTAGGAGTAGACTAGAAGTATCAGAGTGGGAAAATAGAAAACTGACGAGGAATTTGGAGAAAACCACAAGTGAAATTAGTGAGGTAGCAATAGATATCACGGCGACGAAGGAAACATTGAAAAACATTCAAAATCGAGGGAGAAATGAAAGAGAAATATTAAAATATTTCGGGCAAGGGGCACAGTTCCATCAGAATATGCCTAAGAAATATAGGAAAAAAGATCGATGTCCGATATCTAAGCTAGATATGGAAAACTCGTGGGGATGTGGAATAAATAAGTCCTTTATACATGGAAAAGTCCGCAAAATTCTCTTGTATTTCGAAGTACGTTGTGGGATGATGAATTTTCTTGTAAATGGTAGGAACTTAGGCTAAAGTATTTAAAATTGCCATTACAAATTGTAAAAGGAGAAGAAACAAACTTGTAAAATGTGTAGGCTAAGTATAAATAGTGTAATTGTAAAATGTATAGGTTAAGTGTAAACAGTGTTGTGACAGTGCAGTGAAACTTAAAACTAAACAAGTGAAAAAAAAATATAGTAATGAAAATTAGAACACTTAAAGACTTTTGAAAATAATATTGATATAGAATTATAAAGAAGTATTCGGAAATGTATAACAAAAATTAACCAGTTAAAAAAAAATATCAGAACAATGAAAGACTTTTGAAAAGAATATTTATATAGAATCAAGAAGAACTCAGAAATGTTGTATACAAATATAATATTATTAATGTACCATTGATTTAAACATGGGAGTGTATATTTAGGAATTGTTTCAAATGTAACAACAATATGAATTAATTTTAGGTAGATCAGATGGAGAAAAAGAGAGATGATGTAGATTGAAATATTTTCCGAGTAATATTTAAAAGTTGAAAATTGCAGCTCAGAATGTTGGTAAATTTTAAATGAACTGTTGTTATGTAACCATGTGAATAATTTTTAGGAAATGTCATGTAAAAAAAAAAAAAAAAAAAAAAAAAAATAATTAATGTTGTGAAAAGAGATTGTAAAATGAATTGGAAGTTGCTGACAAAGGTCTACTATTTTGCGTTATATTCGGGCAAGACATATATATTATTTCATTATTGGATAATAAAATAATATCTATGGGGGCATTTGATACCGAAATTATGGTATGACAGAAGCAGTCGTGATAGATGTCGAAGGAAGGTTGGTTCTTTGTTACGACAACAGGCAAGGCCAGTCCATTGGGGAAAGTGTTTATAACAAAGCCATGAAAGGAATAGTGTCCTTAGAAGGTTTCTAAAGGAATTGTCACACGTATATGAATAGGAATTCTTTTGAATCGTTTACAATGGCGACCAAAACAGCCACAAAGGGTCTTTGGTTTGAAAAAGGAATTTGGAGAGTGAAAGTTATATAAAAATACACACGCAGATGTGGTCAGGAAGCACTCTTCGGCGTTTAGCCGATGGAGGCAGTTCGCGGCTGAGAGCCATTATAAAGTCTTCGGCGTGCAGCCGATATGAGGAGAGGAGTCTGAGACGTCAAGCCTATTAGAGCGGTCAACTTGTTCTGTCTTGAATATTTGTCGGGTCATCAAAATTTATCGGGAAATCTAATTAGCATTCAGTCACTATAAACCGTGATTGGTAACCCTCGGTCGGCAGCTTCCATTTCGAGGTTTGAAATAAGAAGCAGTGAATAGATAATTTGGAAACGGGCATTCCAGTGTTGTCAAATTTCCTTCTCACACACATCCACGCATACCCTGAGAGAAACCTCCTTGCTCTCCGACTTCTGTGTACACTCAAAAATCATATTTGCATCAAATTGGCGTTACAACGTGGACTTGTGTACACCCATAAACTTTATAGTTACAAGCCAGTCATATTCCTCATCGTTCACCAATTATAGCAGTTACAATAGTGAAACTTCAACTGTGGAAAGGTCGTGTAGAAAATAAACCCTTAGGCCCCTTTCTAATTTTGGAACAATTTCTGACTTCATCAGAAGAAACTTTACCTAAAAATATTGAAGAAGCAATAGTAGAACACGTGAATGGCCTGTCAAAAACTTTGAGGAAGTACTTGCCAGCACCAGCAAGTGATCGGAATGAGTGGATAAATTATCCTTTCCAGAAAAAAAAAAAACAGGCAGCATTGATAGCCTTTCGGAAAAAGAATAGTACCAACTAATAGATACAAAATTTTGGTTTCTGGTGCAGAGTGAATTTAGCGAACTCGCTACCAAAGCACTTAAGTGCCCTTCCCAATCACCTATCTGTGCGAGCAAACCTTTTCAGAGTTGTGAAACATCAAGCCATTGAAGAGAAACAGACTTGTCAATATAGAAACTGACTTAAGGGTAATAATCACCAACATTAAGCCCAACGTAACTGAGCTTATTCAATAAAAAATATGTATATACCGTTCAGTTGTTCACATTAATACATTCAAATGAACAAAGTGTCAAGCATTTTCCACATAAACTGATTTTTTTAGTAACCCAATATTAACTTTGTTGAACAGGTCAAATGATGGATTCAGAACATTATGAATAACTTTTCATATGTTATGTCTAATGTTTTAATCCTTGGGTAATCCAAAGAGCGTGGTATTTCAAATTTTTACTGATGTAAGGCTAAAGTTAAATGAAAACCTAGTTAAGCAAACTTGTATAAAATGTACTTCAAAGTGAAAAAAAAAAATCACTTTTATTAATACAACTTAAATATATATTTTTTATTTAAAATACATTTTATACATTTTATACACCCCCTCCATTCTTCCATTCAATATAATCTCCGTCCTTTTCCACAGTATATTGCCATAAATCGTAACTCCAAAGAAAAATGAGACGAATGGAGGGGGGGGGGGAGCGCTTGCAAAGTCCACATTGTGGTAGTTTCAAGAGTACGACGGTAGCATTAATGCAGAATTAAATCATGTAGGAAACACGTCCGATGTGTTCAAAGATGGTATGTGTTTTAGCTTCTCTTATGGCGAGGAGTCGCTTTATGGTTTGAGGTCGACAAATTGCATGTACATAATTGTTTTACCATGAGGTTCGTTTATCATTATTATTATTATTATTATTATTATTATTATTATTATTATTATTATTATTATTATTATTATTATTATTATTATTATTATTATTATTATTATTATTATTATTATTATTATTATTATTATTATTATTATTATTATTATTATTATTATTATTATTATTATTATTATTATTATTATTATTATTATTATTATTATTATTATTATTATTATTATTATTATTATTATTATTATTATTATTATTATTATTATTATTATTATTATTATTATTATTATTATTATTATTATTATTATTATTATTATTATTATTATTATTATTATTATTATTATTATTATTATTATTATTATTATTATTATTATTATTATTATTATTATTATTATTATTATTATTATTATTATTATTATTATTATTATTATTATTATTATTATTATTATTATTATTATTATTATTATTATTATTATTATTATTATTATTATTATTATTATTATTATTATTATTATTATTATTATTATTATTATTATTATTATTATTATTATTATTATTATTATTATTATTATTATTATTATTATTATTATTATTATTATTATTATTATTATTATTATTATTATTATTATTATTATTATTATTATTATTATTATTATTATTATTATTATTATTATTATTATTATTATTATTATTATTATTATTATTATTATTATTATTATTATTATTATTATTATTATTATTATTATTAATATTATTATTGTTATTGTTAATGTTATTGTTATTGTTATTATTGTTAATGTTATTGTTATTGTTATTATTGTTATTGTTATTGTTGTTATTGTTATTATTATTGTTATTATTATTATTATTGTTATTGTTATTGTTGTTGTTATTATTATTATTATTATTATTATTATTATTATTATTATTATTATTATTATTATTATTATTATTATTATTATTATTATTATTATTATTATTATTATTATTATTATTATTATTATTATTATTATTGTTGTTGTTGTTGTTGTTGTTGTTGTTGTTGTTGTTGTTGTTGTTGTTGTTGTTATTGTTGTTGTTATTGTTATTCTTATTGTTATTATTATTATTATTATTATTATTATTATTATGATTATTATTATTATTATTATTATTATTATTATTATTATTATTATTATTATTATTATTATTATTATTATTATTATTATTATTATTATTATTATTATTATTATTATTATTATTATTATTATTATTATTATTATTATTATTATTATTATTATTATTATTATTATTATTATTATTATTATTATTATTATTATTATTATTATTATTATTATTATTATTATTATTATTATTATTATTATTATTATTATTATTATTATTATTAATCATTAGGCATTCGTTTCTCTTCTCTTAATCGAAATAATGACTTGAAATTTGGTTTACAAACCCTCCAGTTAATGAAAAAGAGCATAATTTTAGGTAAATGGTTTCGTCGTATAATTTTCTCCAATTTGATCTTCTACTTTTTTTCCCCCCTTTATGCCATCTGACACATAGAGTTGATGGATGTATGTTAATAGTAATATATTTTGGAAAACAAATATTGCTTCCCCAAAATGCACCGTTTCGTTGAATTCTTCTCGCAATTTCCCCCACAGAGCCTTTCTCCCACGGAAAAATAGATTTCCGCAATTTTGGGGAGAATCCTCCCTATTTGGAAGCCTTTTACAGATAGGTGAATGATTCAAACTGTCCCGGCCAGGTTTCAAAGCTTAGATTTTATAACATAAGAGAGCGTTATCTTCGGATTTTTAGCTTCTCGCATATTACGTCATGCCGACAATATTTAAATGCCGTAAGTCTTAAGCAAGGTTATGCATTAATGTGGTATGTTTAAATATCTATGCAAGCATTCATAGGGTTAAGTGCAAAATAAGTCGCGGAAGGACTCTACTGAATAAGGTATGAAAGTGTTTTAAAATTTTATTCGTTTGTTTTCTGTCTAGGATCCTAAAAGAATCAGAACTCCGAATTATTGAACAACGCTTGCCAATTATAGTATTGCTATTTTGCTCACCTCCGTTCATTCAAATGACAAATACCATGAACATTAGAAATATTATCTAAGTCAAAATGTTCTTCCAATGCTACAAAGTCCATACAGTGGAAAACAACTTAAATAATATGCACAGATACGTTTCATCTACACTATTCAACTTTACACGAGCACATTACGTGAATGAAGTTGCTTTACGATTCCCAAGCGAATTCGGAAGTTAGAAAAATGTTTGCGCAACCCAATGGAAAGAAGAAAGCCCAAAGGCCCAAAAATCATGACGTGTTGGAGTTAAATTACCATACTTATAAATTCCTCTCTTTAATTATTGATGGCTATTGTCACAATGCTACCTTGTCGTTGGTATATAAATAACAGCAGTTTCAGTTATTTAATCTTAAGCAAAACAAATAGATAAAGTAATTGCTATGAGAGAAAGCATATGTAGATATTTGATGGATTGATAAAACCCATTGGTAAGATAAAATGATTTCTGTTTCCTGTATGCAATTAGATTAATAATATAAGAACTTTAGAGCTTAAAAAAAGCTAAAAAATTAAAATTCCACGTCTGAAAGAGTCTTTTCTTCCCATTACCAAGCTTTGAGACTGCTTTAAAAGCACTGTAATATACACGTATTATTTAAGTAATGGATTTGTATTGCCCTGTTATGATATGGAATTATCTTTAGAGGTAATTCACTCACAGGCAAATTTATATTATAAAAAAGGGCCATATATTTTATTTGTGGCATTTAAACCGGTCATTTCTGTAAGCAATAATTTAAAATGCAAAATTCTTACTCTTACTGGTGAATATATTATTCTTTCTTGGAGCTATCTTGCAGATAATTGTGATAACTTCACAATAAGCTTTGCTGTATATTACCACAGTACAAGGCATAAAGGCAATTTGCACAGAACAGCATATAACTTAAAACTTCTCCAAAAAAGGATGTTACCATTATGCAATAAGAATTTATAATAATTGTCCATGTTACCTAAAACTATTAGATAATCCCAATTAACATGAAATCTTCAAGAATGGTTTAAAATGATTTTTATATATTCTCTGTCCATATTCAATGGAGGATTTCTTTAATGTCTTATTAAACAAATAAATATTCATTACATAGACCAAATATTTGTTGAATGTACTGTAATGCTTGTTACAAAGCTTACTCTTGAAATGTTGGTTTACAAATTTTAATTTTTTCCTGTATAGTGCAAAATGGGAGGAAAAAGCGTATTATTGGTACAGCATAATGTTACTTAAGATAATTGCATGATTGCTCATGATGATACCAACCAAACAATACCAATACCAGTAAAATGCTCCATTTTTAGAAATATAATTTTAGCTTAATTATTGCTAGTTTGTGTTCTAAGAATGAAGCAGTAAATATTGAGTTCTTCTCCTGCATGTTTGTGTTTTGGGCATATTTCTGGTGCATCTTGCATTACAGTCTGATTTTTAAAAGAAGATACGTGAAGGGTAAGAGGGAAAGGTTGTTGCCATGGTAATGTAAACAAAGGTTGCCAGATTAGTTACACTGGTGAATCACTCTGATAGCTCGAACCCTTGTTTATTTCAAGTGTTGAGAGGTTAAAGAAAGGGGATATCTGCATTACTTCCTGTTTGCTTTTGGGCAACATTGCAGAACCTCACATGGAGAAATGAATGACCTTCACATATCTTTTTTTAAAAATCAAACTGTAGTATTGCAAGTTACTTGCAAGGTTAATTTAGGATGTGGTCTTCATTTGATCTATTCCTGGTGTGATTTTTGAATACAAAGGTAAATGTAATTAGGTACATCAACTGCATACAAATACTCGTTTCCTTAGACCACCTCTCTTGAGTATTATTTGTTTGTTTGGTCCCATAGTGACAGCTTTGTGTAGAATTTACTTGCACAGACAGCAATATTTACATTGATGTCACATTGGAGAATAATGTGTGAGAAACATTAAAATCAGTCACATTGGCAAAGTCATGTGCTCAATTTTCTGCTTTAACACTTGGTGTCAGAAATATGTTATGAATATTTTAACTATCTATTAATAAAATGTGAAGAAAATGCTTTGAATGAAGCTAATATTTAGCACAGATTTATCCTTCAAATTATGTAAAAAACTGAAGCTGCTGACAGTGAAGTAAACTAGGTTATCAATAATAACTAAACACTAGTAACACAACTTCACTTATCTTATTTAAATCCTGGGACCGGTTTCAAAGCAAACATCTGCTTCATCCTCAGCCACTTAGTGGGTGAGTGTCAAGCTGAGTGGCTGAGGATGAAGCAGATGTTTGCTTTGAAACCGGTTCCAGGATTTAAATAAGATAAGTGAATTAACTTTAAAGAGAGTCGATTAATGACACTAAACAACACTTACTTTTAAATTTTTCTGGAACATGTCTCTGAGGATTTGCCTCTATCATCAGTCGGCCCTCGACTGGTTCTCATTGGTGTAGTTAACAATATTTTGTCACAGGTCTCTGGTGGCGGTTCAAGGAATTTGCTGAACAAATCTTTCTGGGGGATGTCGAAATTGAATACTTTGTTCCTATTTTTTGAAGTGAAGATTTGTTCCCATGTGGATAGTTCTTGTTTTCCTGATGTATGTTGTAGTAGTTTTGGTTCTGGATTTATGTTGTTCCTTGAACTGCCACCAAAGGAGACCTGTGACAAAATATCGTCAACTACAACAATGAGAACCAGTCGAGGGCCGGCTGATGATAGAGGCAAAGCCTCAGAAACATGTTCCGGAAAAATTTAAAAGTAAGTGTTGTTTAGTGTCATTAATCGACTGTTTTCAACACTTCCAATAAAGGAATTGCAAGATAAGTGAAGTTGTGTTACTAGTGTTTAGTTATTATTGTTATCCTTTAAAGTTATTCTTTTAAGTGATAAGTGGATATTTGTATCACAAAAGTAACTATCCTGGAGCAATTTGCGGTAAGTTATTTTACCAAAGTGAGATGATCTGGAAAATCAGTTTTTGCAGACAAACCATCCTCTACTGTAATAACATGCAAATAACAATGTACTTGTATTTCAGTGATAATCTGAAGTGCAAGAGTATAAAATGAAGTATGTTTGTATATATTCCTAGGACAAACTTTTTACTGTGCATGATTGGAGGAATTTAGTAACAGTGACATTAAAATTTATTGGAAAAACTATTTGTAGTCGGTTTATTGACACTTGCTATATAAAAATGTAAGTAACGAAACATCTATAAACAGACTACAAATAAATTAAATTTAAAGGGAGTCGATTAATGACACTAAACAACACTTTTAAATTTTTCCGGAACACGTTTCAGAGACTTTGCCTCTTTCCTCAGCCGAAAGGAATTGCAGACTACAAATAGTTCTTCCGATAAACTTTTTACTATTTTACCACCATGGGGCAGGTGTGCATCATAATAAAGAGTGCTCAAGATATTCTTTTGGAGGTAGTTACTTGGATTTGATTTTTCTTCTGGTATTTCATTTATTCTGAGAATACAAATATGGACCTTGAGTAGATTTGAGCATGATTTCATATGATCACTTCCTACACAAGTGATTTGAGAATGATTTGAGAATTTTAATTGTACCTTTCCCCTCTAAAGTATACAAGAAAATGCTACATATTGTTAATTTTGCATTTTAGCCTATAGATTACAATGTACTGCCTGGCCAGCACAGGAAGGCAAGTCAGAGGAATGTGTAACATAATCACTTTTGCTGTGTTTATGCTCACTATCTGGATATGATATGGATGCATGTAAAATACAGTGTTGTCACATAACTCGCCCAAGCATAATACCCATAACTGCAGTTACTGAAACAAACATTATATCTGTCAGCATGGGTGACTCGTATGCACTTCAACCCGAAGGTACTTTGGTAACCTCAAAATTAACTCCCAATCAAAAACCTACATCACCTTCATCCTACATCTTTTAATAGTAATCCTACCTGCGGTAAAACCCTTAATGGGTGGGCACGCAGCAAAAACCTTCTGGCTGTATACAGCCAGCACGAGCAACCGAGCGTATGCACTTTCATACATTCATTTCGAGTAAACAAATCCACTACCAGAGCAGATAAACAGTTAAAGCTCCTCTTCCCTTCATTCTTCTCTTGCGTTGGCAGATGGTATGTAGCTTATGTAAAATACTGTGATGTACCATATGCTCAAGAGAGGAGAAATGAGGTTTTCCTGCATTATATTTCAGGTACTGTGATAAGATCTAAACCGAATTAACTTTTTGCATCACTGTAAATGAGAGATTTTGACTTGTTAGAGGAAAAACTGGGCATTATAAGACCTGAAGCTTTCCTGTCGACGAATATGTTCAAGATCTTCCCGGGAATCATCTTTTCACCTGGCTTGTTTCCCGAGAATATCTTCAATAAACTGGGATTTGTTTAAATGCAGAAACACATTTGTGTTTATTGAACATAACATCCACAACATTCGTCTTCCTCTTAGATTTGTTGTAAATTTCTTAGCTGTTAATTAAGCTCAAAATTGCTCAAATGAAATGGTGTATGTGTGAAAGCTTAGCATATGGCCACTAGATGTGGAGTGTATAGCGCATTTATGTGTTTATGGAAATGGGCAAAACCTACTGAAAAGAGGACTTGGGCCCAAATGCTCAAGAAATCATGCACATATTGTAAATGTGATTTCAAACCTTTAAGAAAGCCGCAATGAGACATGCATTTATTGAAAACCTTTTTTACTTTTATGAATCTATTTCAACTTTACATCACATAAAAATAGTTCAAGAAGAAAATGGAAAATAGGAAGCTTTAAGAAAATAAAGCAAAAAGAGAACAGATAAGTATAGAAGGACAAAGAAGGGAGAGGGAATGAAAACCAACCATCTAAACTTGCATTACATTATCCTCTGACCAAATAAAATCAAAAGGGAATTTGTATGTTATGCAGTTATAAAAGAAGCAAGGAACTTAACTAGAAAAAAGTCGGTACAATCTATTATATTACCGATTATGTCATTAGTATCTGGCACTAGACCAATTAGTTTAAGTCTTGGTCCTCACATAGAGATGGTGCCTTTGGGCCAGTTTGATAGATAGCATCATATAGTTTAACTCTAGAAGACTAGCCTGTATTCCGAGTTACAGGTTTAGTTTCTAAATGATAGCATTTTAAATAAGACAAGTGTAGAGGTTTCATGAAAATGGAGAATTTGAAAAAATGAGCAGTAATGAAATACCTCCATTTGAAAGGTTTAACACCTAAAGAAATCGAGGAGGAAATGGACAGTACATTGTTGTTTGTAATTTACGTCCTCCAACGTTAAGTCATATCGGACGATGAATGGAATGGGTGAAATAATGCTCAAATGAGCCCGGGGTCCATAGAGCTTAGAGTCACCCGACATTCGTCTTTCAGGATAAGGGAAAACCCCGGAAAAAACCTTATCCAGGTAACTCACCCTGACCGAGATTCGAACTCGGGACCTCTTGAACGTGAGGCAGACATGCTACCACCATGCTACCGAGGCGGGCTAAGACAGTACATTGAAAGACTCTGCCCCTTCATATACAATGATTAAAAGATGGGTTGGAAAGTTTAAAATGGGATGTACGAGCACTAGTGATGAGTCTTACTCTGGATGCCCGGCGGAAGTCAACTCCAGAGATCATTGAAAAAATTCTTCGTTTAATACTGGAAAGCAGCAGATTAAATTTGAGCAGATTAAATTAAAGATATCAAAAGAATGTGCAGGTAATATTTTAAGTGATATTTTGGGCTTTCACAAGATTTGTACAAGATGGGTGCTGCATTTGTTGACAAAAGTTGCAAAGAAAAACTGTTTCTGTTAACAATTTGGAGCTCTACCATAAAATCATAGTGAATTTATTACCATGGATGAAACTTGTCAAAACAGTGGATTGCACCAGCTGAACAAACTCCAAAAATAGCCAAAGTCAATTTTGTCAGCTAACAAGGTTATGGTGAGTGTTTTCTGGGATGCGCAGGAAATTATTTTTATTGATTACTTGGAAAAGGGTAAAAGTATCACTGGTTACTACTACGCAAGCTTACTGCAATGTTTGAATGATGAGGTGAAAAGAAAAATATCTCATTTGGCAAAGAAAAATATCTTAGCACAAAAGTGAATCGAGAAGATATTGACACATTGCTTCACTCACACTGTTTATTCACAGGACATGTTTCAAGAGCTTTTGCTCTTATCAGCTGGTACTCGACTAGTGCCAGCTGATGAAAAGAGCAAAAGCTCTTGAAACATGTCCTGTGAATAAACAGTGTGAGTGAAGCAATGTGTCAATATCTTCTCGATTCACTTTTGTGCTAAGTTGTGCTTCACTGTCTCTACGCTACTTTCAAGTTTATACTTTGAAAAATATCTTGTTGCTTCATGACAATGCTCCAGCCCATTGTTAAGTCATTGCAATTGGAAAAATGTGCAAATTAAAGTTCAAATTGCTTGAACATTCATCCTATTTGCCAGATCTAGCACCTAGTGACTACCACCTGTTCCCGAACCTCAAAATTTCTTA
This sequence comes from Mantis religiosa, assembly GCA_030765055.1. Classification (NCBI taxonomy): domain Eukaryota; kingdom Metazoa; phylum Arthropoda; class Insecta; order Mantodea; family Mantidae; genus Mantis; species Mantis religiosa. The sequence goes on from CM060953.1 coordinate 88,705,461, forward strand.
GATGATGATTTCACAGCAACAAGGAGGTCATTGATGCGGTAAACATCTATTTTGAGGACCATGATAAATCGCACTACAGAGATGGTTTAGTTAAATTAGAACACCAATATGACAAATGTATTAGCCTTTCTGGAGATCTTGTTGAGAGATAAAGAAAAAAAAGCTTTTAAATTTTTTTTTATTTACTGTGAGGTCCAGGACTTATCAACCAACCCTTGATTTTCGCTACTTGCTTGTTCTAACTGATCTACAGCTCAGTTGCTTATCTGGTTATACCACTAGGGGTGAGTTGACACATAAAGCAAAGGATACCAAATTATATTAAAAGTAATTGAGGATGAGAAATAGGATGGATGGAGGTCTGTAGCAATCACAACACAAATATTTTGTACCACAATTATATGCTTATTAATTACTACAATTCTTCACATTACTTCATTATACATGGAGGAAGACAAAGAATAATAAAGATGGTGGATTGGCATCTGTCTTCTATGTCTGGATCAACATATTGTTTATGGAAAGGTAGAATCAGGCTGCACAGCATAACTCAAAAGTGAAGAATCTGTTAAATATGAAATTTGGTATTTAAATTTAGCATCCTTTAAGGATGCGACACTAGGATTTTCAAGAAAATCCTGCCCTGTCCCCGAAATTACGGTTGTCGGAAACTTTATTAAAAAGTGTTAAGGTTTCTGAAGATGTCTAGTATTTGGATATTAATATGAATGAAGAACGTTTCACATGAGTGTGTGTTACTACATTAGTAGTCCCACAACTATGACATTTAACAAATCTAAGTAACTTGGCCTGTTGCTGTTAACCCACATTTGCTAATTGTTTGAATTTTGCTAAGCTTTCCTGTTACCAGCATTTTGTTAAATTTTACTGAATACATATTATTCTAAGATTATTTGAAGAATGCAAAAACTGATTTGCCATGTGATTAAAATGGTTTGAAAACAGAAATTTTATTTGTAGGTTTTAAGGATGGTTACATGCTTTTAATTCCAGTAACAGCTAAAGATAAATTGATGCTGCATAAAGTGTTACTGTGCAATAAACCTTAGACATAGAATTGAATGAAAATGCATATCTCATAGTTATAGTAGTTCTTATTCATCAAAATTTAAAAAACATGAGAAATATAACTGAGGGGCTTAGAACCATAAGGACCTTAAGCACATTGTCAATTTTGAGATTTTAGCAAGTACGCATGCTCCTGACATTTGTTAACCTTGTGGTCAACCAGCTGTAGCTCTGCTTTAGGCTCTTTGATTTAATGAAACATTCATAAGAAGCTGTCTCATTAGTTTTCCTGATATTCGGTTACATAAGAGCCCAAAGCATAAAGTATTATTTTGTTTGCTCTGCACTGTTCAATTTCTATGCAGTGTTGCCAACATAATTTACTCTTCACATCACATTCACAAGTAGTACTTCTTAATGGAAATTTTGATTTTAAGAAACATCTATTTTTCTCAAAACTATGCTTCTGCTTTGGGCCCTTTTGGTTCACAGCGCCTCAATTGAAAATCTGGAAATTAAAAATTGAAATGGCTGTAATATTGATTAACTGGCTGTGCAGACAAAAAAAAAAAAAAATTTTCTAAATGTTCAGAAATTCTTTATAGACGGAAGTTTCCTCATCCTCTAGTTTCTCTGCCAAGTTGTTGGGCATATTAATCTTAATTCCATTATCTGCCTGATATGTGATTCATGTAAAGTAGTTACAGTCTGTTTGTTGCTTTGATTGTTATGAAGTTTTAAAATCATTGAAGATGAAGCCAGAATGTTAGCTTAACAATCAGCTAAGTTTTGATGGAAATTTAACAGCTAAACTTTCCAGAGTACTCTTTTTACTTATACTTTGGAAATTAAAATCATCAGTTGGTCAAAATTGATTAAGAATAGCATACTTTTCATGTTTTTATCCACACATCTTTTATAGTATCAGGCTGTGGGGAATTAGTTCAGGTGCAATAAAGGCATTTTTATATCAAAAGAAAGCCTTAAGAATTTTAGCATAGGCAAAACAAAGAGATAGTTGCAAGAAACTGTTTCAAAATTTACAAATTATGATTGTACTGAGTCTTTATTTTATACAAACTTCGTAGAAGTAAAAGGAAGCCTAGTGCAATACTCTCAAAGATCAGATATAAATGATCACAGAACTGGAAACCATTGTAAATTAGATCTTCATTCCAATTGAATAAAAGTACAGAAAGTCATTTATATAAGCAGCTTAAATATTTTAACAAGTTACCTATTTCCCCCACAAAATTTTTTATTAACAAATTTAAATTAGTCCTAAAAATTGACTTATTTCCAAAGTGGTGTTTTTTAATTTTTTTTTTTTTTTTAATTATGTGAAAGAGTTCTAGGAACTTGAATCCTATGATAATTCTAGTGTCACTCTGTCATACAGGATTCTGTCTCCACTAATTTTAGGGCTTTTTAGTGTAAAACTGTTTGTATAACCATGAACTTGTATGTAAATGTATAAGTTGTATATATTTCTATCTAAATTATTTTTAGAAATTAAGTCTGACAAAGTCTATTGTAATAATGTATTAGCTAATGACTATATAATAAATATCTTATATCTCAGAAAAACCTTTACATGGAACATTTTTGAAAATTTTGATTTTCTCAAAAATGGTTTAATGATTTTGAATGCCATGTGGGTTAGATATTTTCGTGACAAATGATATGTATTTCTTCCTCTTCATTCTGGATGACTTTTGCTTCCCAGGTAAATGTAAGAGATAGACAAAATCTTATAGCACTAAAAATGTGTTGTTGTTTTCAAATGCTAGGCTTTGGCATTGAAGCCATTAGCTCTCTTGCTCTCCAATATTTCTGTGTAGTGGGTCCGGCAGGTAGGGCTTCACAGGTTAGTACATGTTCTTCAGTCATTTCCTCTTCTTTGTTGCACAGAGGACAATTTGGACTTGTATAAATTCCTATTCAGTGTGTTTGGCCAAATAATCATGTACTGTAAGTAATCTAAAATTTGCTACTGCAGCTTTACGTGGGATTTCTGGAATACTTTCTGGATTTTTAATTAAAATGTTCCATTTTTATCTTTGGCTTTGTTAGATATTGATTGGTTTTGTTTGTTTTTATATTTGTTTTTAATTAATCTTTTTATGGATGTAAAGGGTAAGTTTTTACTTTTGTTCTGAATTAAATTTGCACCTTTTTTGGCAAGAAAATCAGCTGATTCATTTCCAGCAATTCCACAATGTGCAGGTATCCACTGTAATATAATTCTTTTCTGTAGTTTTTAAAGTTGTTGGATCATTTTGTGACATTCTTTAATTTGGATTGACCTCATTTGATATGAACTTATTGCACATAATGCTGCTTTAGAATCAGAAAGTATGACATCATTTTTGAATTTATCTATTCTGTATAGAAGATGTTGGAGTGAAATGAGTAGCCGTTACTTCTGCAACAAAATTTGTTGTGTGGTATCCTGCTGGTTGATAGAATGAGAACAATGCACACTTAATTCCTGCTCCTGAGTTGTTGTCCAAGTTAGATCCATCTGTGTAGATATGTAACCATTCTTCAGGTGGGTATCTATTGTTCACAGTTTCTAATGATAGTGCTTTTAGTACAGGTTTGGAAGTTTCAGATTTTGTAACTATTTGTTCTAAATCTAATTGGTTCAAAAGTCAGTGGGTTTTCTTTGATTAAAATGTTTTCTTTAGAATTAGGAAGATTCAGATCTGTTTTTAATTCCATAATTTTATGTAGGAAACTTGTTTGTGTTTTCATCATGATTGGTTGTAGTAATCTTTTCTCCCATTTTGTTGTTTTTAACCACAACATTTTTTCATATTGTATTAGTGCCTGCTCCTCTCAAGTTAGATGTATTGGATAGTTCCGAGTTAAGGCACTAAAAATGTAGACTCATTAAAACACACCTTATCACACTTCAGAACCTTCGTGAGTTGTACAACCACCATCCTATTGTACAGTGTATCCAGGATGCCCTCCATGTTTTACAAGCCTCTGGTGTTAGTATGGTGTGTGCTGGATTCCTGGTCATGTAGGCTCGCCGGGGAATGAAATGGCAGATTCGGCAGCTAAGGTGGCAACCATAGATCCCAGTGTTAACATCCCCTTTGTCACTGCAGAAGACTTTAGGCTTGTTGTGCATAGAGTGGCACTGTCAGTTGGCATGAGTGATCTGCTGTCCGTGGAAACAAGCTTAGAACGGTAAAGGAGCTTCCGGTTAACTGGGCGACCTCCTATAGCTTATCCCGTTGGAAGGAAATTAGTTTGGCTCGGTTGCATATTGGGCAGTGCTACTTCTCACAGTCACCTTTTCAAGGAGGGCCCTGTTTGCTCCTGTTTGTCTGCTGTGTAATTAGGCTCTTTCGGTCCGTCATGTGCTGCTAGTGTTTTTTCATTTAGCAGATTTTCGGGAGTCTCTACAGTTGCCGGACAGCCTATCAGAGATTCTGACAGACAACTGTGGTGGAAAAGGTTTTACATTACATCGCGAGAGTTAATTTTAGGATTTAGAGTTTATTTTGCTTTTTACTGTCTGTTATTTGTTATTTTGGTACATAGTCTAACGCTGGCTTTTGCCATTATTGTTTATTATAGTTATATATCTCGGTTTTATATTTATATTTAATATTTTATAATTTTTATTTTTCCATAGTTTTAAGTTCCTTTTTATTGTCTTTATATTAATCTGTTGTTTATTATTTATCTCCTTTTCATTTTCTGTTTTTATTTATCTATTTATTTTATTTTTTAAATATTTATTTTTCATAGATATATTTCTACTTAGTGTGTAGGTTTATATATGGTATTTGCTATGATTGTTTTTAAAGGGCATTGATGAGCTTGTAGTTGAGTGCCCGTAAATGCAAATTAATTTTTTTTCTTTTCTTTTTAGTGCACTATTTTGGAGATATTCCTTGTTATTTATCAGAATTTCCCCATACTTAGTTTTCTCAAATGGAAAATCATTCTTTTTGTCTCTGCACCATGCAGATTAAACAGAATTTCAAAGTCATCAGATAGCAACAAGTCGTTTAAAGATTTGAGTATCACTTAAGCTCTAGTGTATTCCCACATTCCCTTGGCACCTATAAAAATTTTAGTATAAGATAATTTCTGCAAATGTGAATCTTTACTAACATGAAGTAGATAGAGGAGTAAGCATTTGTAATAATTATTTTTACTAGAGTAGAGAAAGTAAACGGAGTGCAACACATAATAGTTTTTCTTAATGCAAATATTTAAAATTAAATCTATGTTACATTGTAGAAGTTTTGCAAGTTCCAGCAGTAAAATAATGGTACAATTTTTGTTTTTGTGATCAGGAATGGAGAATAGAAGGAGAAATGAGAGTGCTAAACCGGCATTGGCACGCAAAAAAAAGAGTGTGGAACTGCACCTGGTGAGACGCAAGGCACTTGCAGACAAAAATAATATTCCATCTCTTCCAAAGCTGCGTAATTCTGTACCACCTAATGGGAAAGAAAATAAGGATCAGCAGACTGCTACTCAGCAAAAAATAACAGCATTAAAGAGCAGAAATCGTAATGTAGAGCTTCCAAAAGCAGCACCCCTCTCTGGTGTTGTGGAAGCTCCTCTGAAAAAACTGCAGAACTTACCAATAACTGCAGTGGGTGAAGATGTTGAAGCCGTTATTGATAAGGCAAATGAGTTGTCTGCTCACAGTAAGAACTCTGAATCCGTAAGCTTAAAGACAGAAATTGAAGCAAATGGAAATAACATATCCGTCAAATCCTTAAAGAGAAATCAGCAGGCTGAAAGTGTTTGTAGTATGAACAGTAGGAGTGAACAAGTCAAGAAAAGTAAAAGAAGCCATAGTGTTTGGAAGCATCTGGAAACCTTGTTATATGTAGAAGATTATAAAAATGATATAGTGCAATATTTACAGAAGAGAGAGAAGGAATTATGTTTGCAAGATACGCCAAACTGCTGTCAGTTTGCCAAGTTGCACGCAGTCATTGTGAATTGGCTTACAAAACTTCTGAGTGATCTCGACTTGGACGATGAGCCACTGTTTATAACCATTACTCTATTAGATAGGATTTTTGCCAAAATACCTATTCAAGTGTGCAAACTGCAGGTGGCTGCAATGGCATGTTTGTGGATTGCAATAAAGCAAAACTTGAGCACTAACATTTCTGCATCGGAGTTAATATCTGCATGTAAAGTTGCCATTACTGCAAATGAATTGATAAAAATGGAATTTGTATTGTTGACTGAATTAAAGTTTAACATCATTGTGATTGAACCTTTGTTATTTGTTAACTATTATTTGAATGAAATGAAGATAAAGGAAACGCATATCAAGCAGATCTGTAGATATTTGCTTGATATTATACTGCTAAATAGTGAATACTCTACTATGTATCCATCACTTATAGGCTCTGCAGCTGTATATGCAGCTTTGCGAATTTGTGGTAAAGAGAAAGTTTGGGACTCAATGCAACAACACTCAGAGTTTTATGAACCTTGCCAGTTTGCTCATATTTCAGATTTAATGATGAATGAACTGAAAATGATATGTTTAGATAAGGCTAAATACAGAGCAGCATATAGCAAACATAAAAAACTAAAATATGGCAACATAAGTAAGCGCTTGGTTATTAAACAAAGTGAGCTTTTCGTTTTGTAAATATAAAATATTTCAAAATCTTAATGTAGTATTCTACAGAACTTCTAGGAGTCCTGCTTTTTTCTTATTGTACTTGCAGTCAATATATGCACATTAATGCTGTTATACAAAATACTAAAGATTTATTTTTATTGGGATCCTAGACTAAGCTTGTTAAAAAGAAGGGGATAAATGTAATATGTTTAATGTAGTGAAATAATATTAATTTTGTGAACTTCCAAGTAAACTTGTGCATAATATGAAAGAAAAACTAATATATATGCAAATGAAAGTGAAACATAAGAGTTAAAAATATATTAAATGCTAAAAGAATTGTATAAAATGCAGTCTGTGATCAAAGACAGTGTTAATGGTCTCTTTGTGTGAATTTTTCAAAGGCCAGTAATTTACGATAGTATGTATAAGTTTTGTTTTTGTCATATCAGTATAATAGTATATGCCTTTCATTTTAATTACATTCTGTATATACCATGAAACATTGTAAATTAATTGCCTTTTAACTAAGAAATCCTAAACATGGATTTGTAACTTTGGGTCAAAAATGGTGTTTGAATTTGCCAAAAAGCCAAGTTTTAAAACGTGGCTCTCAGCTTGACTGTAACTGTTGCAAAAATGAATTTCCACTGTAAACTACATAGAACACAATTCAAATAGCTGTTTACAGATAATCTATATAGGAATGTCGTGCTATTGAGGCAATGATATTTTCATTTATTTGGTTTTAATTTGATTTTGTACTTGGTCTATGGTAAGGAGCACTTGAAAAGTTCTGTAGTAGACAGTAAATTACTTGATTTATCAATATGGTTATTACTTATTGAGTCATATTAAAACTCAAAACTTCACTCATGTCAACAATTAAAAACAGATATGTTTTTGGGACTGTCACAATCCCATCCTAAGCTGATTGGCAAATGACCACTATTTTCACAATCGGTTGTTGTGCGGACCTCTTATAACTTGCTCCCTCTCATGGAATATTCCCTTTATAAGTCCACTAGACAGACCACCATGTGAAAATTTAAAATATATGAAATATTCTTTATAATAAAAATCTTCTATGCTGAGAGTTGGTTTCATTGTTAAGTTTCAGTGATTTAATCTCCTGTTCAATATGGTGGTTTTCATTTGAGAAATGGAAAATCAACTGCTAATTAAATTTATTGGGAGTCGATTAATGACACTAAACAACACTTGCTTTAAGTAAGTGTTGTTTAGTGTCATTAATCGACTCCCAATACATTTAATTTATACAACAACACTGTTTTTAACACTTCCATGAAAGGATTTAACTGCTAATTATTCTATTTGTTTATATATTATGTTCCTTTGGTATTCTGTTAATCTAGTTTTTAAGTTGTGAAGTGGAAGTTTTAATGAAATATGACTCAAGAAGTCTTTTAATTGAAATTAGCTTAACTTTCAACAATGCTTTTAATCATAACTATTCAATAGTTATCTTTGTTGCTTCCCGTTGTTATAGATTGTGAAAGGACTAAAGTAAAAAAAATGGAATGCATATGAAAATAGGATATGTAAGTGTTGTATCAAACAATAAAACATCAAATTACCTTGTTTGACTTGATTCTTAGGCATTGCTAGTTTTACTCATTGCTGTAGATCAACTAGAGTACTAAGTGCTAACTTAAATTTTTAAGCTTATGAAATTTTAGTGTTTAATAACAACACCATTTTTAATTCTTGGCGATTCAGATTGGCAAATAAAGGCCAGCTGTCACAAAGACGATGGTGCTGTAGTCTTGAAATTGTGAAACATTGTAGTATGTTATGCTTGTATTTTGGAATTTAATTAAAGAACTAATTGCTGTAGAAGAGAACATGGAAATAAATGTGTTATGTTCACATGATTTTCCTACTAGTTTTCCAAAGTCTATTCTTAAAAAGGATTATTCTTCTATTGATTTCTTTTTAATCCTTTTACTGAAATGCTTTCACTATATACAGTCAAACTTGATTAATTCAAAATTGTGAATAATTCCAGCTTTTAGGCTTCCAGCTTGGTGTTCCTATACAACGCAATGCTAAAATGTCTTCTGTAAATCGATATATTTTTAGATAATTCAATATAACATTCAACAGAAGAGTGAAAAAATTATAGGTTAGTCAAACTTGCTGGTTAACTTCCAGGAATTGTGCTATACTGTGTTCCCATTTCCTTTTCTTACTAAAATTCCAGGAATTGCATCTTATTGTAGTTCCAATTCCCTCTTCTGCTGTTAAGGAATATGTGCATTTCTTTGTGCAATTCTAGGAACTTGTTGCCAGTCAAGGCACTTGTCATTGAGAACACTGCACCCCTTTCCATTCTACCTGCGGTCACATACAATTGGCCTACATTTACAGCAGATTGTATTTAACTTCCTATCCAGTAAAGTGAGCATTTTAAACAATGTATACAGTTAGGTACATACATCAGAACCAGTGTATGGTTTAGCCGACAATGGCTCTCTCCAAATCTAAACATGTAAATAACAACACACTTACTTTAGCTGAAAAGGCATATTAATATACTTATAAATAAAATTCTTGAATACTCTCTTAAAAAAATTAAAGCAAATCCCCAAATATATATCTTAAATTTGTTCAACAACAAAAAAAATCAATATTAATTAAGTATATTAAAGAAATTAAAAATAATAAATTTTGAGCAGCCATTTGTGGAGTGGAAAAAGGTTTAAAAAAAAGTGACATCGCAAGAGACTTTGGAATCCCCTAGAATACGTTGTCTAAATATCTAAAAAATAAGGATAAAATTCTGAAGAGTGTACAAGTTACAAACAGTGACGACAGTAAAAAAAAAAAAAGCAAAAGGGCCTGAAAACCTGATGTCGAGTGCATAAAAAAGTGGTTCAAGCAGGCATGGAATAAAGAAATTCCAGTAAGTGGACCCCTTATCACAGCGAAAGCAGCAGCATTTGTACAGCAATTGGGAAAAACTAATTTTAAGGCAAGCAGTGGATGGCTGGGTGGTTTTAAAAAGCGAAACAGCATTTCTTTTAAAACTGTTTATGGAGAAAGGGGAGGTGTTGATCAGCAAGCAGCCAGTGATTGGAAAACGAGTTTAGTAGAGTGAATTAAAGACAAAAATGCAAAAGATATCTTCAGTGTCAATGAGATAGGGCTGTTATATAAATGTACACCAGATAAAACACTTGCATTTAAAGGAGAATGAAACAGTAGGGGAAAACTTAACAAAGAACGCACCACACTCTTGATTGATGCCAATATGGTTGGCACTGAAGAGCTTCCATTGCTAATGATTGGAAAGTCGCCCAATCCCCGGTGCTTTAAAAAATGTTAAATCTTAGCCAATGGAATATGAAGGTATTTAAAAAAAAAAAAAAAAAAAAAAAAAAAAAAAAACAGCTTGGATGACGAGTGAAATTTTTGGAAGATTGCTCTTGAAATTAAAGTTTTGCAAACAAAATTGCAAAGTTTTACTGTTTATTGACAATTGTACAGCCCATAACAGTATTCCATTGTTAGGGAATATCCTAATATGTCAGAAGTGCAACTAATGAATGGATCAGGGAGTAATACAAAATCACAAGCATTTCTACAGGTGTCTAATGATCCAGAATATTCTTTTAGAAGCTAATGTGGACAAGAGTGACAAATTCAAAATAAATGTGCTTGAAGCAGCTCGTATGTGTATTAGTGCATGGGACTAAGTGAAGCCAAGCACCATAGCCAACTTTCCAAAAGGCGTCTTCTGTCATATTGGACTTGAAGGTCTTGAAGAAAACGAAACGATTGTGCCTACACTTGAATACTGGGAAGATGTAAATTCTAAAACTGGTGTTCTCTATGCAGATTTTGTGCACATGGACAGTGGCAATTTGTGGGGAGCTAACCGATGATGACATTTTGGATGACCTGATGAACACACAAACTGCCATGCTAGCTTCAGATTAGAAGAACCAGAACAATACGTAAAAACAATTCCTATAATTGCTCAGGCCATGAATCACTTAAAACAATTAAGATGTTATGTTGAGAGACAACAAAATGTGAGTGGAACAATATTCCAATCACTCGATAAACTAGAAGTGTTTTGTGTAAACCAAAGAATTAAATGCTAAAAAATATATATCAAGTTTCATTAAAACAACTTTGAATCAGAACTAAGCCTTAGTTTTAACATGCAAAACTGCAAGTACACACTCTAATGCTGTCCTTCCTATAATTTAATTTAATTTAGACCTGTTTTATTTAAAAACATTTAAAAAAAAATTAAACTTTTTAATTCGAAATGTTGAATAATTTGATTTGTTTCCTTGATCCCTTCAACTTCGAATTAACCAAGTTTGACTGTATTTTAATTATAGGTACAAGGTTGAAACGGGAGCTTTGTTTGAGGGAGGTAATGTGGCTCATCTACTGAAGCTTGAGTATGCACTGCAACCAATGGTTTGTTGTGCTACCCCAAAAGAATTATTAGCTCTATCCCATCAATTCTAATCTTTAATGAGTAGATATAATTTTGTGAGGGGAAGGGCTTGTAAATTCACAAATTCACCAAATGGAATCAGATCTGTGTTCTATAAGCCAGTGCTTCATAGTATGAAGTATGATGACATGTGATGTACTGTTTCACTTTCTTTACCACAGAATCTGTAATCCGGTGCCTTTGCATATTACTTAACCCTTAAATGCATCATGTAGTAGATATGCAACATTAGGCTTTTTTCAGCTTGAAGTGTTTTAGTGTGGTTTTTCTGTTGTATTGTACTGGCCTTTATCAGTTACTCACAAAATTTTGAGCCTTTTGAATTGTGAATATTATTAATACAATTTTGAGTCGAACTAATACTCAATGCTCCATTTATTGCTAGTATTTACCTAGAACGCGTTTCGTTAGGATCTTCCTAACATCATCAGCTGTTGTCGACTAATGGATGTCGGTTCAGTGAACTCCTCGGAGGTGATAGGTGCGTCTCTGTCGGTATCTTGATGAACTTGAAATTGTGGTTGTCTTCAAAGGTAGTATCGAAATTAAACAATTTACTTTCATATTTCTTTATAAAGATTTTTTCCCACGTGGTTAATGCAGCTGGACCTTGGACACTTTTTAGTAAGTGAATTTCTCGTTCTATGTCGTGATTTTCCTTCCAAAAATGGTACGCTACCGCCGATTTATCTATTTCTTTATTCCTTATGTTCCTAAAGTGCTCTTTAAGCCTAATGTTCGCGTTCCTTTTTGTTTTTCCAATGTAGAATTTGTCACAGTCCTTGCAATTTATCCGGTACACTCCTGATTTTCTGCCTGTGGGTATCTCCTTTGTATTATGTGATTTCAAAAGGTGTTGTACACTAAATTTGTTCTGTGGGGCTAAAGTAATATTGTGTTCTTTGAAGACTTTTTGGAAAAGGTGTGTAGCTCTGGGATGATACGTAAATTTTCTGTATGAGGTTTCATTGCTAATTGGGGAGAGAGTAGTTACTTGTTTGCATCTTAAGTTGTCTTTTGAATTTATCTATTTTCTTGTTGACCAATTCAGCACTGTATCCATTGTATTCTGCAATGTGAATGATGTTATTGTACTCTTTGTTATATTCTATCTTGTTTAAAGGTACATTAACCAGCCTGTAAGTTAAACTGTTGATAACAGCATGCTTGTGTTGTCTTGGGTTATATCCATCTGATTTTATGAAATTTTCTGTGTGTGTTTCCTTTCTGTGTATGCCAAATTCAAGTTTATTATGTTTTCTGGTAAGTTTCAAATCTAAGAAAGGGATTACATTATCTCTTTTTCTATGGAGAATTTTATTGCAGGATTTTGTAAATTAAGTAGTTTTAATGCATCATCCACTTGTTTCTCATTTATTATTGCCCAAATGTCATCCACATATCTGTACCAATGCTTAAAAATTAGTGGGAATGCCTTTGTGATGTGCGTTTCCAAAAAGCTCATGAAGAGGTCTGCCAAAAATGGGGACAATGGGTTGCCCATAGATAGTCCTAATTTTTGTTTGAAAAATCTTTTATTGAATGTAAAAAAAGGACTGTTCAATGCAAATATTGGTTAATTGAAGGTATTCCTCTATGATGCTTTGGTCTATTTGTAGGGACTGAAGCCATGATTGCATGTACTCTATGAGTTTGTCTCTCGGAACACTTGGGAACAAGGAGATTACATCAAAAGATACCATTCGGTCGGTGGGAGAAAATTGTGGATTTTTAGTTTTTTTGATGAATTCCAACGAATTTTTAATACTGTGGCTTTTGAATTTTGGTAACTCCTTAAATTTTTTGTTTAACCATTTGGATAACTTGTAGCAGGGTGTGTTTATGTTGTTAATGATTGGGCGCATCTTATTTCCTGTTTTATGAATTTTGGGTAATTCATATATGTTAGCTACTGTAGGGTTGTCTGGTTTTAAACTTTGTTTAATTTCTTTTGGTATGATTGTTTTATCCTTCATTGTTTCATTTAACTGTTTTACACACATATTTAAAGGGTCAGACTTTATTTCCTGGAATTCATCACTTGCCAATAAATCTGTCATTCTAGAGATGTAGTCCTGTTTGTCCAAGATGACCGTCTTATTTCCTTTGTCTGCTTTCGTATAAACAACATCCTTTTCATTCAGAGATTTAAGTATTTTCACGTATGGTTTGGGTTTACCACTTTCCCTTTCTATTTTTTCTAAGATTTTTCCACATTCGCTTCTAATTGCTGATTTCTGCCCAGTATTTAGACCCTCGGTAGCTATTTCAATGTCAACTATATAATCTTCTACGTTATCGGAGAAATCTACGCACGTTTTTAACCCTTTATTTAAGAACGCTGTTTCTGCATGTGTGAAAGTTTCATGAGAAAGATTAATTACCTCATTTTGATTATGTTTGTTTGTAGGTTGACGTTCCGTGTAGTTTACTCTCCGCAAGATTAGACCCTGTATTTTTCTATTTTGTTTTCGTGCTTTTTTGTTTATGCGACTGTTAATATGCGTAAAAGCACAGTTTTCTAAGTTGTCCCAAATGATGTTTCCTAATGTTTTGCACAATTTCAAATGTAATTCGTAGAGGTTCAAATCTAATTTTGATAATTTACTATAGTGTTTTGTGATTTCTAATTGTATTATTTTCAGCTGCCGTTTGCTGTTTTTTGTTTCCGTTCATTTTCACATATTTTCTAACGAAGTTTGTAAATATTATATTATTTTTACAATTACATTGTAGTGTTTTGTAGCATAAAAAAAGCAAAATCCAAGCTACTGCAGTCAAACGATGCCTCAACAACTTCCATGCATGCCATCATACCATTATTTTACGTGGACACTCCCCGTCCTTTATCAATGATACATTTGACTGAAGTTATCGAGATTCAAACATTCAACATTTGGCTTTGAATGTATGGTGAGTCCATTACTATCGCTTTAACATTCATAGTTATTCAAATTGATTGCATTGAAACGCTGCGGAAAGAGGTATAAAACCAGTTGATGAATTGCAGCAACAATGGTATAAGTAGCAAAATAATTCATGCATTAAAGGGTTAAGTGTTTCTTTACTGGCATGTGTCCTGTAAAGAATACCATTATTCTTTTAAACTGGTATCTGTTTAACTTCTTCCAGTACTTATGAATATGGATATTTCAAACCTGTCTTATCTACCAGGCCATTCGTTTTGACTGGTCCATCTTTTAGCTTTTCCTCTTGGTGCTATAGACATAAAGTAATGCTGAGAGAAATTTCTGTGCCAGTCAATGGTTGCACCACTGCCTGCTGTACAAGTTCATCGACCTTTTAATTTCCTTCAACTCAACAGTGCTCTGCACCCAGCTGTACCTGATTTCTGTGCCATAAGCACACATAGAACCTTCATACATTGTGAATGTTATCTTAGGATTACTTAAAGCCCTAAGTGCAGCCTAACTCAGAAAAAATGTCATTGCTATAAGGCTCCTTAAGTTTTCACACATAATGCTTTATTGCATTTATTTCTAACTGCAATATTATGGCATGTCACTCTTACTTGCATACATTCCAAATTCAGTGCCAAGTTTGACTTAAATGCATCTGTGTACTAGATTGTCTTCAGGAAAGGTATTTTTCCTTATAGTCCCAGCAACTGCAGTGACTGTCAGCTAACTGGGCAATGGCTTGCACAGAGATAGGGCTAATATTGCTGCGTTGTCATACTGTTGCATGAACTGCAACTTTCTTATGCTACAACAAACTTCCCTTCACAGTTAAAGAAAACTGGCGAAACAGATTGTGTTAATTGTGTGTCCTAATGCACAGTATTGCAATAAGCACATGTATAAAGCACATTCATTATATTCTTCACATTGTGAAACCTTATTTGTTTTTAATTTCTTCCAGTAAACGTTTACTTAGGATTCATTCCTATAAAATGGCAAAACATATTCCAATGTGTAGGGACTCTGATGCAGTGAAGCACAAAATTAATATTTTGAGCCAAACTAGTAATCAGTGCTCCATTTATTGCTAGTATTTACCTAGAACATGTTTTGTTAGGACCTTCCAAACATCATCAGCTGTTGTCGACTAATGGATATTGGTTTGATGAACTTCTTGGAGGTGATAGGGGCGTCTCTGTTGGTATCTTGATGAACTTGAATTTTGGGTTCTCTTCAAAGGTAGCATCGAAATTAAACAATTTTCTTTCATATTTCTTTATGAAAAATTTTTCCCACGTAGTTAATGCAGCTGGACCTTGGGACACTTTTTAATATGTAGATTTCTTTCTATATCGTGATTATCCTTTCAAAAATGGTACACTACCGCCGATTTATCTATTTCTTTGTTTCTGATGTTCCTTAAATATTGTTTAAGCCTAATGCTCAAATTCCTTTTAGTTTTTCCAATGTAAAAGTTGTCACAGCCTTTGCAGTTATCCGATACACACCTGATTTTTTGTCTGTAGGTATCTCCTTTGTATTATGTGATTTCAAAAGATGTACACTGAATTTGTTCTGTGGGACAAAAAAATGTGCTCTTTGAAGACTTTTTGGAAAAGGTGTGTAACTCTGGGATGATATGTACATTTTCTGTATGAAGTTTTATTGCTGATTGGGGAAAGAGTAGTTACTTGTTTGCATTTTTGTTGTCTTTTGAATTTATCAAGTTTTCTTTTTGACCAATTCAGCACTAAATCCATTGTGAAACTCACTTTTGGTATTTATAGGAAACCGACATACACAGATAATTATATTAAGAACAACAGTTTCAACCCAAAACAACACCAACATGCCATTTTCAACAGTTTAATCTTTCGGATGATCAACTTTCCACTAAACAGAGAAGATTATCAAGAAGAATACCTACACATAAAAAAGTAACTATATCCAATTGTTTCAACCCAAATTTAGTAGACAAAACAGTTAACAGACTCAACAAAGCTAAGAAAATAAAAGAAACCACCACCCTAGAACCTACAGGAGAAAAAGAGAAAAAACTTTTTAAAAAATTCACTTTCCATCCATCAGCCTATAACAAATTCCAAAAAATCTTCTCAAAACACAACGTAACTCTTGCACCTCAAAATAGGTTTAATATCGGAAATTTGTTAAAAGGCCCTCCCAAAAATTCAATCACTACCAAAGAAAAACCAGGAATCTATGAGATCAAATGTGAAACTTTCCCTAAAATTCATATAGGAAAAACAAAAAGAAATATTGACATCAGAACTAAAGAACATATAAGAAACATTAAAAATGGTGAAACAGAAAATTCAGCAGTGGCTTTTCATTTTTTGAATACTAGACATGACATCAACTTGGAAACATCTCTAATAAAATATGTTAATCACCCCATAGACCTTTCCGTATGGGAAAAAATCTTCATTAACAAAAATCGTCATAGAGTCATTTTGAAACTCCACCACCGGACATCTTTGACAAGTACATCATGCCATCTATCGACGATATGGAGAAAGAGGAAACCACTACAACTTGCACTAATCGAGTATCAGCTGATGATAGGAGCAAGAGCTCTTGAAACATGTCCTGTGAATAAACAGTGTGAGTGAAGCAATGTGTCAATATCTTCTCGATTCACTTTGTGCTGTAATATTCAATATTAACATGCTTATTTACTGAAAATAATGTACCTGAATTTCTGAAAATGACTAATTGTAGGGGAGTTGCTAGCTTAAAATAAATAAAAGTTCACAAATTTCTGTGCTTGAAGTTTTGCCCTGTTTCACATTAAGCAACACAGTATGCACACTCAAATTGCACACTCTGGTCATGAGTTCTTATCTTTGTGAAAGACAATTCCTTATAGAAAATGTACATTTTAAAACTAATATTTCTTGTCTGGGAGCGTTCACCCTTAATACCTGCGCCACTGGCACCAGGCTTTGAAAGTGACAATGTTGACAGTTTACAGAACACAATGTAAACATATGAATTTTCTGCTTGTCATAGTTACACAAAGCACCTTACACTCAAATTTGCGTTACAGAATGGTCTTGAGCCAAACTTCAAAGAACACGCGCGCACTCCTGGATTGCAGTGATCCATGGTCAGTTAATTTATGAACTAAATATATGCAGTTCCTAAAAACACTGTAATGCCGTACTCAGTACTGCATAATGAAAAGAAATAACATAAGGCAAGATTGGATGTTGAAGCATATCATAAGCATGAACATGGGAGTGAGGTGTTTGTTCTCCAAGTTATAACTTGAGAATCATACCTTGTAGAAAACTGGCCTTTGTACAGGCTGCCTCAAAAATTCTTGCCTGATATACCAAGGCATATTACTAATTTTGGACGTATGAAAGAGAAATCTGTATTATTTGAAGCAAAAGGTTAGAAACAGTGATGTATTTAACATTTGAAAGTAATGAGTCGGTTTTCAAACACAAACATCACTCAAATTATCCTTACTTGGACATGTTTCGGACAACGGTTTGTCTCCATCGTCAGCAGTTATCCGACTGGTTGGATCCGTGGTTTCCTGAAATGAGCTGGTTGT
Source organism: Mantis religiosa (assembly GCA_030765055.1). Classification (NCBI taxonomy): domain Eukaryota; kingdom Metazoa; phylum Arthropoda; class Insecta; order Mantodea; family Mantidae; genus Mantis; species Mantis religiosa. The sequence continues at coordinate 88,723,115 of CM060953.1, forward strand.
TTGTGGTGGTATCTGTTGTCTGTGAGATGAACTTCCAAAGAGAGTTTTCAGGCGGCAATTTGAAATTTAAGGTATACTGATTGTTTTTTATAATTAGCAATTTTTTCCAAATATTGAGTTCGGCTGCATTACTGGCTGGCTTTAATAGTTTTATATTTGTTACAATTTCATGATTGGTAGACCAGAAATGCTGGGCTATTGCTGGATTTTTCTATTTGTTTGTATTTCACACATCTCATATGTTCCTGTAATCTAATATGTAAACTTCTTTTGATTTTTCCTGTGTAGAACTTATTGCAGTCTGAGCAGTTGATTTTGTATATACCTGATTTCTTGTTTTCAGGTACTGGGTCTTTCAGGTTGTTGCATACTAAGTTTTTTAAATTGAATGTATTTATTGGGGCTAGGGTGATGTTTTACTTCTTGAATATCTTGTTGAATTTATGATGCACTCTGGGATCAAGAATGAGAGCTACAATCCTACAACCCACAAACATGCAGTTTTGAACAGCTTAGCACATAGACTAATCAACATCCCATTGAAACACAATGAATACAACAAAGAATATAACCACATGATTAACATAACTGCAATTAAGGGATACAGTAAACAATTGATAGAAAAGAAAATTTGGAAATTTAAGAAACAGAAACACATATTGGATACCACAAAATTAACAGAATCAAAATCCGTGACACAGTTCAAGAAATTCACATATCATCGAAATTTCAAATTGCCACCTGAAAACTCTCTTTGGAAGTTCATCTCACAGACAACAGATGCCACCACAGACAACCAGCTCACTTCAGGAAACCACAGATCCAACCAGTCGATAACTGCTGACGATGGGGACAAACCGTTCTCCGAAACATGTCCAAGTAAGGATAATTTAAGTGAACTTTGTGTTTGAATACCGACTCATTACTTTCAAAAGAGAAATCTGTGTTGCTCACACTTGGGCTGTGTGTTCTGTACTATGCAATGCTGCACGTCTATTATAGGACACTCATTGTAGGCAAACCCTCTCTAACTCTGACTCATGTCTAATAGTGTATGCCTTATAACTAAACATACCTTAGCTGCATTGCAATACACCACTATAGCCACTTTGTTATCAAAAGTGAAGGATTGCAGGTGGTCAGCTAACACTGTTTTATACTTGGAGAAACTTCTCTTTACTTTTATAGATTTAATGGGTGCATATTTGAAAAACACTGACACTGGCTGTTAAATCTGCATTAAAAAATATCAATTCTGAATTCTTTACCTGACAAAATACAGGGACTATTTGATTTATTGTCTGGGACCCTTTATTTTTATCTAACAAAAATTTCTATTTCTGTCTAATTGCTTTCCCAAACTCTCCATTTACATTGTTCATAGCATTTGCAGCACTATTGACTAATCTTGACTTTTCCAGTGGCATATGACTTTTTTCTAAATGAGTTATGGTTTCTGAAAAAATGCAAAATTTGATTTAATGCAAGCCAATTTACCGTCAATTTCAGAATCAGAAAACAGATCCTGTGCACTCCAAATTGCCTTAGCATTTGTTTTTTCAAAGCTAGTTATTACCTCTCTTACTATCTGAAAATTGTCACAGTGGTATATGCAAACTGTCAACCATGTTCCCCAATGTGTCAAATTTGGTTCTGGGAGTAAAGTTACATCAAGGGCTTGTCCTTAAAACAAGTACTGTCTGTCCAGCACAAAAAGACAAGTCAGTGAATATGTTAAGTAATCACATCTAGTGCTCATCTTCTAGATATTGTATGGATGCTAAGTTTATGTAAAATACAGTTTTTACATAACTCACTCATGCAGTCACTGCAGTTACTGAAACAATTAGATCTGGCAGTGTGGATGACTCATATGCACTCTCATACACTCATTTCATAGTAAACAGATTCACTAAAAGAGCAGATCATTTCCTCTCTTGCCTTGTGGTGGGTAGACTGTAGTTGGGTCGGAGTTTAACAAACCCACTCTTTAGTGTGAAAATAGTCTACTTCTGAAAATCTTGATCTGATCTTCTCTGTGACTATGAAAGGCATGGGCCAGACAGGTAACATGCACTAATAACATTCACCGTCCGATATGACTTAACGTTGGAGGATGTAAAATTACAAAAAAAAAAAAAAAAAAAAAAAAAAAAAAAAAAAAAAAAAAAAAAAAAAAAAAAATTATCTTCGGCTGAGAGCTACGCCTCCCTTGTGATCTGGCCTTTGGAAACGAAGCAGCCAACAACCGAGTATGTGGGGAACCTCATAGACCATGTCCACGACATGTATGAGATGCCTCGTCAGAACATCCAGCTGGTGAGCGACCGCGGAAAGACCCGGTAAGATAGTCAAACCAACAGCCAAGGATTCCAGCAAGGTGACCGGTCTGGTCCTACCCGGACAAGGAAAGCTGCCCAAAACTTCAGCAACCGTAGCAAGGACCGTACCGCGTGGTAAAGAGAAGAAATGACATGGTCTACCGCATCCAGATGGTGCCCCGAGGAAAGATGGTGGTACAACTGGATCATCTGGCCCATTACGATGGTGCTGTTCGGGACGACCAGCCTTGAGGAGAGGGCAGTGTCACTGTGTGGCATTGTTTTGGTGCTGCCACAGCCCGGAGCCCAGCACTTGACTGGAGAGAAAGAGACAGAGAGAGGCTCCAGAACGTTCTGACCATTGTTGCTGCCGCTTATGTTCTCGAAAGGTCTGCGACTTTCTAGAAAAAATGGCTGGAGAGGTATAAATACCCTCAAGGTGTTAGGAGTGGCAGTTTTTTGTTGGTTATTGTGACAGTCAACGATTAAAGGCTACCGTAGTGATTTCATTTGTTTTCGTGCAGCAAAACCCAAGTCATCTTCGAAGACAGCTGATTGTCGACTTAACGTCTTTTTACTGTGCAAAAGTTCTTAATTTCTGCAAACCAGATTTCCGAATCTATGTAACCCTCGCAGTCAGTATTGTAACCTATCTGCTGTAAAATATTCTCATGGGCACTTAAAGTCTATATTGCAGGTTTCAATTTATGACTGCAACCATTCCTTTATTAGGTATGGGATTCATAAATTCCAAATACAGCAAATAACATGCAGTGTTATTAACAAAGCAGTTAACATTGATTTTATACCTGCAAGTGAGAGAACATGACTGAAATCTCCAACGAAGTTTAGCTTCAATATTGTATCGTTGATTTCTTGATTGTTGTATTTTTTTGTTGTTGTTGTCATTTACGTCCTCCAAAGTTAAGTCATATCAGAGGGTGAATGAATTATGTGAAATGATGATCAATTGAGTCCAGGGTGCATGGAGCTTAGAGTTACTGGACATTCGTCTTGAAGAATAAGGGAAAACCTCGGAAAAACCTTATCCAGGTAACTCACCCTGACCGAGATTTGAACTCGGGACCTCTTGAGCATGAGGCAGACATGCTACCACCTACACTACCGAGGCGGGCATTGTTGTATCTGAAAATAAAATCAAAGCAATATAATGCCAATAAGCTTTTATTTTTCTGTGAATGGTTTTCACAGCAATCCATTGCATAACGTGTTATGGCATCTTAAAGTACAACAGCTATTGACAGTAGCCCTCCAGTAACAATGACAGTTTTCAGCACATATATATGATTATTCTCATTTCTCTGTACTTGGAGTAAGTAGCAAAGATCACACGATGATTTATGAAATGCTCCTTTATCCACGTGAACATTGAACAAGCTTCCCTTTTGCACATTGAAATTTCCAAGGTGTCCAAACCACAGCCATCCTCTGTAGCGTGGATGGTAGCATGTCTGCCTCACGTTCAAGAGGTCCCGAGTTCGAATTTCGGTCAGGGTGAGTTACCTGGATAAGGCTTTTTCCGAGGGTTTCCCTTATCCTGAAAGACAAATGTCAGTTTACTCTAAGCTCCATGGACCCCAGACTCATTTGAGCATCATTTCACCCATTTCATTCATCATCCGATCTGACTTATGGTTGGATGACGTAAATCACACTATAAAAAAAAAAAAAAAAAAAAAAAAAAAAAAAAAAAAAAAAAAAAAAAAAAAAAAAAAAAAAGCAAACCACAGATTATCAAACCACTATACATTTAAATGCTGTAGCATAACTTAAATCAGCCAATTGCCTTCATGGTCCAATATGCCAGTGCCTTTATTTTTGGGTGGCACGCTAATATCTCTTGTTGCCATTTCTATCTCAGCTTCACCCCTTTAGTTATAAACACTAAATTGAGATAAAACAAAAAATCAACAGCGACAAAACAGTACCAGAGGGACTGGCGAGTGAGATGAGAATTTCCGGTGCCGCATTAAGGTTCGCGAAATGCCTGGGTATGAAAGGTACATTTTGAGCACTGCACATCAATATTAAATGTTGTCACAGGCAAGAGATGTCTCTCTTTACCGGATGTATAGCATTGTTCAGTGTCATAAACTGTTATTATAGGAGTGTGACAATATAATAAAAAATACTAAAATAGCCAAGATAAAGAGTGACTGAAGTGTTCATAAATTCCTAAAATTCACCCAATACAAATCGAAATTCTGAAATAATGTGTTTTATTAGCAGTCTATTCTGTGTATATGTTGTGTGCCTTGATGAGGTACTGGCTGGCTGTAAGTATCTTTTAAAAAGGAAGTGTGCTGTGCTTGGCTGCCCTGTTGCAGGGAGAAATGAGGTAGCAAAACTTTTTCGTTTCCCAAGAAATCCAGAAAGGTAAGATACATTTCAGAACAGGAATAATTAAGCAGTAATAATATTTAGAATTCCGCTTGTACTGTTATTTTGCCACTTGAATCGTAAGCTGTAAGCAAGACACATTTTAGCGCTGGTTACTGATTTTATAATACAAATAAAGTGATGCAATGCAAAAATTAGCAAATAAAACTCCTACATATAGGTTTAGATGTTAAATTTCTGTATCTTAAATATTATCAAACTTTCATACTAGCTCTCATGTTTTTTAAGATTTGTTGCGCTACGGTTGTTTGGCTTTGTTGGAAGGCTCCGTAGTACACCTAGCTCAAAGAAATTAAACATAATAAAATGTGATGTAAGCCCATGTCAGTACATTGGTAATGCAATGGAACTATAATCTGCATATGTAGTAGCTTTAGACATGGAAAGTATAGCTATTATTATTACAGAGTAGTTGCATCATCATATTTACAGCTTTGGCAAATAACTTGCATTCCTAGTATTGTGATCTCACATTGCAAAGTTTGTTGTAAAGATGACAATTGTAGTATACAAAACTGTCAATATGTTTCACTGATTGTGATCTAACCTCACATATCTAACCTCTTTTGTCAATTTTGTTTCAGAGAGCAAAATCTATTTTTGCGAGTGTGATATGCCGTGCCTACTTTGTGTATTACTTGCTTCGTCATGTCAATCTACCCAGAGTATGTGAACTTTCAGAAATATCAAACCTGTGGCTCTGATTTGGTACAGAATTCAGAGACTTCTTCCTGAAAATTATGTAAACTTAATCTGTTAAATGATGATTAGCCAATGTGTATAATTTGTAAATAGTTTGCCTTAGTCATCATTGTATATCTTCGACAGTGATGAAGAATGTCACAGCTTTTATTAACAAGTAAAAAATTATGACCTGAAATTCTAAAATCTCAGTTTGTTCTATCTTGTTTAATACAATAATCACTATGTAATATTCTATATACTATACAAAATGAAGTATCTGAATAACTGATGGTACTGGCTTTGGTGTTGTAAAAGCTTTAACATGTTTCAAGTGTAATTGTGCATTGCAAGAAATTATTCAAATGCCATTGTATGATCATTACCATCATAATCATCATCATAATGCATATCATTATATGCATTTTTATTTTCATTTCAAATGTTCCACTTATTTTTGAAATATGTAAAATGTCAGCTGCTGCTAGGACCTAAGACAGTATGTGGCATGATCTCAGATTAGTGAAGCTTCATGATAAATAATAGGTTGTTAACCATCTTGCTTGTTAACATATATATGAAAGTGTCTAAGCCTAAAACTTGTGAGTCACTTAACACCAGTGAATATAGGGTTACCGTGTTTTAAGGATGACCCTGATTATACTTGACATTAAAGCCATATAATGAGCACCTCATGTATCACAAAGCAATTGGAATAGATAAGTTTAGATAATGATGTAACGTGTTAAAGTAACATTTACACTGCATTGATGCATTATTATGTCATGAATCAATCACAAATTTCAGATTTTTCTCTGAATATACTTTTGTATACTTGTGCTGAAAATAATGTATGTACTATAGAGCATTTCAAATTCTTATTAAATATAACCATTAACAGAGCTGCTTTGTTCTCTTTTGAAACAGATGGTGCTATTTTTTTGTACATAGTTGTTGGTGTCCTCATTTAAAATTTATATATACTTTTCTTTAGTGGTGTTTTTTTTTTGTTGTTCTTTTTTACACTTTTCTTCGAGGGAATTTTTCAACATTCTGTGTGCAAAGAAATTGCATTAGACTTAACCTTAAGGTGTCCTTTCCTGTTTCCTGTACCTACAAAATCATTATTTTAGTGTTAAGTTACCTTTCTTGTAATTATTACAGTAAGAAGCTTTGGAATTCCAACTTGAGGGAAAGGAAATACAGGTGTTGTATAACCTCAAGATCATCTTGAGTGATCTCACTCTCTCGTTTATTAAAGTTGTAATTGTTTTTTTAAAGACAAAATTATTAATTTGCAACAGAAATATTAAAGCTATAATGCTTTGTGGAAGTCATAATTATTCATATTTAACAGGGAAAGTTCAAGTTGACAAGTGGATTCTTGAGATATTTTTTAAAAAATTCATTGGTCAACTTCTTTTGAAGTCACATCTCGCACACTGATGAATAGTTTACCGCACATTTCCTCAGTGCATTTGACGCATATTATGCGTAATATGCGATGGTTGAAATGTGCCATAAACTATTCATGAGTGTGTGAGATGTGACTTCGACGGAAGTTGTATTCTCTCAGTCGCTGAACACGGCAGAGGAAGGGTGGGGGGGGAAGCGAATGCACCATTGCTTGGTCACAATAGAAGTTCACTGCATTATCGACCGATTCTCCTTAGTTGCAATAGCTGCTGGGTGTGAAAGGTTCAGGAGGAGCGCCCTATGCGGCTTCAATCTCTACCACGGAGTCGATAATCTGGTATTCATCTGTGCACTACCAATACACGCATTCCTTAACAAAAGACTGCAGTAAATTAAATACAAGGTCAGGAGATGGCGTGAGTTTAGAAAACTAATTAGGTCATAGAAACCTAACTAATTTGATGATAAAGCTATACAGAATTGTGCTTCTTAAGCCGATTGATTTTAATTTTTAAGATCCGTTTGCAAGAGTAGCTGAACTGAAATCCAGCATCACGATTAAGCGTACACCTCTTGGAGAAATGGCCAGAGCCTCCTTAACTCTCTGCTCCCAGTAGCTGCTGCATTTTGCCAAGATGTTCGTCTCCCGAAAGTTGGCTCTATGGTCCTTATAACAGCAATGCTCTGCCAGTCCAGAGCATTGAACGAATGCTCTGCTCAGTTCGTTTATTCTGGTAGCGATAGTCCTTCTGGTTTGTCCTTTATATGGTGTCCCACATTCACAGGGAACGCGGTACACTCCCAGAACTTGGAAGTCCAGTTTGTCTTTCACCGGTCTCAAAATGTGTTCAATTTTCGGAGGTGGTTTGTGGATGGTCCTGATGTATTTGGCAAGAGTTTTGCTGATTCTGCTGGATAGGTTGCTGGTAAATGGGATGCAGGCTGTAGCGGAAGGTTCATCTGACGTGTGATGTATCACAGGTTTCCCTTTCTTAGCTGTATATGTATATGTCACACCAATTTTAATGCTGATACAAAAGTAGCATTCAACCATGAAGATGTGGTGCTCTGAGTTCATATCCAGGGGAAGCTGGTTGTATTAATTACCACTGCAACCACACTCAGAGCACTATAATTTGCTTAGTGTTCCGCAAAAATTACTGCTTCTTCTCTGTAGAGGGCACTAAGATTTCAAGATAGACTCGCAACTCAATTATGAGACCATTCTTGCTCAATCGGAGGGCGGGAAATGAATAAAAGTGGAACACTGTGTATGTATAAGGGATCATATGATTGTAACTAAGCCTACAGATTTTGCTGACATTATATGGTCCCTTAATGAGTTCAGAACAAATAATCATGTAACTGACATAACCTTGTACAGTCAAACTAACAATGGGCACTGCAGGGACAACCTAAACTATAATGTGAGAAACATGCTGAGTGAAAGTCAAATGCAAAATCACATTCACCACATGCGATCAGAAATTCTAAGTGGAGGGGACAAAGCACCCAAACATCAGAGCCAGACCCACATCAGAACAATTAACGCAAGAAATATTTTGTGAGGCAATGTACCAAAGAATTATAGAATCCGGGCAAGCTAACATTTTGGCAGACATATTATTCACAGTAACAGAAGTTGTGGATATGGTATCCAAATGAATTACTTGAGATTTTATTGTGGATGCACAATAGAGGGTGGCAGGTATTCACAGTCGGTAGAGACGATCCTTCTTAGTAGAAGGATTGGTCACATTGGTAGGCAAAATCCTGTGTTTGAGAGAAGTGAACAGGCTCTACCCAGCAAATCTAATCGCAGAAGGAAACAAAACTAATCATTATTCATCAATCTAAGCGGCAATAATTTTTGTGGGAAAAAGTATTTATTAAAAAAAAAATAAACCTCGCGTAAAGAATTTTGACATACTGGCAATTGATTCTGTTTTTAGGTTTGTTTTGTCTTCAGATGTTGGTAATCCTGAAAATGTAACATAACAAAAGAAAAAAACATGGTAACTCAGATTTCCTTAACAACGGAGTTTGGAATTAACTGATGATGAAAGCGATATGCTTTTGAAATCAGTTTTATAAAGAAGAAGGAAGTATTAACATCAACTTCTTAAGTTAAGTGGAAATTCTTTTACAAATATTTTTATTTGTGTAATATTTGTTGCTTCACTGTGACTAGCTTCATTTTCTGTGTGATCAAGGGGTGCTGTGTTTTATGATGTAATGTTTTACCATTCTCTTAAGGTTCCTGTTTGAATCACCTTGTTATCATCAGATAATGGTGGTGGTATGAATGGCATAAGATGAAGCAGTACTGATGTAAAAATCTAACATGTTGCAATCACATAACTTTTCTACTCATTCATCCACAAACAGTAAAGGACTATTCTAGCATAGTGTCACAGCAGCAGCAAGGTAGGCATTGATTAATTACGATAGTAATGTCTTTTGTAGTAAAGGTTGCTATGTCTTGTTCCTCATAATTTTTTCTGTAATTACAGAACACTTACATAAAGCTTATATTATCCAATAATCTGCTATATTGGGTAGCAATATAACATTTTTTGAAAGCTTATTGTTTGTAAACCTTTAGAATAAAGAACTAAATCAATGATAAAATGATTATATGCTCATCAGTCCCAAATCACAAACTTGGAGACTAGGAAAGTAGTATATTTTAGTTACCTACTTTCATTCTGTCATGCCGTATGGAATAATTCTCTGGGGTCATGCAACAGGCTGGGAATCAATATTCAAAACCCAAAAGAAAATAATCCGCATAATAACACACACAGGTCCAAAAGAATATTGTAGATCATTATTCAAAAACTTGGAAATATTAACTTTTCCATCACAATATATACTAGAGCTTTGCAAGTATATACATATAAATTTTGACAAACTGTATAGTACACAAAAACAACATGGCTATCAGACCAGAGCCAAAAGTAATTTAAAACCACTAGCACATAGATTAACACTATTTGAAAAAAGTCCACTACATGCAGGAATAAAAATGTATAATAAATTACCCACTAAAATAAGGCAGACAAAAGATATAAAAACATTTAATAAAGCCATCAAAGACATGCTGGTAAAAATGACATATTACTCAGTAAGGGAATATCTAGAGGATAGTTTATAAACATTAATTGTACTCTCTCCACTTTGTAAAGGCATTTTGCCTAACTATTGTAAATTATTAGTTGTAAACATCTGTATAAATGTAAATAATATTTGTTATTATATATTTCATTGACTTGTCACTTGTTTAAGGAGCTCGCTTTGTAAATGTTTGTGATGAATAAAGTTATTATTACAATTATAAGACATTGAATAAATTATATGTTTATATTCTGTGCAAAACTTCTTGCTGGAACATTTCATTTAAGATGCAAAATGTAGTTGGTTCATGAGTTTGCTTCATAATGCAAGATTAATATCATATGCTCACCGAACACAAGAGCCTGTAACATTATGGGGATCAGCATGAAAACCTGTTTGCTGTTGTAATTTAACTAGTCAATTTACTTAATCATGCACACTGAATAAATTCGTCTTCTTGCAACTTTAAACATTGTGCTTTTGTAGGTTTTGTTCTTTCTCACATGCACTCAAGTAAAGCAAGAACACATGTAAGCATTTTTTCAAACAGTGAAGAAAGCCTTATGTAAAGAACTTGTAAAATGGTGTAATATACTCAGTATTACTGAATGGCTTCCATGGAAGGGTTGATGTTATGAGCATAAACGTCAAGCATTTGTTTTATGAAGGAATAGGAAAACTGCCGCAAACATAATTAAATACAGTACAATAAATACATGTGGCACAGTAACACTGCTTTAGTGAATGAAGCTCTTTAATGGTGACAGTTTAACTGGTAATGGTATCACATTCTGCATCTAATTAGTTTATGTTTACAGTATTAACATTCTGTCCTTACATTTTATTATTTTTATCCTCTTAAGAATACTCTTATGTGTTTTTAGAATATGGTATTCCAAGGCATCTGTTACTTGACACTCCGATTCTGCTCGTGCTTTACTGCTGTCAGACTAATCAAGCAGCACACCCAAATCTCTGCCAGTGCCTTAACACCAGAGATTCAACTTCATTTGATTACACCAACCTGCCCATTGTGGTCAGCTAGTGTAGAAGAAGTGCCTTTCAAAGATCCTTTCTGGGCATTTTATTGGCCTGGAGGTCAAGCCTTAGCCAGGTAACTGTTGCATTCTTTATTTTGTAGTTTTATTTTTATTTGTTTCATCAATATTACTTTCTTTTAGTATATGTATAGTGATGCACTTTGTATATTGTATCATATTAAATACTGTTGCGTGGTGTGTGTGACTCATAAGTGTTGCTGGATGCTTCAGACTTAATCTGGGGAGTGGCAATCGCGAATTCCGAGGGCTTTCAGGTTCTGTTATGTTCAAACAAATGCGTTGAGAAACTAACTGCATAATCTCTATTTACTCTACAGAGTTCAAAGCAGTATTATACAGTTGTTCTTCCGTTTAAAAACCCATGTAAAAGTGTATCAGCTCAAATAGTTTTTGTAATATAAAGAAATAAATATCAATATATTTACCAACTCATCGTGAGGTAAAGCACTGTCATTATTGGCTGGTTTGTATGTGTGTACATATACTTGTAGTTACTCAGAATTGAAATTTTAACTATTGACATGATGTGATAAAAGAATTACTTTGAATAAGCCAAGGTGTTAAATTCGAGCAATATCAAACACTTCATTTCCTGTTAGCCTGCGGAATGTTGTATGCTTATATTTATGAATGAATGCTGGATAAGCAGTGTTTATTTTCAAATCATTATTATTCAGGTCTATTATTATATTATTTCAGTATAATTCTTCAGAAATTCTTGAACTAAAGCAAGTGTGTCCCACATTTGTGGAGGGGCAAGAAAATCTGATCCCATTGGTCCTCCGAAGAGGGTTACAAATTTAAGTGACTTTGATAAGGACGTACGTAGAACTGTGTTTGAGTTTTATGATCAAGTGAATTTCCAACTATGCAGGAAATAACTTGCACTCTTACTGTGTGAGACATGCAGAAAATCTTCAAGAAGACAATTTCAAGAAAGAAATAGCACGTGATGAGATTTTGGAATCTATAATCGTACATTTGCAAGACTCAGATGATGAAGACAGTGACAATGATGAATTGTCTGTTGATGGAAGTGGCATTGATAGTGATATGGATGAGCCACTGGCAGTTCCATTGGATTAGAAAAACAGGTAATTCATAAACTATAATTATAGTATTTCAAAATATAGGTACATAATTTGTGAAAATGCTTTTTCCAATTTTGATTTTGGCAACTGCATAATTATAAAATTTTGGACAATTTAATTTGTTTACCATTATGTCTAGCACCAAGCAGACTTGCACGTTGTATGAGTGTGCGAGAGAGAGGGAAATATAAAAAGAGTGGAGATAACAAACTGGCAACGCATCTGATTAGCTGGACTCCAGAACTCTTCCCATTTGAAATACACGATAATTAGCTTTTCGTGTGAATAGTAAGTCTCCTTCTTTCTGTAAACGCTGTGCAGGACTTGAAAGAACATCTGAAACAATGGAAAATGGAAAATAATTTTATGCAGAACAAATCCTCTTTCTTTCGCTTTACCAGTATAAAATAGCCAACAATAATGCAAATTACAATTGTTTGCGCCATGATCGTCATTTGTTTGTCGGGTGCATGAATATTTCACTTGGCGCCGGTTATGCGGCCAGCTGGTCATGTGACTCGCCAGTGCGCATGAAAGTAGTCTTCTTCCGGTTTTTTTTAGTTGCAGACATGTTGGAGACATGTATAGACATGTGATGTGCTTGGTTGTGTGGCTGCATGCAGCGTATGCAGCGTTTGTTCCAATGAAAAAACGATTTTAGTTCATTTAAAATATTAAATGTATTGTTGTCTTCTTCATGATTATTCACATAAGAAATGTAGTGTGTGCAATAAATTTATCTAGCGATATGAATACAGCTCTATCGAGTACGGTCCACAAAATCAGTTTCCTTGATTTCTGCTAAAATCAAGGTGGTCCTCCGAATTAAATTAATCACGACACGAACATTGGTCCTTCACGGGCGGATATTTATTGTGCAGCGCAACAGTTTCTTCTGCATGGATGTATATCAGTTGGCCCCAGGACGCCAGGCATCGGGATCTATGCAGCAGATTATCAGCATTTCATTCGCAACGACGCAGTAGCCTTCATCGCAACACATTTCAGGTCAGAACATTCCTTTTCTTTCTTTCTCTCCTTTAAGCAAGTCTCATAACCATTCAATATGGAGCAGGATTTGAAAGCTCTTGTCAAAAGAAGGGGTATAATCAAAAGAAAATTTACCTTTGTTCGAAAATTTCTTGATGAATTACCAGAACAGGTCAACATTTTCATATTGAGAGCTAATTTCGATAACTTAAGTGAAATTTGGGACAAATATGAAGCTATTCAGACCCAAATTGAATCTCTTGTGGAAGCGGAAACTGAATTAGATATGCATGCAGAACATGAGGAAACAAGAAACAGTTACCTCGAATTGAAGGCTAGGTTAGCTGAATTAATGCAGGATCATGAACAGCAAGAAAATGGTTCTGGACATTCGCAGCACACAGTGCAGTCGCAATCGTCACAAGCAGCTAAAGCTATCAAACTGCCTGTGATACAATTACCTAAATTTGAGGGTGATGTCACTCATTTCAAACATTTCTATGACATCGAGATTCAACTGTATTGGAACACCACAGTGAAGCGAAAAATTATTAAATTTTAGATGAGTCGCATTTTTTACACATCTGCTTCACTTTCGTACTTTTTTTTTTTTTTTTTTTTTTTTAAATTAAATAGACATGTTTCGCAAATCTTCGTTTGCATCTACGGCTCTTGTGCGACTGACGCTAGATCCAGCGGTGTGGGTAATTCTGGGGTTGTTGCTGCCATCTGTTGATTTAGTGATGAACTGAAATGTGGGATTCTCTTCTAGCGGGATTTCAAAGTTCATTAGTTGGTTTTTATGTTTTTCTATGCATATCCTCTCCCATATGACGAGTTCACTATGTTTTTGTACGTATTTTAGTAATTCTGTGCTATCTTCAATTTCATGATTTTCAGAAAGTGAAGCAGATGTGTAAAAAATGCGACTCATCTAAAATTTAATAATTTCTATGACACATTTACAAGCTTAGTGGTAAACAGCCAAGCTTTAGATGCTATTCAGAAATATCATTACTTACTTTCCTCTCTCAAGGGACAAGCTCATTCACTAATACAGAACATACCTGTCACTAGTGAAAAGTTTGATGTAGCATGGAAGCTCATATGCTCACGCTATAACAATACAAGATTAATAGCTACAGCTCATATAAAAAATTTATTAGCACTACCAGTAATGCATAAGGAAACAGTAAATGAACTACATACCTTGCTCAACCATTTTCAAAATAACTTGAATGCCATTGAAGCATTAAAACTTGAAGTGCCTTTGCATGAAATCATTTTAATGCAACTTCTCCTAGAACATTTGTATGACACCACACGCAGAGAATGGGAGAAAAAATAGATTCTCAAAACTTCCCTTCTTTGAAGGATCTTATGCAATTTTTAGAAGCAAGAGCACACTCTTTTGAATTGCTTGCTAACACTGCATGTAACAAGACGGTAGTTAAGCCTAAGACTGATTTGCACTCTTCTAAGCCCAACAGCAGAGACAGTAAACACTCTTACTTATCCACGAGTGATCGTGTATGTCCATTTTGTCAGTGCAATCACATGCTACATAATTGTGATGACTTCAAAAAACTTAATGTGCATAAGCGTTGGACTTTCATTAAATCCAAGCGCCTTTGTGCCAATTGCTTTGCTCCTAATCACATATCAAGTAAATGTAATCGTGCCTCATACTGCAATTGTGGCTCATCCACTCACAGCAAGTTGCTTCATGATAGTAACAGAGAAAATGCTTCACGTGTAACTTCATCTAGTCCTGTAAATAATTCTACTAAAACAATTGACACGCCATCTAGCTACTGTTCTTTTAAATCAAAATCCACACAGCAGGTTTTGCTTGCCACCGCACTAGTGCAAGTGGAAGACATATGGCAATCTCATACAATGTAGAGCACTCCTCGACTCTGCCAGTCAATCCAATTTCATAACTGCAGATCTTGCGAACCGCTTACAGCTTAGCAAGGTGACAGCTGATACGCCTATCAATGGTATAAATGGCACCATTTCTACGGCCACTCACCATGTTCAGGTCAATCTGAAATCTATGGTACATGATTTTAAGACTAAAATTGAATGTCTAGTACTTCCTCGTATAACAGGAAAACTACCTTCCACACATATCAATTTGTGCAACTGGAATATTCCTTCTAGCATTCCATTAGCAGATCCTAGGTTCAACATTCCTGATGAAGTTGAAATCCTAATCGGAAGTTCCTTATTCTTCGAGTTATTGCATGGGAAAACCTTAAAGAAACAAGGACATCCTATACTAGCCAGCACAGCCCTCGGTTGGATAATATCAGGCCCTATTCCAAGGTCATCATACAAGTACAAGGCTAAGTCTTCGCCTCAGCATAATTTCTTCATCAGCACTGATAACCTTGACACACAGTTAAGACGTTTCTGGGATTTGGAAGAATTTCCTCAGCATGTTCTTACTAAGGAGGAAAAGGAGTGTGAAGAATACTATGTAAAACAACCACTCGTAATGTCGATGGTAGCTTTACAGTTCGTCTACCCGTCAAGGAGGACAAAAATCGCTTAGGTGAATCTAAACAGCAAGCCATCAATCGCTTTATGCACTTAGAACGACGTCTTCAAAACGACATCACACTTAAAGAAGATTACACTCAATTTCTCTCTGAATATGAATCCATGGGGCACATGAAGCAAGTGTCACCACCTTGTTACTATCTTCCGCATCATGCAGTTTTCAAACCTTTGTCTACTACTACTCACACCAGAGTTGTATTTGATGCATCTGCGCAGTCATCTTCAGGACTATCCTTGAATGATGTGCTGAAGTTGGGTCCTCCTATTCAGGATGACCTTATCTCCATAATTTTACGCTTCAGAACTTATCGCTATGCATTCTCAGCTGACATTTCTAAGATGTACAGGCGAGTGAAAATGCATCCTGATGATCAAGATCTCCAAAGAATAGTATGGCGAGAAAACAAAGATGAACCTATCAAGGACTACGCTCTTACTACAGTCACATATGGTACCAAACCTGCATCCTTTTTGGCCATAAGGACTTTGCATCAACTAGCTTCAGAGGAAGAGGCTAAATATCCACTAGCTTCTCAAGCTATCCATGAATCCTTCTACGTAGATGATTGCTTATGTGGTCATAATGATCTACAGCAAGCTTTACATATTCAGAGGCAGCTACTTCAGATGTTAGACAGTGGTGGATTCCCACTTAGGAAATGGTGTTCTAATCATGAAGATATTTTAAAATCCATTCCACCAGAACACAGAGACACAACTTCCACTTTCATTGGATAGCAGTGAAAATGTGCATGCTCTTGGTCTCCTCTGGCATCCTGGAACAGATCAATTCCAGATACAAGACAATCCATCTCTTCAGGATAATCTAAATTCTAGCTACACCAAACGAAGCATATTTTCTGTCATATCATCTATTTTTGATCCTTTAGGCCTAGTGAGTCCTATTGTCATAAATGCCAAGATGTTTCTACAATCTCTTTGGTTGGAAAAACTCGGTTGGGATGAATTGATACCATCTCACCTCATCCAACAATGGCTAAATTTCTGCGAGACATTGTCCATCATTCATGCTATATGTATTCCAAGACACGTCCTAATCACAGGTACATTAAGGGACATACAAATACATGGGTTTTGCGATGCCTCAGAAAAGGCTTATGGTGCCTGTATTTATCTTCGTTCTATGAACAGCTGCAATGAGGTGAAAACCAGACTTCTTTGCTCCAAATCCAAGGTTGCACCATTAAAGAAACAAACCATTCCTCGGCTCGAACTTTGTGGTGCTTTACTACTCGCTAAACTTTACAAGGTTGTAGCTAACCTTAAGCTGCAGACTTCACAGAACTATCTATGGACGGATCTATGATTGTTCTAGCATGGATTAAATCCAACCCACACAAATGGAAGACTTTTGTAGCTAACAGAGTTTCACAAATACAAGAGTTATCAGAAACTGCTGCTTGGCGATATGTAGCTGCTCAAAATAATCCGGCAGATCTCATTTCGAGAGGAGTTTCAGCTGAACCTCTTGCCTCAAATGACTTGTGTTGGAAAGGTTCTGATTGGATCTCACAACCCTTTGCATCTTGGCCAGAACAACCCAAACGATTACATATTCAAGATGCCACTGAGCAACGCACTACTGCATGCTTGATGGTCACTACAGAAAGTGATGATATCATTTCTCGTTTTTCAAAATTGTTACGCCTGCAGAGAGTGACAGCATACATGCTGAGATTTGCATTCAACTGTAGAAATAGCAACACGAGATGGCAAGGTCCTCTCTCAGCACTTGAGCTTCAACAGTCATTGCACTGCTGCATTAAACTTGCTCAACAATCAGCTTATATCACAGAGTTAACAGAACTTAATGATAAAGGACACGTTCCTACTAAAAGCTCATTGAAATCTTTGCATCCATTTGTCGACAATGAAGGTTTACTCCGAGTAGGGGGAAGAATTGACAAGGCTGAAATTCCCTTCCAGTCAAGACATCAGCTCATCTTACCTCCTAAGCATCATCTTACCAAACTAATTATTGAAAGTGAACATGTTAAACTTTTGCATGCTTCCAATCAGCTACTTACCTCTTCTCTTCGACAACGGTATTGGATACCAAGAATAGGAGAAACTCTTAAGTCAGTCCTACACAAGTGCCTGCCGTGCTTCAAACTCAAGGCCAAGGGAGCTCAACAATTAATGGGCAATCTACCTACCTACAGAGTGACTCCAGCGAGACCCTTCCTACGAGTTGCAGTTGATTACGCTGGTCCATTCTTCCTACGTTATGGCTCGCCTCGCAGCAAGAGTCAGATGAAGGCCTACATAGCTATCTTTGTCTGTTTATCCACAAAGGCAATTCACATTGAGTTGGTTTCAGACATGACTTCTGATGCTTTTGCTGCTGCCTTACAAAGGTTTACAGCTAGACGAGGATTGTGTAAAGAGATCCTAAGTGACAATGGCACAAATTTTGTAGGTGCTAACAACAAACTTAGAGAACTTAGACTACTTTTGCAATCTCGCAAGCACCAAGAGATTGTACAAGACTACGCTTCATCTAATGAATGCACATGGCATTTTATACCACCCAGCTCACCCCACTTTGGAGGATTACATGAGGCTGCAGTGAAATCTATGAAATATCATCTTCGTAGAGTAATGGGTACACAAGTACTGACCTATGAACAATTAACCACATTACTAATTCAAATTGAGGCTTGCTTGAACTCCCGTCCATTGCTACGCCTTACTGATGATCCTTTTGATACTTCCTACCTTTCTCCAGGTTATTTCCTCATTGGAGAACCATTAACTTCCATACCATCACCTTGTTCTGACAATTTGAATCAGTTACAGAAATGGCAACAGCTCCAAGATCGTCTACAACATCTGTGGCAGCGGTGGTTAACCGACTATCTACATTCACTCCAGCAGAGGCAAAAGTGGTCCAGTTCCAGTGAAAATCTTAAGGCAGACACCCTGGTCCTGCTAATGGAAGACAATTCATCTCCTCTGCATTGGGAACTTGGAATCATCACTGAGACTCATCCTGGTGGTGATGGTTTAGTGCGGGTAGCTACAGTGCGAACTTCTAAGGGTGAATATAGGCGTCCCATTGTGAAACTGTGTCCTCTGCCAGTTCAAGAACAACAGTGATATTTTTCAAAGTGTGCCTATGTTAAATTAAAAAACTGTTCAGTTTTTTGGGCCCCAGTATGTTTGCGCCATGATCGTCATTTGTTTGTCGGGCGCATGAATATTTCACTTGGCGCCGGTAATGCGGCCACCTGGTCATGTGACTCGCCAGTGCGCATGAAAGTAGTCTTCTTCCGGTTTTTTTTAGTTGCAGACATGTTGGAGACATGTATAGACATGTGATGTGCTTGGTTGTGCGGCTGCATGCAGCGTGTGCAGCGTTTGTTCCAATGAAAAAACGATTTTAGTTCATTTAAAATATTAAATGTATTGTTGTCTTCTTCATGATTATTCACATAAGAAATGTAGCGTGTGCAATAAATTTATCTAGTGATATGAATACAGCTCTATCGAGTACAGTCCACAAAATCAGTTTCCTTGATTTCTGCTAAAATCAAGGTGGTCCTCCGAATTAAATTAATCACGACACGAACAACAATGATTGTATATCTTTCTATCCTTTTAATTTCATCAGAATCAGCCTGCACTTTGTGTATATGAGTTGCTGTGACAGACTGTTATCTGTTTGCATGGAGGTGGAGGCCAAGGTCATGTAGACAGCAGTATCTGCATGTGTGTATTCTGAGAATTGAGATAGTATTCTGCATGAAGCTACCAGAAATTGCTGAGACTGCAGTTCTAGCATGAAGGAGAACACTCTGGTAATCGTCACAGTGTTACACAAGAGCATGGACAGCAAGTGAGTGAGTGTTTAGTGCAGTTGTAGATGCTTTAACATTAAATAAAGTTTGTGTTTTAGAAACTGGTGTTAGTTATTTGTTCTATTATTAAATGTCTGTATACTTGATATTAGTAAACCTTACGGTGCCAAAGATATCCAGTGCTTCACTTATTGTTCTGGTTCAATAATTCAAACTAGATTTCATAGACATTGATGGAATTTGTATGAGATGTACTATTTGCGATTCAGGAATTTTGTTTGATGAGGAGTACCAGTGAGATTGCATCAAACAACACATTTCCAGCTCTAACCCTCAAATGAGCAATACTCTCAAGCAAACAAATGGTAGTAACCTCTGTTATGAAATGTGCTCCAACAGAGCTCTTCAAAAAACCAACATTTGAACAAATTTAACATTGATTGGTATGTAGCTCTGATACAACCAGGAATTCCACTCAATAGGGTGAACCACCCAGCCTTCAAGAGAGGATTTCTTCAAAATATACAAGGATATTGGTGCCCAAAGAGAGTACTTTAAGATAAAATTACATGGAGCCTGTTTATCAAGGAAACATAAAAGGAATCAAGGAGAAAGTGTCTGATTGTGACATGGGAATCATAGCATAATCTCTGTGGATGAAGCTAAGTTCAATGGAATGATGTCTCTTGAGTATATCAAGGGAGAAAGTGAAGCCAATGTTGTTAAAAATGTATGAGCTGCAGAAAACCAATGCCAGTAAAGCAGTGCAAACAATTATGGACTATTGTCAAAAACTATGGCCTATTGTTATCGAGTTTGAAAACTTCTTGTTCTAATGGACCAGGCTCCTACTGGTTTCAGCTGTTAATCAATTGAAACCTTTAATTCCTAAGTTGAAGCTTGTGACCCTTAACAGGGTTTGTGAATCAATAAGGAACAAACATGACGTAACAAACCAATTCATTTCTGTCCTGAAGAATATTCTGCTGAAAGCTCTGAGTCATGTTGTCTGCAAGAACAACATGTCTATGCGGTCCTTCCAAATTTCCCAGTCATTACTCATTGGGGATCTTCAATTGAGTATGTTACTGTATTGCATGGGAATTTTGACAACATTGAGGAGTTTGTGCTTTCTTTGGATGCAGCCAATGCAGGTGCAATTTCCAAGGCAAAGCAAATTCCATTACCAGGAAAAATACATAATTTGCAGACGTAACTACATTGTCCCTAGTTACTAGTGCCTGACTGTAGCTATCGAAACATTATAAGAACAAGGTCTGGAAAAAGGAAAAGGAATAGTTTATTTTTACTTCCATGAGAGCAGTTAGATGGTTTTGCCATAGACAAACTTAAGTCTAATCTTCAGAAGAATTCAGACATTGAGGAATTTACCTCACCTATTGAGTTGCCATTCCAAGTCACTGGTTTCTGTGCAGCTTTGGCGTCTACATACAATGACATTTTATCTCCTATTAGAAACAGACTTTTAAAAATGTTTTGTCCCTTTCTTTACCTTGAACACCTTTTCCCTTCCTTTTTTCATCTGAAATTTGCACCTAAAAATCATAACCCTCTTGATTGCTATTGCATATCAATGCAAACATGTACTATTAACTAGGGACACTTTGAGCAGATTTGAAATTTTTATTATTTTACAGTCTATGACATAAGTAACTTTTATGGTAGCGGGAGAGTTTATGGGACCTCAGAGATATAAATCTATTACAGTTGTTGGTTATCGAATCTGTTGTCATGAAGGTAAAGTAAGATAAACAGAAGTAATCAATGTTTGACTATCACATTTGTGAAAGTCTAGCGTTATTTTAAGATCAAAATCACAACATATATTGCATTGTTAATTCACTGTTTATTCCACATTTTTAATACAACAGATATAACAAAAGAAAGCCTTCATAACAACTTTTATGTAACTCCAAGTTGACCAACCTAAGAACAATTGCCACAAGTACTCCCCCTCCTAATGGATGGTTAAGAATCTTGGAGATAGTCATACTGTTCTTCCACTGGCAGTTGTTTGAGTAGAATTACCTGGAAGTACTGGTGTCGATGCAGCAGATATGGGTTTCACTCATGGGCTTTCGACTAATCCATGTGATGGGTTCATTACGTACGCAGGTTTTAGGTGGTCAATAGAGATGGTATCATGCTTGTTGTTGCGATCAATTGGGAAGAATTTACTAAAATTAGGCAAGTGAGTCAACCTTGTATAATACAAGGTATATACAAGGTTGACTCACTTGCCTAATTTTAGTAACAATGGCATTCCACTTTCTGAAATACTTCTTTTTATTCTATATGTGAAGAATTTACTGTCCCGTTTAATAACTTTGAATGAACCTTCATAAGGTTGCTGTAAAGGTTTTGTAACTGCATTGACTTGTACTAACACATGGGTTGCTGTAGATAATGCAGGGTGGACAAAACAAGATTTTGAATTTGCCATATTCATATATGTAGGTTGGTTTTCACAAAATGCAGACCTTAGCTGTTTCAGATATATTGCCATGTTCGTATCATCTTGCTCAGTAGGAATGAAGAATTCCCCTGGTAGACGAACTGGTTGACCAAAAAGTAATTCTGAGGTAGCATATCCACTTTTGGCAATTACATTTCGTAGTCCAAGAAGTACAATTGGAAAGTCCTTTTTGAGATGGCATTTCATTGCAGCCTTCAGCGATCGATGCCATTTTTCCACTTAACCGTTCGATTGTGAATGGTAAGCGGTAGTACGGAACTAACATACTCCTAGTATGATGTTAAAATGCTTAAATAGTGTTGACTCAAATTGTCGTCCTCTATCTGTTGTGAGGTTGTAAGGAGTTCTGTATCTTGAAATCCATTGAGAAACAAATACCTGTGCAACAGATTCTGCTGAAATGTCTTTTATCGGAATTGCTTCTGGCCAAGTAGAGAATCGATAAATGATTGTCAGGATGTATCTATAACCTTGTGATACTGGAAGTGGCCCTACGATATCCAAGTGCACATGTTCAAATTTTTGCTGGACGTGCGGAAATGTTCCCAACAGACTTTTTGTGTGTCTGCCAATTTTGGAACGCTGGCAGTTGATACAAGCTCTTGCCCATCTTTCACTTGTTTATTCAATGGAAGGCCATACAAATCTGTCTCTTATAAGTCATGATGTGCGCTTAGGAGACGGATGAGACAAGTTGTGAATTAAGTCAAAAACTTGTTTGCGCATTGATCCGGGCACAAATGGGTGACTATGTTCATCACAATATAGTGAAGTGCCTAGTCCAGGAACAGGTTTCAGTGAAAGTTTCAGAGAACTGTTGTTGCTTTCTTGAAGAAAATTTTGAAGTTCAGGATCATCCTTTTGCAATCTTGCCATATTGGTGTAGTCGAGGGAACTGATCGTCTCTAATCGGGAAAGGTAGTCTGCAACTATGTTGTCTTTTCTTGATATATGTCTCAAATCTGTTGTGAATTGTGACACATAATCCAGATGTCTAAGTTGTCTTGGAGAAGCTTTTTCTGGGTTTTGGTGAAATGCAAAAATCAACGGTTTGTGATCTGTAAACACTGTGACTGTGCGACCTTCAACCATGTATCTGAAATGTTTGATGGATGCATAAATCGCCAACAATTCGCGGTCATAAGTGCTGTATTTCTTCTCAGTTTCTGTGAGTTTTAGAGAGAAGAAGGCAAGTGGTTTTCTTTTTTCATTAGACACTTGTTCCAGCGATGCTCCTATGGCTACTGCAGAGGCATCAACATGCAGTAGTAGTGGACAGTTTGATTCCAGGTGGGAAAAAAGAGTTGCACTTGAAGTCCTGCTTTGCAAGCTTCATACGCTTCAATCAGTTCTGGGGTCCATACGATTTAGCGATCATCACCATGAGCAGACTTGAGTGCTTTTTGTAATGTCACCTGAGGCCAAGCAGCTTTATAGATAAATCGTCGGTAGTACTTGATTGTACCTATGAAGCGGCGCAACATCTGATATGTCTTGGGTAACTCAGCTTTTATGAGAGTTTCTACATGCCCTGGAAGTGGAACTGTTCCATGGCTTGAAATTTGGAAACCTAAAAAGTCCATGGTGGATTCTGTAAATATGCATTTTGCAAGGTTGATTGAGATACCATAGTCTCGAAGTATAGAAAAAATTACCCTTAAATGTTGTTTATGTTTTTCTTCTGAGCTTAAAGCAACAAGAACATTGTCAAGTTAGACAAATGCAAATGGCAGATCACCTAAAACTTCATCCATAAAACATTGGAACGTTTGTGCTGCATTTCTTAATCCGAAGGTCATTACTGGAAATTCAAATAGCCCAAAGGGAGTTATTAAAGCAGTTTTTTCTATGTCTTGTGGTGCTACTGGAATTTGATTGTATGCACGCACTAAATCCAGCTTGGAAAAAATATTTTACCAGCTAGTGAATGTGTGAAATCATGAAGGTGGGGTATGGTGTACCAGTCTGGTTTAGTAACTGCATTTAAATTTCGATACTCTCCACACGGCCTCCAACTGCCATCCTTCTTTTTGGTGAGATGAAGAGGGCTTGACCAACTGGATTTCGATGGTCTACAAATGCCTAGATTCATCATCATTTGGAATTCTCCTTTTGCGGCTTGCAGCTTTTCTGGAGGTGTCGAAAACGGCATCGAACTGGGGGTCCATTGGTTTCGATGACATGGGTTATCTTATGTGCTAGATGTTCCTTTGGAAATACCGGTGGCCGTGTTTTTTCTGGAAACTCTTTAAGCATCTCCGTAAATTCATTTATATTATTAACACAGTGAAGTGATGTTCCAGTCTTGGTGTGAGCAATGCAGGTAGCTACAGATAAATGTGTGTCACCATCTATTAGCTTATTTTGTAGGAGATCAATTATAAGATTGTAATATTTCAGTAGATCTGCTCCTATGATAGGATTACTAACTGTTAAAACAAATGGCCAACAATAGCTGCCTCTAAGACCTAGGATGAGATTTAGTAATTGTTCTCCATATGTAGCTAATGGAGCACCATTTGCAGTGAAAAGTGTGAATTTTTTAGGACCATTCTTCTTATCTTTAGTGGTTGCTGGCAAAACAGATACTTCAGCTCCTGAATCTATAAGATATTTAACTTCTGTTGTTTTATCTGTGATAAATAGGTGGGCTGAATTGCCACTTTCGCATACCACCATCTGTGTGTTGCTAGTGTTTTTTGAAGGTACGTGCATGGGGAATGGCATTTTTTGGCATTGTCCCCGAATTTAGTATGATACAAGCAATAAGTAATGTTGGAAGGTGTTGTGGATCTGCCTTTGTTATGCTTATTTTGTCGACTGTGACTTGATCACCTATGTTGATAAGAAGACTCTAATCTTTCCAAACATGAATTAATAACTTCCAGAGTAAGTGACGAGTGTCAATAAACCAACCACAAATAATTTTATATTAACTTCCAGAGTGTTACTGAGCCGTGATAAATCACTGGTATTTGGGTTGATATCAATAGCAACTGTGTTAACATAATTTGAGTTTTGAAGAGCCGTGACCTCAATGATTTTATCAGCTATAGTAGCTTGCTTCTCCAGATTTTCACTGCTGACTGCAAGTACAGTTTGTACAGACAAAGGGAGACATTGAAACCACAAAGATTTCAATATTTCATCTGTAAGTCTGCTACGGGCTAAATCTTTCATTTGCTGTAAAAGTTGAGAAGGCTTTTGGTTTCCTAATTCAACTTCATTTAGAAGCTTACATAATTTGTGTTCTTCACAGTCAGCAAAAATTGAAATAAGCTTTTCTTTTAACAAGCAAAATTTATCCTGGTTAGGTGGGTTAGCTATAATATCGCTCACCTGCTCCATTATGTCGCAACCCAGGTTCCCTATAACATAACTAAACTTTGTTTTATCTTGCATAATTCCTGCAATGTCGAATTGTGCTTCAACTTGCTGGAACAACAGATCAGGCCGATTTCTCCAGAAAGGAGGAATTTTGGCTGAAATCTTGCTTACTTGTGGATTTTCTTCACTTATCTGCGCTGACGAGTTTTCCGTTATTTCAAGGAACAAATATACACTGCAGAACATAAATTGTAAATTGTAGTTACTGTGGAACGTCGTGGGTCACCAATTGTGGAAGTCTAGCGTTATTTTAAGATCAAAATGACAACATATATTGAGTTATTAAATTTTAGATGAGTCGTATTTTTTACACATCTGCTTCACTTTCGTACCTATTTTGAGGACATGTTTCGCAAATCTTCGTTTGCATCTACGGCTCTTTTGCGACTCATTTTTGCTTTTTCGGATTTTAACACGGCTTTTTCAGCAGCTAATTGTTCTATACTGTTGTTAAATTTTACTATTTTTCTTACAAATTTTGGGGAAATGTTATGTTTTAGGCAATTGTTGATAAATTTTATGTCCGCTGATATTAACCTTCTTTTTGTCTTTAGTTTCAAATATTGTTTTATTTCTTTCTTGTTGCCGAAATGTTCGTTGAAATTTTCAAATGTGAACGATCTTACCTCCATGTTGCCCGGTTTTTAAAGTTGGTTGGATCTAACTTTCGCGTGTTCCTCTTGACTTGACAGTTAAATCTCGATAATATATTGAGTTGTTAATTCACTATTTATTCCACATTTTGAATACAACAGTTATAACAAAGGAAAGTCGTCATAACAACTTTTATGTAACTCCAGGTTGACCAACTTAAGATCAATTGCCACACATTAATTTATATTTAATTGCATGTTAATTTCAAAGATGTTTAAGGTTGCACTTTAATAAGTAAACATGACCATGTAAACACACAATTGCGAATTGTACATCACCCAGATGATGATGATGATGATATGTATAAAATTATGTAATATGACAAATTTATGTAAAATAGTGCATGGTGGAGGCACCCAGAGGGTGGTGTCCATTACCTCCAATGGTAGGGTGATAGTGAAGATGACGGTGAGGCAAGATGACCTACAGCTTATACCGTGGACTCTGAACCACGTTGGGCATACAGACACTTCACATGTGCCAGACAGAGGTGAAGGCGTGGATAGAGCTGACTAATGGGTCTGGTCATCATGTGGTGGGGCGAGGTTACCCCGAGGTTACCCCGCAGGCCAAGGTTGCCAGGTGGGGAGTGTTGGAAAACACACACACACGCATGCACGTGCACACATACATACACACGGCCATATTACATGTGTAATATTACCAAGATAATGGAGCATATGACAAACCAATTAATAATGATGATGGTAATGATGATGATAACACTATCATTGCTGCAGATTAACTTCCATCCTACTAACCTAAAAAATATCCAAGCCATGATGATGATGATGATGATGATGATGAAATGAAATGTGTAGTATGGCACCGCAGGCGATGACACTGATGATACATGAGATGAAGATGGAGCACTGGTGGAATGAGATGGCAGGGGAAACCGGAGATCCCGGAGAAAACCCGCCCCAGCGCTGTGTTGTCCACCACAAATCTCACTTTGCGGTCGCCTGGGAACGAACCCGGGCCGCCTTGGTGAGAGCCAAGTGGTCTAACCACTGAGCCACGGTGCGGCCCGTGATGATGATGATGATGATGATGATGATGATGATAAATGTTTTTATGGTAACACTATCATTGCTGCGGATTAACTTCCACCCCATTAAACCTAAAAAATATGCATGCTGTCTCTTATCATCCCAGTATCGCCTGAGCCACAGTCCATAAATACCCACCGCAAGGCCTCCATTGCAGCAGTGCTAGCAGGTAGAAGCCATTAATGGCCATCTGCACCTGTAAATGCTTCCCTGGGGAGGCCTGCATTATGCAATACTCAGATCTGCCATTAAAGCAGGACGTTTGCTCAAACTTATTGAAAAGGAATTTTATCCATGTCTGCTGTCACATCCGGCACTTTGCATATTGACAGGAGTGAGAATTTTAGCAATTATAGCAATATGAAGATGTACTCAGTGTGGCGTAACACTGGTAATTTGTACTTTGTGTCTCATTTCTCCACAGGATGCACAAATATAGATGCATTAGACAGAATTGTGAATAAATTGCTGGTAGTTAGGACATTTGTATGGTTTTGATGGCAGTTTGTAGTATTTAAAGTGCACTGCGGCTTGTAACATATGACTTTTATCATATGTCTTGCACATTTTTGGTTTTACGCAGGCCGACCCTGAAGTGTAGCAGTGGTTGAGGCGTTGGGCCTCGTCAGTTGCACTACATGCTCCACTGTATAGCCTCTGCTGACAAGGAGTTCTTTGACTACCATCCGTGACAGTACTGGAATGTACTTGCTGCAGACATGTAGGTAACTTTACACAATAAGAAGCTAGGCTTTTGCTGAGACGGTTTGGTCGTCAACAGTAGATGGCAAAAGGGCAGGATTTTGAGGGTGTAGTTCACTTAGAAGCTGATGGGAGCTGTGGTTAAAACTTTCTGGCTAGATTATGCAAGAAGGCGACTTGCCCATGGGAAAAGAGCTTTGGATTAGTTTGAAGTAGGGAGCAGGGAATGGTGACATTTGAAGAAGTAGCCTCATCCACAACCATTGATTCCAGAAAGGGAGGTAGGTGTGGTGCATTTCATCCTTTCTGCCTGGTGGCCAGCTGTATAGGAAGTTCATCTTGCGAGTTGAATGAAGCAAGAACCAGGAAACATTTTTCAGTTTCAGTGACGCTAACATTGGTGTTGGTCCTGTGTACCTTAGCAATACGTTTGGCCCTGGAGTTTTCCAGAGCTAGAATGTGGCTTTTGTTCTGAAGTAGATAAAATGTTATGTCCTAATATGGGAGCGGTGTACCATATGGAGGAAAAAGCTTATAGCAGAGTAGTTGCCATCTGGGAGGTTGTTCAGTACATGTTGTCTGCTTGATTTAGATAGGCGGTTCTTCTCTAGCAGTATTTAAATGCAGTCATGCGAACGGATCAGAATGTAGTATAAATGATTTATCACACTTGAAAAAAGTTTAAGTTCTTCCTTTATTAATTTACTAAATGGTTGACGGACATTCTTCCGTGTTGGCGGTCTCTATTGAATAAAGGGAAAGCGTTTGATTGATTGTGGTGTGGTTGAAGGTAGCAACTGGTTGGAAGGCTGCCATATCCTACCGACCGACCGACCGACCGACCGACCGACCGACCGACCGACCGACCGACCGACTGAGGTGCTGGCTGGCTGGCTGTATAAAGCCAGAAGGTTTTTGCTGCATGCCCATCCTTTAAGGGTTTTACTGCAGGTAGGTTTTTTCAAGATATTGTCGGATGAGTTGTGGGATTTTAGGAAGAATTTGTTTCAAGGTTACGTAAATTTTATGTACCTCGGATTATAGTAATGGATGCAAAACATTTTGCACACTGGTGTTCTAATTTTATTTGCTTTAGGTTGAAATTTTTGTATGTCAAACAGCTTAGAAGAGTTATGTGGAGCTAAGCTTTAGCTGCTGTTAGGATTAGCTCCTGGGTTATCTCGGGTGTCCGCAAGCCATATGAGGTACCCGGAACAGCCTAAATCGGCGCCTACTGGGGTCATAATCTCCCAATGATCTAACAAGGGCACTTCTGTGGTTTGGTAAGGTAGCGTAAAATTTTGACGCCCGACGCCTAATTTCATTCTCCACGTATGGAAAACCCGAGGCTTCGTGAAGCAATTTGATAGGGAAAGAGCGACCCACAGAATAGATGGACCGAAGTCCTCTTTTCTGTGCACGTTGAAGTCATGCCAGCCAGCTGTCTGCGGCAATGCCCCAATTCTCGTAGGCATATGGTATCAATGGGATTACCAGCGCTCGGAAGAGGTGTAACTTCAGGCCAACCGACATCGAACCCGACCCCAGCATTACCTACAGGGAAGCATTTACTCCCTGCGCCTTTGCCGAAAGATCCCTTATGTGGTGGCGGAAAGTTAAACCTCTGTCCAGTTTGACTCCCAGGTACTTGACAGAGTTAGTCTATTCTATCCTTCGACCCCGGAAGCTGAAGTTGGGGCAGTCTGCCGCGGTGTGGCGTTTTGTGACAACTATGGCGTGGCTTTTGTCCGGGTTAACGGACGTCCGCCAACGCCGACATCACTGTTTCGTGAGGCGGAGGTGTCGTTGTAAGGGATTGAAGGCTCTGATGATGTGTTTTTCTTTGCAAAACAGAAGCACGTCGTCAGCATATTGTGCCATTTTGACTCGTGGCTCTGTGGGGAAGTCTGACATAAAGACACTGAATAAGGTGTCCGATAGCCTTCGGAACTCCGCCTCTCAGGGGTCTTAGTGTTGCTATTTTCCCCGCGCTCTGACTTGGAAGGTGCGGTGTCGTAGTAAGCTGTATATTATGTTGATCATCTGTTGGCAGCCCTAGATGGATCATTTTATACATGAGTCCGGCGTACCATGTCGATGAGAAGGCTTTCTCGACGTCCAACGACACTGCGACCGTGATAGCGCTTTCCTGGAAGCCCAGGGCAGCAGTCTCCACCACCGGTAGCAATTGCTGGACTGTCGAGTGCCCAGGACGAAATCCAAACAGGTGGGTGGGAATGACTTGAATGTCCCCAAGAATTCGGGACAAGTGCGTAAGGATAAACCTCTCGAGGACTTTCGAGAAGGTGGAAAGTAGACTAATGGAGCGGTAACTGGAAGGATATACCGGATTCTTTACAGGTTTCAATACGCATATTACCCTGGCCTCCCTCCACTCGCGTGGAAAGTACCCTAGGTGAGACATATTGAAAATCCTAGTTAGGAAGAGAACCGCATTGAAGGGAAGATGGTGGAGCAAGAGGGCTGTCAGCCTATCTGGTCCCGCCGCCTTTTTGGTTTTAGACGTTGGAGTACGCCTTGGGACTTCACTAGGTCGGATGATAGGGAGTCTTTCCGCATCCTCAGGAGGGTGGCGTAAGAAACGACGCACCTCCTGACGGACACGTTCAGAAAAGATGTGCTGGGGTCTTCTCTTGGACGCAGAGTACATTCAAGATAGCGAAAGCATTGGCTTTGGCTTGGGGTTCATAGACTAGACCTTGGGTGCCATGGATGACCTTTGCGGTTTTTGAGGGCCTTAGCTATCCTCCACACGTCGCCAGCTTCGACGCGCAACCTGGCCACTTTGTCCTCCCACACTTGCACCTTGTGCTCACGCAGTCGGACACTAATCTCTGGACGTAAACGTCTTAGGAGCGCTCAAATATATGGCATGCGGTGACGCTTATATAGTCTCCGAGCTGCCCAGCATCGGCGGATTAGGAGGATTATGACACCAGGATGAAGGGGAGCTGGGGCATGGACTGTCAGGTTTTTGGCATATCGCGTCACGATGGAAGTGAAGGATGATTTGCATTCTCCCGGATAGGTATATTAGTGATTCTGGGGTGTGACGGGATGGAGGTGCGTCTCCTGACGCCTTCCCAATCGACCACCTCGCGGGTAATGTACAGGGACCCTGTACTTGAAGTTGAGGGTCTGCATCTGTAAGGCGAATGATAGCACTGTCTCTTGCATCCGCCCGACGACCGCAATGGTTGCAGTGCTGGTGTTTGGCATTGAAGTCACCGGCCATGATAGCACTGGGATATAGGGCTAGGATTAAGAGATGTCATTAGGTACGAACTGCTGTTGTTTTGGATGGTACACAGACTACCAAGACCTCAGCCCACCAAGGTCCATACAAATGGCCGTGGCCTCTGGGGTCTTTATAGGTGGGACCTGAATGGTTCGATGGACCACATTCTGCCTCACCAGAACCGCACTTCCGCCTCCAGGACAGTCCTGACCATCTGTGCGATGGCAGATGTAGCCGGGAAGTCGGAATCTGGAGTCTTTTTGGATGAGTTTCGCTGACTAAAATAACGTCTAGGACATGGGATCGAGCAAAGTGAAGCAGCTCAATCTCCTAACCAGTTAGGCCACACGCATTCCAAAATGCGAATGGAAACGAGGTACAAGATCTATTTCGACTCGCCATTCGGGAGTTGCTGTATATCTGCTGTCAGAAGAGCCAGTGCCTTCAATGCCACCAGCATCTTGCCGGCCGGATCTGAAGAAGTGAAGAACTTCACCACGAGTTCACGGATTTTTTGCCAGGTTGACCCTGTGGAGCTCGCTTGGTCAGTTGCCTGACCAGACGGGGCTTGGTGCCCTGGTGGCTGAGGTCGTCAGCAATATCACCCACCGGTGTGTCCACTGGAAGACCTCTGATTGTCTTAATGTCATGGCTCTTGTCCAGGCCGAAGGTGAAATATGGTATAGACTTTCCGTCCATTGCTCTGAGGAGAAGCTGGTAATCCTCCACGTTCTTTGTTTTGGAGACGAAGCGGCTCTTCCTCGTTTTGACCGGGCATGACACCGATGGGGTTGACATGACCTCCCTAAGTAAGCCTACCAAACGCCGGAAGTCATCCATAATGATAAAAATATTGCCTCCTGGTTCGCCCTGACTGACTGGATGCACCAGTCGTCTTCAAGGGAATGGCGTTTCTCTTCCTACGCCGGTTGGTTGGAACTCAGCTTTGTTGACATCTGTAGAGATGTATGACGAGCTAAGCTCCGCCTCTGTGAGTTCCATCCTGGAGGATGATTTCACTGGAACCTTAGTTCCGTCGCTGCGAATATCTGCTTCTGATTCAGAGCAGGGGTTGTCAGAGCTCGCTCTCTGAAATTTGGCCTATCCGCTGTAGTGTCTCGTGGGAAGGGCCTTGTTAGATGGCTGTTTGGCTACATCCAGACATTTAGTCATGCCATTATCTCTCTTTTCGAGCTTTCGGCGCGGCCTTTTTGTGCAAGCAGGGTTGGAACCCTGACTGCAGGGTGGATAACAGCAGTGCTGGTGCTAGGTTGTGCATCCATGTCAGTATGCTTGGCTGAGTTTGATGGTGGGGAAGGATTTGTGAGATGGGCATATTACCCTGCACCGAAGTGCAGTGCGCAGCTAACCTAGGCTTTCTATTCACCAATCAGCACAGGTTGCAATATGAGTGAAGCATAGAGGGCCGGGCACAAGTGCACCTTCAATCTGCTGTACGGCGTTGGCTGTGGCTTTGTGCGTCACCTGGCTGCTTAGTTGATTTGCAGGTCGGTCACAGATGGGGTGTTTTCCCTGTGGTCCGTCTTGTGGTCAGTGGTACGCTGGTTGAACCGAAGTTCCATTAGTGCAGTTGTCCGGAGGTGCCCTGAGGTTGCTCCCGATGGAAATCGCAGTGAAGATCCTGAAGAGGTGCCTGCACTAGTCGGCTCTCTGCTGCAGAATCGGCTGTCATATCGACGACCACGCGGTACTAGCAGGCTGTATTCAGCCCGAAGATTATTGCTGCGTGCCCGTGAAGGATTGGGTTTAACGGCAGGAAGGATTTTCTTTTATTAGGATGGGTTAAGCATGGGTGTTGTGGTTTATGATGGAATAAAGACTATGAGGTAGTATATTACTCCTCTGAAAGGAAGACAGGATGCTATTGGCGATAAAATAAGTTAAATTTAAATCAAGTTAATTTTGAGGCCAAAAACTCTTGGTTTGAATATGTACGAGTTCAGCTTTTGCTGCTGGTGGATTTGCTCCATGGCTACCTTGTGTGCCCGCAAGCCATGCTGGGGACCCGGAAAAGTCGAAGCCGACGTCTAGTTGGATCGTAATCACCAAGACACCTATCCAGGGCGCTTCTATGTGGTGGTAAGGTGGCGTATAAATTTGTTGCCTGGCGCATAATTTCATCCTCCACGTATGGAAGTGATGAGACTTTATGAAGCAAGCTTACTGGGAAAAATCGACCTACGGAATAGATGGACCTAAGTCCTCTATTCTGAGCGCGTTGAAGCCATGCCAGCCAGCTATCTGCGGCCATGTCCCAGATCTCGCAGGCATAAAGCATAAACGGGACTAAGAGTGTTCGAAAGAGATTTGACTTCACACGGACTGCCATCGACCGAGAGCTCAGCATAGGGTTCAAGGAAGCAATAGCTCCCTGAGCCCTTGCCGAGAGGACCTGATGTGTCTGCGAAAAGTCAGACCTCTGAAGTTGAAATTTGGGCAGTCTGTGGGGTGTTGCGCATAGTGAATAGTATGGCGTAGCTTTTGTCCAGATGGACATTCGCCAACGCCGGCAACATTCTTGTGTGAGTCGGAGGTGACTTTGTATCGGGCTGAATGCTCTGAGGATGTGCCTGTCCTTGCAGAATAGCAGCACGTCGTCAGCATATTGTATCATTTCGATGTACGGCTCAGTTGGAAAGTCGCCATGTATACACTGAATAGTGTGGGGAATAGTACAGAGCCTTCGGGGACTCCGCCTCTCACAGGTCTAAGAGAAGATATTTTCCCCGCGGCTGTGACTTTAAAAGTGCGATGCCTGAGAAAACTGTAGTATGTTGATTAGTTGAGTTGGTAGGCCCGGATGGATTAGTTTATGAAGGAGTCCGGCGTGCCAGGTGGTAGAGAAGGCCTTCTCGACATCAAAGGACACCGCCGCCGCGAAGGCGCGTTACTGGAATCCCAGGGGGTCGCTTGCACGACTCGCAGTAGTTGTTGGACTGTCGAATGCCCCGGACGAAATCCAAACTAATGGTCAGGTATGGCTTGAATGCCATTGAGAATTGGGGACAAGCGGTTGAGGAGAGGGTAGAAAGGAGACTTATGGAACGGTAGTTGGAAGGATGTTCTGGGTGTCTGCCAGGCTTCAATATACAGATCACTCTGGATTCTCCGCTCTCACGGAAAGTGACCGAGAGTTAGACACATATTGAAGACCTTACGCATTGAGGGGAAGATGACGGAACATGAGGGATGAAAGCACGCCAGGTTCCGCCGCCGCTTTGGGTTTGAGTCGCTGGAGTGCGCCTTGGATTTCGTTAGGACGGACAATAGGTAGTCGATCCACATCCTCAGGAGGTCGGCGAAAAAATCGACGCACCTCCCTTCGGACACGTTCCGAAAAGATGTCGTCCTGGGGGTCTTCTCTTGGGCACCGATTACCCTCAAGGTAGTGCGCAAATACGTTCGCCTTGAACTTAGGACCATAGGCCAGGCCCCGAGTGCTCTGCAGTGGAGAGGTGCATTGTCCTCGGCGATTTCTTAGAGCCTCTACACGTCGCCATCCTCAACACGCAAGCTGGACATTGTGTTCTCCCACGCTTGCACTCTGTGCTCTCGTAGTCGGAAACTGACCTGACGACGTAGTCTCAGTAGCGCGCGATTATGTGGTGTGCGGTGACGCTGGTATAATCTCCTTGTCGCCCAGGAACGGTGGATAAGAAGGACGATGTCCAGAGAAAAGACATGAGGTTGCAAGGGAGCAGGTGTGCGAACTGTAAAATTATTGGCAGTTTGTGTAACTATGGATGTGAAGGATGGGACCGCAGCCTTGAGGAAACGGATATTGTTAATCCTAGGGTTTGGCCGTATGGAGGTGTGGAGGCAGTTTCTTACGCGTTCCCAATCGACTTCCCGCTTTTGAAGCGAGATGTCCTGGCTGGCAACTCTTGTAATGATCTCTGTCAATACCGGATTGTGTTCGGAACGAAGTGCATTTAATGATGTGAGAGTAAGATGAAATGGAAAATGCCTGGTGATTGCTAAGCCGATGACTGAAGCCAGTCCTCCACCACGTGGGGGATGAGTTGGTTGCCAGGTTGGTTATACTTGAAGTTGTCGTTCCGCGTCAATAAGGCGAATTATTTCTTTGCCTCTGGCGTCTCGGCGACGGCAATTCCAACGCTCATGCTTAGCACTGAAGTCGCCCGCCATGATAACACTAGGATGAAGGGCTAGGATGGATTGGCAGTCATTTTTAACGAATAGTCTACCAGGAGGATACTAAATAGACACCATCGTGACCTCCGATCCGTTGAGGTCTAGGCACACTGCCGTAGCCTCTAAGGTTTGGAGGGGAGGAAGCTGGAAGGGTCTGTGGACTACCTTCTGTCTTAAGCACCGCCGTGCCACCACCACGGTGGCCTTGGCGATCCGTGCGATAGCAGTTGAAGCCTGGGATGCGGAATCGGGAATCTGGACGCAGGTGCGTTTCGCAGACCAGGGTGACATCCAGAGCGTACTCAAGAAAAAAGTGCTGTAGTTCGCTCCCCTGACTAGCCAGACCACAAGCATTCCAGAATGCAAATTAGAAGGAGGTACGCGACCTACCCTGATCCCCCATTCTGAGCCTGCGGGATGGCGGAAGTCAAAAGGGCGAGACCCTCCATGAGGATTAGCACCTTGCTAGCCGGATATGGGGATAATAGCAGCTTGAATAGCAACTAGCAACTAGCTGTCCATGGGTCAGCAATGTTTGCTTCAACCACACCAGCACGCCCGAGAAGTCTAGTTTTATGGATGCGGGTAGGGGTGTGGGGAAGAAAGAACGAATAGGTGCAGGCCTACCACCAGCTCGTTACGTCCCTCAGCTGACGTTGAGGCAAGGGGGAAGAATGCCCCTCCGGCAACCGATAATTCGTAGCTCACCTGTAGGCCTGCTCCCTACTCTGCATTGTGTGTTTGGTGTTTTTGGTGCCTGGGCCCATGTCTCTGATTTGGTATTTTAATAGCTTTAGTTGTCTCTGAAAACGTTTTAGGGCCTCTCGGGGTTCTTTGCACCACTTGGACGACCGTTGGTTTCTTCTCCTGTTCTTGCTGAGGTGCAGTGCTCTGAATTGCCGTTGGCCTGAGCCTTGGCCATTCATTGGTGTTTCGGGGAGGGAACAAAGCTTGCCCGCGTCTGGTAGGTGCTCATGGTGGCTGTTGTTGCCTGGGGGTCTGCTTCGGCCTTCTGGCCGCCTTCCGGACCGGGCTGGCTCCGTAGCATTCAACATGCTCGCTCTTACAGTTGGCACACGTGGGAAATCTGTAGCAGACCTAGAACATGCCTCCTTTGGGTGGGATTCGCCGCACCTCAAGCAACGAAGGTTGCGGCGACAGAAGCTGCTAGAGTGACTAAACCCTAGACAGCGATGACATTGGGGTGGACCGCCAGAGCTCCTGACGTGTTCCAATATTACCCTGGGGTAACATAATTTATACACCATCTAGTGTATCCTCAGGGACATTTGCACGCTCCATTATTAAAAATAGAGGAATGGTGATAGGACTAGGTTCGTCCTGTGGAACGGGTTTGGTAAGTTGCTTTACCGTACGAAGGGTTATGTGCTGTTGGCTCAGGTCGTCTTCAATGTCTCCTACAGACATGTCCACTGGAAGACCCCGGATGATTCTACGTCTGGAGTCTTCTCGGGGCCGAAGGTAAAATAGGGTATGGATTTCTCGTCCAGTGTCCTGATAAGTCTTAGGCTCCAGGCTCTTAGGCCGCGCCGTGGCTCAGTGGTTAGACCGCTTGGCTCTCACCACGGTGGCCCGGGTTCGATCCCAGGCGACCCCAAAGTGAGATTTGTGGTGGACAACACGGCGTTGGGGCGGGTTTTCTCCGGGACCTCCGGTTTCCCCCGCCATCTCATTCCACCGGTGCTCCATCTTCACCTCATGTATCACCAGTGACACCGCCTGCGGTACCGTATTTAGTTAAAACGGGCGTTAAACACTACACATTTCATTT
This sequence comes from Mantis religiosa, assembly GCA_030765055.1. Classification (NCBI taxonomy): domain Eukaryota; kingdom Metazoa; phylum Arthropoda; class Insecta; order Mantodea; family Mantidae; genus Mantis; species Mantis religiosa. The sequence continues at coordinate 88,760,121 of CM060953.1, forward strand.
CCAGGTTCTTAGCCTGGAAGACGAACTGCTCTTTCTTCTATTCACCAAGCATGACTCCGAGAGAGTTGGCATAACTTCCTTTAGGAATCCGACCATAACCTTGAAGTTATCCACGATGATAGGTGAAATATGTCCTCTTGCTGGCTTCCTGGTGTTAGCTGCACCATTTGACGTCAAAGGGGGAGCGGTTCTTCTCTTTCTCCTAGAGGTTACTTCACGGGATTCCGCATCGTCGATATCCGTGGAGATGTCTGACGAGCTGTCCTCCGATTCCGTTTCCATCCTGGATGGCTGTGGTTCTGGAGTCTCGGCTCCGTTCGAAAAACATGTGTCTGCATAGCAGGTATGTTGGGAGTGTTCGCTCTCCGATGATTGTCCTATACTCGGGGAAGACTCCCGAGAAGGGTCCTGGTTGGTAGATTGTTTGGCCACGGCCAAATGTTTAGCTTTGCCATTTCCGACCTGTTGGCGTTTTTGGTAAGGCCTTTTGCTACCTGCCGTAGCTGGGTTCACGGCAGGAGGATGGTTCACACCAGTGTTGGTGCTAGGTATAGCATCCTGTGCAGTTCGTTGAGGTTGGGGCGGGAAAGGGGGTTTATGGGTGGGTATCCTGCCCTGCATCTTTCGGTGCAACGCACCACCTACTATGAGTTGAACACTTACCTAACAGTACAGGCTGCATATATATTCGTGAAGTAGAGAGGACCGGACACAAGTGCGCCTTAAAACCGCCCTGGGGTGTTGGCTATGGCCTTGTGCTTCACCTGACTGATGCGATGTTGATGGCGATGGCGAGGTTTTATATTAGGTCATGCTTGCTGTCCAGTTGCTGGCTGGGTAGCACGCTGGCTTTGTCTTAATAGCACAATTGCCGGGAGCTGCTCTGAGGTCACTCCCGATGGTGGCAATTTGCTAGTCGCAGTGAAGTTCCTTATGAGACGTCTATCTTCATCGGTGCCTCGCTGCAGTTTGTGCTCCCTCTGCAGCTTACCCTGCCATATCGGTATACAATGGTGCATTTGTATTGGTGGTTAAACCCGTTTTCGTAATTCCGTTGGAAAATCAGAAGGGTCACCACAAAAACAAACTAGAGATTGGATTTATAGTTAGGTGCAACTCTTACACTTTATGGCTAGTTGAAAAATGTATATTTAATATTAAAACACGGACATTAAAAATGCATTGCATAACACAATATAATGCAGTAAATGATCTCCCCAACACTTGAAGAAAGTTTACCTCACAAGTTCCACACACAAATCAATCTTTCTATGGGTTGACTGCAGATGTTCTAGCAGCAGGGAAGAGTAAAATGAAGGTCAGTTTACCCGAAAAACACGCAGTGAGAAGAGCAAACACCTTTTCAATTCTTATACAGGTGCATTGATCAATTTAAGAACAAATATTGGAGCGACGAAAGAAAAGTCACGCACCGATGCTGATTACACACGTAAAAACATCAGCAGCAGCGAGACTGTTGAGCGCTGAATATTCGTCCAGCCTTGTGGTGTCGTTAAAAGAGGGCCTTCTACGTAGTGGTGGCCGCGCCGTGGCCCAGCGGTTAAACAGCATGGCTGACCATGGCGGCCTGGGTTGGATCACAGGCAGCCGCAAAATGAAATTTGTAGTGGAGAACATGGCGTTGGGACGGGTTTCTCCGGGTTCTCCGGGGTTACCTGCCATCTCATTCCACCGGTACTGTAACTTTATTTGACATATCATCAATGTCAGTGTCTGCGGTTCAGTATGTAGTAAAAGCGGGCGTTAAACACTACATTGATTTTCTGCAGAGGAGGGTCCTTCGACTGTTGCCATACCGGGACTGTGTCCCATACTAGCATGGGTAGGGATTTTGTACCAAAGGATGGTGGGTAATCGGTGGTAGATTAATTTAGAAGAGTTTCTATTTTGATTTGTTATGATGTGTCAGTGTACTTTACAGGAAGGATGTTATTCAGTGTATCCCTAGCACAAGTCTGGATCTCTTGTACTTTTCGCCGGGGTCAAGATCGCATTCCCCGAGGCCACGGATGAGTTGATTAAAATTGACAGTAACTTCAGCATAGAAGCTATGGGGTAGTTATAGGATGTAGTTAGTTTCAGGAAGGACAGGTGAGAGTCGACGTTATCATTAGGGATGTACCAGTTGGCTGCGACTGCAGTGCGAAAGTAATGGTTTTGGAGGACTTCGAGTAGGGAAAGTTGGGATTTAGCTGCAGCTCCCCAGACTTGGCAGGTGTAGGTCATCACTGGCCTTTGTAAATAAGTAATTTGTTCCAGGGTGACACAGGCGAGTTCCAGTTGTACAAGGGGTACAGGTGCTGCGAACTCCTAATATTCGTGGTACTTTTACGATACCAGAAGTACACCGGGTCAAGCATCCGTGCCCCTCCCATAGGGTAGTCGCTCGTTTGGTTAGGCTTTGGTGTAGCAGGGGTCCCGATACCCATGGGAGTTCGGAGACGTCTATGTGGCTCTGCCGTCAGATGGGGTTGACGGGCACCTTTAGATTCCCGGGTTCTAACTTGCAGCGCTAGTAGTCGGTGGCCCGACCTAGGTAATCGGTATTCTTGCTGGATGGGTTGATGCGTGCAAGTGGCGTATCCCTGTAATGGGCAGGGGGTCTGTTAGTCACTGGGTCTTCCCCTATTGGAAAGAGCCCTTGAGTGCGTCTTCGCGCCCCCTTTTTGGGGGCAACTTTGATAGCTTCCGGATACAAGAGACTGGACGTTTGACGTCCGATGCATATAGCTCACGCTCATGGATTGAATTGTACAAGGGGCACAGCATTGCCATCCTTCTACTGATTTTATTAGCTAGCGTTGTTATATGTTTTCCATATAAGGTGCATATCCAAGGTAACTCCTAAGTATGATACTTCTGTGAACCACGGTTTGCCAGCGCCGGCAATTCTAAGATTAGGGACGCTTTGCGGGGTTCGTCGGATGAAGGTGATGGTCTGAGATTTTGTGGCGTTTAATTTCAGGCGTCAAGCTAAAAAACCAGGCGAAGAGCATGTCAGGGAAATGCTGACCTTTATTTTTTGTAATTTTACGTCCTCCAACGTTATGTCATATCGGGCGATGAATGGAATGGGTGAAATGATGCTCAAATGAGCCCAGGGTACATAGAGCTTAGAGTTACCCGACATTCTTCTTTCAGGATAAGGGAAAACCCTGGAAAAACCTTATCCAAGTAACTCACCCTCAGTGTCATCGGCAAATTGGAGAGGTTGCAGTCTCTTAGGATTGGAAGAATGTTTATATAATAGAGGAAAAGCAGGGGCCCAAGAACGCTGTCTTGATGTACTGCTGCATTTATGGCACAGGGCCGAGATAGGATGCCGTTCTTGACGACTATGAAGGATCGGTTTCGAAGGTAAGTATTAAGTGTATGAGGTAGGATGGGATGTTGTAATGGATGAGGTGATGTACGAGGCCTTCGTGCCTCACGGAATCGAAGGTTCGGGAAATGTCGAGGAAGAGGGCTGCAACGTAATGCCGATTGTTGAACCCTTTTACCACTTCGTGCCGGCGAAGGAGCTGGCGAGTTGTGGAATGCTGCCTCCGGAACTCAAATTGCTCAGGTCGTAGAACTTGATGAAAATCCAGTATGATTTGAAGACGCTCTTAACAACTTTCTCAAACAGTTTGCGGAAGGAGGCTGATAGGCCTACGGCTATTTAGTTGTTTCAGGTCCTTGCCGGGGTTTGGGAGTGTGATGACTCTTGTAGGGCCGTACAGAATTGTTGATGCTTTTGACTTCGGCAGTGGATTAGTCCACCTCATGTACCATATCCATATGTGGAGCATGGAGGTAACTTCGAACATTTGGTGGAATTTCCTCAGATAAGTCTTCATCTGTTGATTCTGCCGGCTTGAATATAGAGGCTCCAGTTTGTACCTTGCTGACGAGGGTATCTCTTACTGTGAATCAATGGCAGATCAGACCTAGGAATCCTAAGGAGCACTTTGGGCATTCTCCAAAGGGATGTGTCCTCTGGATCTAGGGTGCTCAGTCGCCTCTCCGATTCTTCATTGCTGTGTTCGATTAAGTCGAGTTTTACCACATGAAACCGATTCCATGCACGTTTGTGATGTGGATTGCTTGTTTATATCGCCTCGAGCCTTGTTTTTATCGGCTATGGGCGGCGTAGTTGAGGTGGAAGAGGTTTCTGAGCCCTGAAATTAGTGCGCCTTGGTGGAGTAGGTTGTGACTTGGCTGAGGCAATAGTAGCAGTGACGGTGGTCGCCAACTAGGCCGCCTGCTCAGCACTATGACGAGGGTGAATGTTTGCAGGGTGGGATGCCATTGGCTCTGTGAACTTGCTCCAGTTTATGAAGCGAGGATTTAAGGAGTACGGCGGGGTCTTGGCAGTTGCCCCGGGCTTGATATACGAAGAGGAAGGTGTAGTGATCAGAAGAAAGTTCTGGGATGAATAGGATTTTCGGATGATGCGGATATTCCGTTGGTTAACAATGTCCAACCAGTGAAGGTGGACGGCGGTCCCTATAGGTGATAGCACCAGCGCCATTCCAGGTAGCGCTGAAGGACAGAGCCTCTGTGGCTATGGATGGTGGAGTTCCACAGAGGACTCTTGGTGTCAAAATCACCCATGGCTATGCTGGAGAAGCCTGCAGAGATGATGTTCAGCTCCCTTTCAACAAAGGGCCTGCCTGGTGGCATGTAAAGTGAGAATAAGTTGAGGAGTCCTCTGTTGGTGACCACTTGGATTCCAGTTGCCTCCAACCCGTCAGGAGGTGTCAGGTGTGGCCTATGACGCTGAATTTTGTAGTTGATGTAGATAGCTGCCTTTTTACCGTCCAGAGGAAAGACCCGAGGCAGGCAAAGACCTAAGTGCAATGACCAACAATGTGAGGGTTCATGTGTCATGATGGGGCCAGATTTACTCACTAAAAGCCCGTTCCCGTGTTAGTGCGTGCATCTTATTTGCTATACGTGCATTTAGCATGAAACCTGGGCAACCACCAAGTGTTAACGATGCCCTATGAATAAGTTGTATTTTAAGCTCAGGCTAGAATGTCCTGTTAGTCATGTGTTAAATGCGCGTAATATTACTTATAAATGTACAATTTTGTTGATATGCCCTAGTTTCCTAGGCTTTTCAATATTAGATTATAGTATTGTATTTATGCCAACGATGTGTTTGCTTGTCCTCTGTTCCGGCGTAGCCTTCGTCGTCGTGTATCTTGTGCAGTTGTAGGGGTGTTGCACCCCATATGCAGTCGCGCGCCATCACTGCGCTTGTAGGGCACCAGTGAGAGGCCCTCGGTCTCCCGGTCTGCTTTGACTGTTGTCAAGGACTTGATGGGCTCTGTTGCGCGCAGTTGCCTGAAACAGTCAGAAGAAAAGGTTTAATGAAGGGACTAATCTGGTCAGTCATTTGTGAGGAGGTTGTCTAGGAAGTTCTGTACGTCTTCAGTGTTGACTCGTGTGATTCTTCTGTCAAATAGTGATAGGGGTTGTGTGTATGTTGATTTCTGCGGTATAGTTTCCTAAGGGTGTTGTTAGTGGATTGTAGTGTTTCCTTAGGTATTTTTAAGTGCCATGTGCCAACTTCTTAATGACTTTCTCTACCGTATACATCTTTAGTTTGCCATGTAATATGTCAGCAGGTGCTGAGTAGGATATTTTCGTTATCATGCGTAAATGTTTTTTGAAGTTTTTGTAGTTTTAGATTATATATTCTTGCACATACCCCTACATCGGAGTCGCACACTGAAGTTTGGTCTAATAAGTGTCTTATATACCTATGCGGCGAATCCCATGTTCATATTTAATTGCGAGTCCATATTTATGAGAGAGTAGAGCTTGCCTAATTGGGCGTTTACTTTTCCCCTGATTCAGAGTACGCGCTTTTTTTTTCTTCAAGTGAGTCCTTGGCCCATTTTGAGTCCAAGCCAAGTGACCGTGTCCTTCCACTCAATGTTTTCTCCGAATCAGTGGTTGAGTCCTTTGGTAAATATTACAACTTGTGTTTTGTTTGGGTTTACTTTAATGCGCCATTTTGTAAAGCATTCCTCTAGACTAGTTAGAGCATTTTATAGCCTCTGGTCAATGAACTGGTTTGGCAGGTGTTGTAACAATTGCTGTGTCGTCTGCATAAATGTACAGATCTGTGTTATCCCATTTTGAGATATCGTTCATAGTTATGATAAAGACAATCGGCCCCAATATACTTCCCTGTGGGACTGAGCTAATGGAGTCATAGCAGAAACACGCACCTATCAGAAATTGGGACATTCAAGATCCAATATTTTGTTTAGCTTCCTTCGTATTTTTTTAAATTCACGTCCTCCAATGTTAAGTCATATCGGACGATGAATGAAATGTATGAAATGATGCTCAAATGAGTACGGGGTCCATGGAACTTAGAGCTACCCGACATTCGTCTTTAGGACAAGGAAAACCCTCAGAAAAACCAATTGCAAGTAACTCAACCTTGAGGTGAGGCAGACATGCTTTATATTTCTAGTTGGACTATAACATGTATATTTTATTATGGGTTTTGTTGTTGTTATGAATCAACGGTTGAATTCTAACAACGAACTGAATATCCAAGACGCACTCCAGCATCTCAAGTACTGATAGATTTAGCGCGTAGGACAGACCAACCCAGTTGTACTGCTTAACATTCCTTTCAGAATAACCTTTGTTTATCAAAATAGGCACCGCCCTGAAGAATTTCCCGTAAGATAGGAAGGCGAGCAAAGAGACGGTCAAATGCTACAGCTGCCTTAAAATAGTCACAATCGCAGTCTCTCCTAAGTCTTCGAAAGAATTATACTCACCCTCTTGCTGTCACTCCTGATTCAAACCATCCTAACACTTCATTTGGACCTTGTGCGGGGAATTTGGCCATCCAGGTGCAGCTGCTTATCTAGTCCTGACAATAACTAAACTCAAATTCATCCAGCTTGGCACAAATGGGCAGATTATCACCATAAATGCAAGTTTCCTGCACTAACGTTTCTTTACACATAAGCCCATGCATGACCGAGTTTTTGAAGGTTCTGTTGTATCCCACATTCTGTTTAGCTTGCTTATAATAGATTTTACAGAGAAGTAGCACGTCATATTCCGATTTACTGATGACATCTTGCTAAATGAAGCAGAAAAACATGTGCTTAGAGGCTTCAAACGAATTCCAAGACTCCGCTTTGGCCAGCATTATTGCAACAATGGGCGGATGAACGTGAATCTGGGCAAAATTATTGCTGTGCTGTTTATCAGACGAACCCCTGCAGGAACACCCATATTATTTGATCCAGGCCAAAGGACATAACGGAGAACTTCTTTTGGATATCTGAAAGCCAGATTAGAAAAGGTCGTACTTCTCGTGAACATATGCTTTGATGCTTGATTTGTGCTTTGATGCTTGATTTGTGCTTTGATGCTTGATGCCTGTGATATGAGGTGTGTTACTAGTCTCTTAATTCTCTGGTTAAATGCCGTTACTAACTGGGTGACTCGATTCATTTTATTATGTTTTCCGTCGCTTCGCAGTGAACCTTTTACACGAAATCTCAGTACTCTCTCACGTGAAGAATTGGAAGCACCAGAATTAAAATTTCTAGGTAGATTGAATTTCTGTAGCAATGGCCATAATGAATCTTTGAGATACTACTACTTAGGTCGCTGTCGGGTTCCTGGCTTGAAATGGGAATAATTTGGAAACTACACTAGTAGCTAGTGCAGGTAGTGCTCCTTCATGTTCTGTACAGGACCTTTACTATACAAACTGTGTACTTGCGTTTTTTATTTTATTTTATTTACGTCCTCCAAAGTTAAGTCATATCGGACGATGAATGAGATAGGTGAAATGATGCTCAAATGAGTCCGGGCCTCATGGAGCTTAGAATTACCCGACATTCCTCTTTCAGAATAAGAGAAAACTCCGGAAAAGTCTTATCCAAATAACTCTCCCTGGCCGAGATTCGAGCTTGGGACCTCTTGAACGTGAGGCAGACACGATACCATTTACGCTACCGAGGCGGGCGTGTGGTTACGCGATACAGGGAAATCGGATATGGGGGTCAGGCTGGTGAGGTGTTGCAGTGCTTGCATAATCAGAAACCTATTCCTTATAAGTGCATGCACTTTGTGCCCGCCTGGGTAGCGTGTCTGCCTCACGTTCAAGAGGTCCTGAGTTCGAATCTCGGTCAGGGTAAGTTACCTGAATAAGGGTATTTCCAGAGTTTTCCCTTATCCTGAAAGACGAATGTCGAATTTCACCCATTCCATTCATCGTTCGATATGACTTAACGTTGGAGGACTTAAATTACAAAAAAAGCTGCACTTTGCGCACTCCATTGGTGGTACTCTCGATTCTAAGCATACGTTGTGAATGTAACAAGTGCTAAGTTAACGTAACTTATTACGCTCCAGGGTACATCAGAGGTGATTTGTAAAGAAGATCTTGAGGTCCATAGTAAGGCTTGGCAGTTGATTTGGAACATCATAGAAAAATGTAACGAGGAATTCAGGCAAAACTAGTTAAATTTTCCAATCAAGCAGCCAACAAAGAGAATAGTAGATTATCGTGAAAAATCAGAAAACTTCATTGTGAAGATTAGAAAGCAGAGTAAACAACTTCAGGAGCAAAGGAGGTTCTGCTGCATTTCCAACACCTGGAAAAATAGAAATAAACGGAAAGAAAATCCAAAAGTGTTTGTGGATGAATTTCATAAGTACGTTGTTCAGCAGTTCAATATAATGCACAAAGTAGTTCCAACAGCTAATAAGCTTGTCCATTGTTAAGGAGGATACATTTTTCTAGGGACACAAAATCTCTGATAAGACTTTTAAAAACTATTGGCTTCAACTGGAGAAAATTTGGAAGCAAGCAGAAGATTTTAATTGAGAAACCTGGATGATGACAGGAGTACCTTGCATTTATTAAAGCTTTGCAGGCATTTTCCAGAAACCTTATTTAGATGAAACTTGTTTGGATAGTAGCATAAGCTTGAGGAGGTACTGGCCATCTGAAGAAGCTTTTGGAGTGGCCAGAAGTTGCAATGCAGGCAATCGGCTCTTCTTTTACATGCTGGAGGCAAGAAGGCGTATGTGAATGGAGTGAAACTTCTCTATAAGGCACGAAGCACCAGTGGAGATCTCCATGCTTAAATGAACCACCAAATGTTTGAGAAATTGTTGAAAGAATTGCTGAATGAAGAAAGAGGTACCGAATTTCTTGCAGAACTATGGTGTTAATTTCAACGAAGAAATGACCAAAAGAGATTTGTTGTCCTTTAGGAAATTCATCGGCCAAGGGGGGGGGGGGGAGGCCGAAATGATGTAACGTTGGAAGATGTAAAACAAAACAAACAAGAAGAGGAGTACAGAATTGATAGGTTTCATACGAGATTAGAACATATTCCAGTATGATTACCACCATACATGTGCAATCTAAACTATCGAATTCGCTCGGGCTAAGGTATACTATATGCGTAAGATTTCTTGAGCGTTCGGGTCCCAAGTCCTCATTCGGTAGGTTTCGCCTATTTCCGTAAACACAGATGACAACTTTGAAACAGGAAATGCGCTACACTCTGCGATATCTAGTGCCTAATATGCTAAGCTTTCATACATACGCATTTCATTTATAGCAATTTTGAGGTTAATTATTAGCTAACCAGTTTACCACAAATCTAAAAGCAACACGTATGTTGTCGATGTTATGGCTTTCCAAACGGGGAGTCGTCCACCTCCGTATAAATGTATTCTGAAAGCAATTGAGCTGGCGTGGGCAAAAATAAAGAATGTTTTCAAAGTATGAAATGTTAACGCACCCACAAATGTTGGAAATTTTCTATAGAAGCGACGTATTAGGAATGATACTGCAAGAAGGTCCAGGAGCTGGAAATGCAATATTGGAGAAACGATGGTGTAATCGAAAATGCAATTGATGAAATTATTAACACATAAGAGGATACCAGCGATAAAAGTGACTCAGTAGACTTGGAAATAGAAGAATCACAAAGCCAGTGAGTGTTTATAGGTGTCATAATATCTGTTTTCTCCTTTTATGTGTTTCATATACAGTAAATATATAAACATACAGCATATCGGATGGGGTTAAATTGATTATTGACATATCTCAAACCTTCGGCGCATATCTTACCACATTTTGGCTGAATTGTGTTTTTCTAGGTTGACCACACTGCAAAAACAAGAGCATGTTAGCTCTATCTTCTTCCCCTCTGCCCTCACCATACCGTAAATCCAGCGCTCAAGAAATCGTACGCATATGGTATGTAAAATGGAAGGAGAAGTTTTCGTTAGTGAGCGTGTGGTACAATGGTTCCAACGTCTCAACAATGGAGACGAAAACACTGAAGATTTACCATGTTCTGGAAGACCTAAAGTACGGAATATTGAGGATACTCGCCAAGTTTTGCGAGAAAATCCGCAAAAAAGTGCACGCAGGCTTTCAGAAGAACTTAGTGCATAAGAAGATATCATACAACGCCACATTAACGCTTGGAAAATCATACAGAAGCTGTACCTCATGAACTGACATGTCGACAGGCTGAACGTAGAGTGGATATCTGTCATCAGCTTATCCATAACCCAGGGATGATAGTTATGTCAGGAGAATTGTCACTTGTGATGAAAAATGTATATTACCAAAATCCTGTTGCCTCCAAACATTGGCTTGATCTCCACCAGCCATGTCAAAGTCATCGCTAAAAACAATCAGTTCGGTCCCAAAGCAATGTGTATCTGGTGGAATTTTGAAGGTGTGATTCACTGGGAATTTGTTCCAAACTGAAAGTGGTTGATGTGGATCTTTATTCCCAACAACTGGAACGAGTTCATGAAATTTTGAGACGGAGATACCCAGCATTAGCTAACGGAAATACAGTGGTATTGCAACGGGACAATATAATACGCCATGCTGCACGAACAACCATGGGAAATATTGAGGATTTGGGAGTAATCGAACTGCTACCATACCCAGCATAGAGCACTGATCTCGCACCATCAGATTATCATCCTTTTCGATCAATGGAAGAAATTTTGACAACATTGAAGCAGTGCAAGTGGTTGTCACCGAATTCTTGGCATCAAAATCCAGAGGCTGATACCATCGTGGGATAATAAACCTCGTGGAACGCTGGTTCAACACCATAGAATCTAACGGTCTATTCTTTGAGAATTAGTTAATTGCTTGTCAGAACACGCTTCAAATAGTGACTTATCTTAAAATTACATTACGTATGAGACAGTATCTGCATTATGCATGGGTGAGTTATGTGACAGTAGTGTGTATTTTAGATCAACCTAGCATCCTTCTATCCGTACACAAACATCTGCGGATAGCAAAACTGATTACGTCACACATTGCTCTGTCTTGCTTTCTTGTGTTGGGTGGACAATACCTATAAGCAAAGACGTAATAAGACTAATTCTACAAAATTTTATCTCGGTTATCAGGAAATAGAGGTGTAAACGTTTGTAAAATAATTTATACAGGAGCGCGTAGAGAAACTTATTTTAGTGCACACATCAGAATTGTATAAGCTAATAAGAAGTATCACTTCTTATTTAATTATATAAACTTTACGTATAGGTAATTTTGTAATGAACATAGGTACATTCTGTATCTACGTAACAGTGAACAACATAATCATAAACGAAGAGACATTTAAGTACCAAACTTCGTAATAAATTTCAACAATTTCCAAGGATGTGATACGAAAATTTGCAAGAAAATCCCTTGCCCCCAAACTACTCCTTATATAATCTGGTTTACAGAAGGCAAGTGATGTCACGACTGATTTTGAAATTCCGATAAGTTCACGAGCGACGAAGTCGCGAGGAAATTGAACGAGAATTAAACCACGAGTTGCATTTGTAGAGAAGAGACTATTTCTATAAAAAAAAAATGTTTGAAAGCAATAAAACAAGATATTTTATTCCCTAAATCCCATAGGCCTACATTAGCACTTGAATGAAACTTAACCTCACAAGTCACGGCATACAAACCTATCAATCATTTCGAAATTTGAAAGTCGCGCTAACAGTCGACGATCAGTGAGATCTATAATCCTTTGCCTGTTCATAAACATGCAAAATGTGTTATTGAACTATATGCGCGCGATATGAAGAGCGCTCGGGTTCCAAGTCCTTATTCGGTAAATTTCGGTTAACTCCGTAAGCATAGATGACAACTTTGAAATTTGAAATGCGTTATACACTGACATATAGTGCAAATACGCAACGATTTATAATGTACGCCACATTTCGTTTTGATCAATTTGGAGGTTAATTAGTTAACCAGTTTACAACAATCGTATGTTAGAATTAGAACTTTAGTTCGGCCTTGGCAACATATACATGTTATGAAACTCGTCAAAATGTATAAATACAGTATATACACAAATTCAAATTGATTACGTACAATATACACAGTAGGCAGCTTCTCTATGGGTTCATGTGGTATATGCATAGACTAATTTACTACAAGAAATATCATAATATGAATATTACAGGTTTGTGAATGTACTACGCTCCCAGTGCTCATTTACATGGTTATAGTTCTAAAAATGCATTAACCGTATAAAAATAGTGTGCATGCAAAATTACTTAACCTTATTCTTAAAGTGTTTTAATGATGCAGCTTGTTTAAATGAATTTGGAAGTTTATTATATAACATTATCCCTTTGCAGTTGAAGCTTCCTTCATAAAGGCTGGTTTGCTACGCTCAAATTGCCAGTCTATCCTTGTTACGAGTGTGGTGGTAATGTACATCAGCATTTGCTTGAAAATGATTTATATTTGTATGAACATTTGTGGATGTTATGGCTCTCGAAGGGGGACACATTATTTATTATTCGTCTACCTCCGTATAACTGTGATCTGAATGCAATTGAGCTGGCGTGGGCAAATCTAAGGAATATTTTCAGAGGATGCAACGCTAATTGTGATATCTTCGCTTATCTTACACGCTATTTTGCTGAAATGTGTTTTTCAAGGTTGACCACACTGCAGAAACAAAAGAGCGTTAGCTTTCACTTCTTCCCCTCTGCCCGCACTACACAGTAAATCCAGCGCTCTTCATGTCTTGCGTGTACTGTAAGATCGTGTTATAAGCCGCAATATCGGCGGGAATCTATTTGCAGAAACTGCAAGAACTTATACAGGAGACGATTTAAGCAGTAAAGGAAGCCGACTGGGTAGGTGTTTTTAAGAAAGTGGACGCAGCATGGTTATTATTGAAAAAAATTACAGAAACGTGTCGGATGTTACAGATAACATTATCGTGAACAGAGGATGATAGTTTCACCAGTGATAGTGATAAGGAAGAACTAGCATAGACGCTATGTTGTGAAATTGGCTATCAGGATCTGTATGTTTATTTTTACCTTATATCCATATTAGGTGTTTTGAATTAAGTTTAATGCGCACTACGGTAAAAAGATTGTCTTAAATGGCGTGGCATACTGCATGATTAGACAAGTATCTCCAGTACCGCTCTACTACCACCAAAATGCACCGGCCGGCTGTAGCCGCGCACTTCACACTGTTTAAACTGCTATAAATTCCTTTGGCCCTACAACACTTGCAGATATTACAGAGGTCCAGGTTACGGAAAACGGCAGACAATGAACTGACTCACAGTTGCTCCATTTAACAATTCAATTTGTAATTCAATACTGCAAAGTTTTAAAGCAAACAGAATGTTTAACAATGTGCTCTTTTAACGCAACACAGGGAAACAAAAGCATCATAAGCATTCAGTAGGTTACACTATCGTATAAACAGTTTTTGGTAAAGGACAAAATATTAATGCAAATAGATTAAATAGGATCCCGCGTGACTATTCACACCTATAAGTCCAGAACATGAAACATCATAACTTCTGGTCCCGAAATTTGCAGAATTTTAGCACATTAAAACACAAAGCTCCCCAAAAGGCGATCAGAAAGACCAGTAACAAAATTTGCAAAAGCCAAGCGGCAACACAGAAGCACTTACCGCAGAACTTAATTGCTCCGATACCAGGCACGGACTCCCTTCACGATTCGAGTTTTTTTAATAACAAAAACAATATTTAAAGTAGGGTAGGTAAGCGGTAAGGGATGGCAGTTATCTCCTGCCAGTTGTGGAGTCCCGCATTAGCACCTCCGATATTAACGTGTATTTAAATGCTGCCGCACAATGTGCTGGAGCGCGTAGGATTTAATTCCTTGGCCATGACCATGACCGAAGTCCTGAGCATGGCACGAAGGGGATTATGCGTACTTTATTTTGAGGATTGGTGGACTTTATTGTTGAGGATTGGGAGCATAGTGTTTCCTTGCGCGTTCACGAAGGGAGACAGTAGGAAGTTCTGTGTTGACTTGCAGGTGATGCTCAACCAGGCGGTGGATCAGTTGTAGAAGCTGGTGTAGTTTGGCGCCGGTGCTGGTGTGATTCTCCTCCAGCCGTGAGAGCTTTCGCTTCACAGATGATGAATTGTCACTATTGTGGGGTTACTGTAGATGTTGTGCCAGATCTAGCCGGGTTTGGAGTTCGGATGTGTTGTCTACAGAGCGTTGGGCGATTGCTGTTATCTTTCTTAGTTGGTCGGTCTGCTCTGAGTGGCGTCCTGTGATGTTTGCGGTGACTGTCTCTTCAAGTTGTCCAAGGCGTTTAGCACCTCCAAGTGGAGGTCATGGATTTCTTGGCAGAATTCCTAGCAAGGCTTCGACGACCGCAACGCTCAAAGAAATCAGCGGCGGGAGTCCGAAGCGATCCCCAGAAATGCAGCGCCTCGAATCGAGAAGACAAGAAAATATCAGTGCCGGAAAAAAAATCAAAACAAAACAAATGGTATAAGCATAAGGCTGAAATTTGGGTGGACATTCGTCTTGAAAAACCACGCAGTTTATAAAATGTAGAACTTCTAGGGTCACAATAATTGCTGATTGGGATTACAAATATTTGTTCAAGGTAACGAAGTGACGCAGAGGATATTTCGGAGGGTTATCGGGAGGTTTGCATCGGCATTAGGAATGTAAATGGATAGGCTGCGCGTTCGCTCAGCGTAAACATAAGCTATATCGCTAGATAACCAGAATCTTCTGGAAATTTCGCTTCTTGAACGTGCTAAAACCTCTTGGAAAGTTCTGATATAAGCGAATGCTCTCGGAAATCGGCGAGTCTCGCGGAGTCAGCATGGCAAATCCATCCAGTAGCAGCGTATGCAGTAGAATGCATAAAAACCAACTGTTAGGAATTAATAGGTGCGTTAACCTCTAGAGCTCAGGTAAAAAGGAATCGTAATAAGGAAGGAAAGAAAGAAGGTACCTATATGATGTTCAACGGTGTAGTTCACTGTACGAAAATGGGCTTCTGTTTGAAAATATTTTAACAGTTGTGTAGACCTTGTGAAGCTACTCACATTTTCTATTCAAGTCTTCCTTGAAAGGAATAAAAAGTAGAAGAAAACTCCTTTTGGCTTACAGATTACATTAAATTATTTCACAAATGCATTACAAAGCATATCATCATAATCATTATTTTATGGTTATTATTTTTATTTTTATTACTTTTATTCTTTTTATTAGTGGCAGAAGTAGTAAAATTTGCTGTCCACTTGTATATATGCGTTTAGGTAGTTCTATAATTAAGATATTCCAAAAATACGAAAAACAAAGGCCAATGTTACATTCTTAAGGCTTCTTCCTTCTTGATTCAGATATATCCTGGACAATCCCATGGTAATGCAAGGACGACGAGTTTTGGACGTAGGAAGTGGAAGCGGCGCCTGTGCTATTGCCGCTGCGATGTCCAATACATCATGCAGTGTCACAGCGAATGATATAGACAAAGGTACGAATATTTCTTATACATGAGTACAATAAAATAAAACTGCAATGAGCATTTTAATGTGAATTTTCGATTGAAGATTAATCTTTAACTACTAGGATTGAAATTCAGTGTCGTATTTCTGCAGTTCTGAAAAAATATAGGTGCAAAGAAGCCTTTTGGGAGTTCAGTAAGTAGAAAATTGTTATTGTTATTCCCTAGAAAATGGATGTCCTTCAATATTTCATAGGAAATAATATTGTTATTAGATGGTCATAATGTACCAGCTAGGAACACAGAAGTTGCAGCAAAACAGTCTGCCACCGTTCCCTAAAGTACAGCCCGAAATATACCATGCATGTATCTGTCCTATATTGGACTTCACCATGACGTGGTGGATTTTGTGGTTTATAGGGTAGGCGGGTGAAAATGAGTTAGAGAAAACAGGGGAGATAAAGCTTTTAGCTCAACGGCTGTAGTATTGGATGCAACGGCCCTTGTGCACCGACTAGTGGATTCGATTTTTAAAAGGAGTGATCTAAATTTTTGAAGTCCATACAAATTCTTGGATGGTTTGGAGTTCTGTTTTAGAGGCTGTTGTAAGTACCCTGCACCTTTAAGTTCCCTTGACCTGCAGAGCTAGCAGTTGCTGTGCTAGACCATTGGTAGCCCGACCGAGGTATTCGGTGCTCTTCCTGGATGGGTTGACGCGCGTAAGTGGCGTATCCACTTCCACCCTGTAATGAAGGAGGGGGGGCTTCTTAGTTTCCAGGTCTTGCCCTACTGGAAAGAGCCCCGGAGTGACACATCGTGCCCCTTTGGGGGCTGGTGATAGATCCTGGGTCCAGAGAGGGAGCGTTTACGGCCCGTGCAGATAGCTCTCCTCTTTGACTTGACTTGTTGTAAGTACCCTATGCTTACAAGTTATGTCCGCAACCCGTGCGACCCTGTTTTGATCCCAGGCAACCGCATGTGAGATTTGTGTTGGACAACACGGCGCTGGGCCGGGTTTTCTCCGGGATCTCCGGTTTCTCCCGCCATCTCATTCCACCGGCGCTCCATCTTCATTTCATGCTTTATGTGTGTCACCGCCTGCGGTGCCTATGTGGTAAAAGCGGACGTTAAACACTACACATTCACCCATATGGGACAGCCGGTTTCGCCTTAAACGGTGTTCTCTGGGACGATAATGCCCAGAGATCAACCCGAGGCGCTCTGATAGTGTGGCGCTCGATTGTGCGGCGTGTAGTGACGCTGGTAGTGTCTACAGGCAATCAAGAGCGGCGGATAAGCGAAGTATTTCTAAAGGAAGGACTTCCGGTTGGAGAGGCGTGGCGTGTAAACAATAAAATTGGCACCACGATGCAACTGAAGGATGAGACCGCAGTCTCGAGAAAGGGAATGTCAATGGTATTACTACACTGGTGGGATAGAGTCATTTAGGCAAATCTTTTGGCAGACCAAATCTACATCACAGTAGAGGGTATGGCTGGCAACCTAGATGTTGACCTCAATTAAGACTTATGGGAATGTAATGCATTTAACGAAATTAGTGTAGGCGAAATGAAAATGCTTGATAACTGCAAAATTGATAACAGAATGACGTCCTCTATTTCGCGGGTGGTGGGTTGCTAAGGTCCCGTAACTTGCATCCACCACGTGAAACATTTGATTCCTTCTGCCCGTGGGTCACAGTGCCAACGCTGATGTTTGGTATAGAGGTCCCCGGCCAAAATATTGGGGATAAGGTTAGGATGGAGATACAATCGTTAACGACAGATGTCTTTGGGATAGGTGATATACTGAAATTATGAGAACTTCGGAATCGCCAAGGTTCAAGCAGGCGGCCGTGACCTCAGGAGCCTGAAGAGGAGGGAGCTGGATAGGTCTATATACCATATTTCCCCTCACGATCGCTTTCCCTCCTCCAAGGCGGGCCGCGCGATGTGCCCAGAGGAAGTGGAAGCCCTAGAGATGGAAGGGTATGTTGAGTTGGAGTTACATTTTTCGATATCAAGCTGTGGTCCAGCGCGAATAATCCCGCTGGAAGAACTGATTGCGCTGGTTCACCATTCCACCTGCGTTCATAAACGCGAATTTGAACGAGGTACTACACTTAGTTCCATTCGCCATTCTGTGCCGGATGGATGACGGTGGTCCCTAGAGTGAGTCACTTTATGGCAGTCACCTTTGGGGTGGCTAGGTCGCAGGAAGAGAACCTAAACAACAATTCACAGAGGCACTGTTGATTTCGCAGCAATTGCTGCAAACATCCCAATAAATCCGAGACCTTTATTACAGGAGGAAGTGGGTGCAAGAGCGACGGGGTGCCGGTCCGCCGTTCGTCTCATTGTCCCTCAGCTGTCAAGCAGGTTTGGGGTGCCACATCCATTAGATTATGTGGTATATCTTCGTAGTAAGCTTTCAGTCTTCCATATCCTGTTGAGGTGGTAGTGAGGTTTGTTAAGTTATTTCTTTGTTCTAATCGTTTTTCTAATATGGGAAAATATTGCTTTGTCTCTTGTTCTTTTGATGTGTTTTGCCATTCTCTTTCCTATTTTTAGGTGTCTTTTCTTTTATTTTTGTCCTGGTGGCCCTTTTTGGGATTCTGCTGTAGCTTTCTATCATTTGTTGGTGCTTATTTCTACAATTTCGTTTCCATCTATTCCTATGTGGTCTTTTATCCATCCTATTCTTACTGTAATAGTTATAATATAACTATCCATTCTTTTTTATCTAGTTCTCCTAGTTTGTCTCTTACAGCTTCTATTAGTTGGTTATGATTTTTAGTATTGTGTAATTTTTCTGTCCGTATGTGTTGTTGCTGTTTTCAAGTTAGCTTGTGCTGTTCCCATATCTGTTGCTTCAAGTGTCTTTAAGATTGCAAGTTGTTCTGTTTGGTTGTTTGAGCAGTTTTTGTTTAGTTTGTACTGTAATTGTGAGTTAATTCTTTGTTCTTGTAGATTACCACTCCGGAACCTACCCCTTGATATGTTTTGCTTCCCTGAGTGTATGCTTTAATGTTATTGTTTGCATTTACGTTTGTTTGTTTTATTGCTGGAATATCTGACGGATGTGGCCATTTTTTGTGACATAATGCAGTGTCTAGTTCCCAGTCTGTGTTCTGTTTTTTTATTCTCCTGGGTGATCTCCTGGTTTTTCAGTATAATGGGTGTCACTCGTGTTATTACACAGAGTGCTTTTGTGGATGTGCTTTAGCTATTTTGATATTCACCAGCCTTTGTACTCTAATGTACTTGACACAATTATATTTCCTGTTTAGTGCATTTTTCCAAACTGTTGCTGCGTAGGATAGTAAAGATAATATTGCACCCCTGTGCATAGTCCTTAAGTCTTCGTGTGTGAGTCTCCAGTTAAATTTTGCACCTTTCGTCAGTGTGTGTATCGGTTTTGTGGTTCTCTCTGTGATATGGTGATTGGATATGGTGATTGATGCTGATATTTTTGTAGAATATTATTCCCAGATACTTGAAGGATACAGCTGGTTCTGTTTCCTCATTATTTAGAAAGATGCTTTTATTTTTCTCTTTTATTTTCTTTCGTGTTAATAAAAGAGATTTTTATTTTTGTTGATTGAACTTTGGTTTATTGTCTGTAGCCAAGCTTCAATTTCTTTTTAATTCTATGTTGACAAATTTTCTGTTTCTAAGGTACCTCTGCCTTTCTATTACATTCAGATTGTCAGCAAATGCAACAACTTTTGTGTGAGTTGTGTATTGTAGGCCAAAGGGAGAGTTGTATTGCAGGTTCCAGAATCCTGGCCTACAACATTATCCTTGAGAGCACCCTTTGCTTACTGGTTTCTGTATTCTGATGTTATTGACTATCAGGGGTGTAGTTCTCTTGCAAGGTTGTACAGGTTGCTTGGGCATTTGTATCCTTTGCGATTCTTGAGTATACTCGGTCACAATGCCATATCAAAGGCTCCTGAATGTTTATACTTATTAGTATGTTACACTCAACTATCTCTAAGTTTTTCACGGCATCTACGGTACTTCTTTGTGGTGTGAAGTCATATTGGTGTTCATATATTGCTGTGAATTGACATACATGATTCAATCGATGATACATTTTTCCATAATTTTCCCTCCTGTATTCAGTAGGCTGATGGTGCAAAATTTTGTGACGCCAGTGCATTTTTCTTTTCCTGGTTTCACAATAGATACAAATCTAGCTTTCTTCCATTGCTTTGGGAAGCAGCTTGTTGTTAAACAGCTGTTATACATGGTTGTAATATATTTTGGGAATATTTTGAATACTTTCAGCAGGATTGAGCTCGTGATTCCATCTTCCCCTGGTGCTTTATTTGGCTCCATCCTCTTTAAGTGAACTTCTATTTCCTGTTGAGCGAATTGTCAGTCATTGTCTCTGTCCGTAGGGATGTTGTTTTCAATTCTTATAGATCTATGGTACTCGGTGTCCTCGCTTTCTTGGTCTTCTGGTATGAAGTGGTGTAGCATGCAACATCGTTCCTTTCAGGTCTTTTGTAGCTATTCCGTCAGCTGCGGAAAGCAGCACAGGGCGAGACATGCCAGAAGGAACATCGCCATGAAGGGAAGAAGATGAAGCATGCCGGGAGTTAACCTATCAGGACACGGGGCCTTTTGGGGTTAAAGCGGTGGATTGCGCCCTGAAGTTCCCTGGGTCTTGTGACCAGAAGTTGATCCCTAGCATTGGTGGGACGTCGAAGGTGGGAGAAGTCTAGGTCCTGGGAACATTTCTTGGCTTCATGGTCTTCTCTAGATATTCCGAGAACTCATCGGCTTTGGATTGGAGATTAGGTATATGTAAGGTCTTGGGCGCCTTGTTTGCACATCTGGTGGGCCCCCGCGGTTCCGACGAGGTTCATCCGAGACATCTTCTCCTCCCACGCGCACACTTTATGCTGACGTAGTCGGTCACTGTTAGAGCATGCAAGCTCGAACACTAAGAATTTTAATTAATATACAGTATGTTTAAAATATTTTCAGATAAATGAAATGTATTTCTTTAATTTTCTGAGAATGCTGTGAAATGCTCTTCGTGATAGGTGACTTTAGCTGGAAACAGTAAGAGATAGACACAATCTCACTACAGCAAACACATAGATATTAAGATGTACAATTTATTGGTAATGTTTGTAAAGTGAACCATTTTGGAGATTTTGTTATTTGTCTGAATTGTCCAATGTTTATACTTGGCAGATGAGAAGCGCTTTATCTCTTGGTCATGCAAACAGAACGGAATTTCAAAGTCATCGCATAGCAACCAACTTCATAAGATTTTGGTGTCGTTTAAAGCCTACTTTATTCCCAAATGCTTCTTGTACTCACTAGAAAATTGATGTTAGGATCGTTTCTGCAAATTTTATCTTGATTAACATGAAGTACATAGAGGAATAAGCGTTTTTAAGAATAGTTTCTTAAAGAGTAAATGCACACATCAGATTTTTAAGTTACATTTCAACCTATTCCAGAGGTTCCTGATCAGACAAGATATCTGTTAGGGGCAATCTGAGGAATAGTTCATCAAACAAAATTGAATCGTTCCATGAAAATGGTGTCTATATGAGAATTGCAGCCAATAAATTGCAGGCCATCTGGAATGGTGTTGAGAGAGATAGGCTATTTAAGATTTCTGTTTACCCTTTACTTTGTGACGGGTTCAGTAATAGTATCCTTCTACACCCTCATATCTAGCATTAGTTCTTCTTGTTGGTGTTAATGGCAGAAGTTCTAAGAATGAGTTAACTACACCTTATATATGACAATTTTCCGCTTATGCTTCTTGAAAATGGTCCTCTATAATCAATAAATCACTTTTCCATTTGGTCTATCTGGTTTGTAAGATGACAATCTCCCTACATGTGTTCTAGGGAGGCTTACTTATTTTACAGACATGATAAGCGGTTTTACGCGTAATTGTTTAAATAATTGAACTAGTTCTGAGTCTTAAAGGCCTTACACGAGCATCATAAGTTCTTTTATGATAATTTTGAGACAAAAGATCTATTAGTTTCTCTAGTGCTACAATTTTTGCTTTCCCAAGTTTATCGTTAAAACATTTTATTTTTCAAAAAATGTGGGCGCTGTTCCTTTCTTTCTCGTAATGCATTTAAAATTTGAGGTACTTGTACGTTGGGATCCTCCTTCTGGTATCTCGCAATATCTGTTGATCTAACTTCGACATGACAGGCAGTAATTCAGTTGTTTCCTCATACACTCAAGATAACGCATTAGCTACGCAATTGAATTCTTTGTTTCAGAAACCACCTAAGTGAGCCTTTTCATCTTTCGGAAAACTAAGAAAAAACTGTTTTGCAGCTTAAGTAGAGGTCTAGTTTCCTTCAAATATTATTTTTTATCAAATAAAAGTACATGCTATTGAAATAATCTATTTTTTTATTTTTTATTCCTTTAAGGTTTTGAGTCATAAATTTTTGAAAAAATTGCACTTACGTGGTTTCTGCAATAAATGAGTGTATTCAAAATGATTTTATAAAAAGTTATTATTGAAATTAAGTCAAGCGATTATGTTTTGCCCGTTTTGGTATCAAACTTAAGTAATAGACACACTTAAGTATAAAAACGTGTGTTTTTATTAGGTCTAAATCGAAAAATACAAGTATACTACACGCTACAATATGTCTATATACAAAGATCAGGCCTTATTTACTTATTCAGCTTCTGGCAACTCCTTCTCAGTTGTTGGCCATTGGATGATAGTGTCATAGAAGGCTTCATATCCAACAGTGTATTCCATCAAGTATTTTTTATATCGTCTTTTTTTTTTTATTGGGACCTAAACCCAAAAATCTCACTGTGCAAAACCCGATAACATTTAAAATTTGTTATAACCTACAAAAATGTTTAGCTAAAAGTAAAATATAAACGTTTAAAATAACCTTGGTAAGTTAAAAGTAAACATACCTTCCCCAAAGGATAAGTTTTCTCTGTTGGTAGTTCCGGAGAGCTGGCAGTTTTTAGCAATGTGAAGGTAGATATTATTCCTCCAATCAATTCGCTTGCTATCACTTTTCTCGAAGTATCCTTGTTGTAGAGAAATTGCTTGTACTTGGACACTTTGAATTGCTGCTTAATTTCTTTGGGTACTTTCCTGCCTGATGATTCGTCCGAATTTGGCATTTTCTTATATGATTTGGGCCACCACTTTTTGAAACTGAGAACATCGTCTGATGTAAAGTGGTATACAGTAAATCGG
Organism: Mantis religiosa; assembly: GCA_030765055.1. NCBI lineage: Eukaryota > Metazoa > Arthropoda > Insecta > Mantodea > Mantidae > Mantis > Mantis religiosa. Next base: position 88,783,162 of record CM060953.1, read on the forward strand.
CCAGACTTTCTAGCTTTTAGCATGAGCTCTGCATATTCATTAGGAGTATAAATCCTGTCCATCTTTTTAAGAGACGCTTTATGCTTCCTAAATCTCTGTCACATGGGGAAAATGAGTGGCCACGCACAGGGTAGTTGTGAATTACTGTCACAGCGAGTCACAAAACACGTGATGTCATCAAGGCCGCCAACCGTCACGAGTGAAATTTACTACAGAAAGAACCTAAGCGAGGGCGCTTGGGTTCTTTCTGAAATAAACGATTATTTTCAAGGCTGAAAATAGCATTGCTGATATGAAACATAGGTTATTTCTGCACTAAAAGATGTATTTACCTTTAAATTGTACAGTACCACCAAAAAAACATTTTTTGATATTTTATCACTTAGGTGGTTTCTGAAATTAACGATTACTTCCTCACCAATGTGATGAACCTTGAATTTAAACACTACGATTTACCGCAAGATTCAGTCCAGCGATATACCTTGAGGTGCCCAATAGCCGCCAGAAGACTTTGTTGTTCCAAATGAAATGCAACATGTTCTTTGGTTTTTTTTTTTTTTGTGTATATAAAACATCTAATATTGTATTCCTAGGAGGAAAACCGTTGTTCTATAGGACTCAAAGATCTGGAAATACCTAACCCTGCGGGCTTCTGGGTGCTGTTGCAGCAATATGACTGAATTTACGACTGAATTTATGACTGAATTTAAGCATCAGTTTGGAGGATAAAAGAAAAGTCTGGCGCCGACAAAACTGAAGGTGAAATTTATACCTATTTTAACTCTCCAAACCTTTTTTGTAGTTCCGGATACTATGTAAACTTAACATCTTTCTTATGCGACAGTTAATTTTAAGGCAAGGCTGCAGTGAAAATTCCAACTTCTATAATAATAAACCTGTCATTAAGAAAATTTATCCACATGGAGTATCATTTTAAACTTGCATGCACATTTTTATGTTACTACACCAAATAGTTCATTAATTATTAATTATATTTTGAGAAAATATTGTAAAAATTAAAAATGTTCTACGTGTCAAAAAATTTGAGCTTTTAAAGTTGAGTTTTTGTTTTCGGCTAGTACAGAGCAATTTTAAAACACCCACATTCTTATTTTTCGGAATATTCTTTTAGCATTTTTTCTAAAATATTTTCCATGTGTTAGCTTCCAAAATTTTGAAAATATTAACATGTTTTATTCCTTAACAGTATATAATTTCCAAAACATGAGCATTAAAAAGGGGGGGATGTGAAGCTTCTTATTTAGATATTATGGACCTATCCTGTAAGTTTCACCAAGTTAAATGAAAAACTTTGACGCGTGAGGCATTTTGTATACTGAAAAGTGTTAGAATAAAAGTTTCTCAGAAAAGTAATTTTAAAGTAATGATTGTTACTTTTAACGATTGTTAAATGTCTCTTTAAATTGTCATGTGGTGGCCTAAAATGGTGCAAATGATAAAAATAGTATGCCATTTATTACTACAAACCCTAAGCTACCAAAAATGCCAAAAAAGAAAATTCCATGATTTTCAACATTTTCGGCGAATTTTCAGTGTAGCCTTGCCTTAATACCGCAACTCTTTTGAGTGATCGCGCCGATAAAGCGTGAAGTTTGTTTAACCCTTTTTGAGGCTGGATAAATCGCATATGTTCGGATGTATGAGAGAGAGAGAGAGAGAGAGAGAGAGAGAGAGAGAGAGAGAGAGAGAGAGAGAGAGAGAGAGAGAGAGAGCGAGAGTGTGTGTGTGTGTGCGTGCGTGCGTGCGTGTGTGTGTTAAATTTACGTCCTCCAATGTTAAGTTACATCGGACGATGAATAAAATGGGTGAAATGATGCTCAAAATAGTGCATGATCCATAGTGCTTAGAGTTTCGTCTTTCAAGACAAGCGAACCGCGGAGAAAAACCTTATACAGCTAAATCACCGTGACCGAGATTCGAACTCGGGGTCTCTTGAACGTGAGGTAGACACGCTCGTCGCAGCCTTTCTAATATTTGCCTGACATGATGTACAGGAACTTAAGATGATTCCTAAAAGCTATACAAATCATCCAGGTATAATATACGAGGGATGTTCAATAAGGAATGATCATAATTTTTTTACGGTCATACTTTTTCGCACTAAAGTTCAATCTTATTATATTCTGTTAGCTAAATGTGAACCAAATATGCCGTAGTAGTTTCATTGTTGGTACTCCTGGTCTCCGCCTGTGAGAACCAGGTAAGTTTAGACATGTTCAGTATCGCCTATCGCTGCAATGGAGGTAACATGCAGTTAAAGTTGATGTTAGAGGAAGATCCGGAGTTTCTTTCAAACATAATCACTGCTGATGAAACTTGGCTACATCATTTTGATCCTGATAGCAAACAGCAAAGCTCAGTGTGGAAATCTCCTTCATCACCAACCCCCCAGAAAGGAAAAGTGGTTACTTCTGCTGGGAAAGTTATGGCCATCTCATTCTTTGATATTCATGGAATGGTCTATCAGCATGTTGTACCTGCACACACATCAGTAACTGGACAATACTACTGGGATGTCATGAAAACATTGCAAGTCCATATCAGGTGCAAAAGACCACATTTCCATGAAGCAGGCGGATGCTGCATCACGATAATGTGCGGCTGCATGTTGCCAATGTTTTTGCTGAATATCTTGCAAAAATCCACGTGAAGTGCATCCTTCAGCCTCTCTATAGTACAGATTTAGTCCCATTTGACTTTTATCTATTCCCTAACTTGAAGAAACGCCTTCGTGGGAGGCATTATCCATCATCAGAAGCAGTGGTGAAGGCTGCGGAGTCGATTTTGAAGGATCGCTCAAAAATGGTTCCCAGCATGTCTTTGAAGACTGGCAGAAGCGCTGGAACAAGTGCATCGCATTCAGGAGAGACTATTTTGAGAAGAACCATCAAAATTATGGGGATGAGTAAAGGTACGTTGTCAAAAAAAATTGTGATCATTCTTTATTGAACAGCCCTCGTAAATATTTAAATGTTATGGCACTAAATATGCGATCGATTCCACCTGTACCTCAACAGTAGTTTCAAAGACTTCACGTCTAAATTGACACAAGTTAAAATCCGAAAATTGAAATCGTTGCCGTAGTTTTCAGCGTCCCATTCTGTATTAGGCATGAAAGACCGATTAATTTTACTCAGAGGCGTTTTTATCATTGAGATTCTTTTAAATCTACGATACAAGACTACTGGCTTTACTTCCCTTCCGAATGAAGCCATGCTAAGGATTTTTACCGCGGCAAAAACCCATCGTCCTCCGCTATGTTTGAACTAGAGGCTAACACGTAACTCCTAAAGCTCGGAGGATGAAATAAATGCGATTGATCTGTGGTAAATGCTGTTGATGTTTTGACCTTCACTTGAAGAATTTGTTAATAGGCACTATTTTAATCTAAACTTGAAATGTATCTTGCTATAGAACAGATGGGGCTGAGAGTACCAAACTTTTGCAGTATAACGGAGCTCATGGTAAGACCGCTTTTGAACAGGTGGGAAGGACAAATTGCCGCATCCAGCCTTGAATACAAGAACACAGTTAATAAACCTGGTCAAGCTATTATTCCCTTTGTGCGAATGCTATTACAATAAATCACAGCTCCCGGGTTTTATAGCTTTATCACAGGAAGCCGGTTTTCAAAAAAGGCAAATGAGAAATTCCACTTTTCGATTTAAGCGAGTCTTTTATGGAACCTTGACACGCTTGAAAGAATTATTTTACATATAAGTAATGATTAAAAAAATGCAAGTCACGATTGAGGAATTAACTATTAATAACAGTTAGTTGTGGCCGTGAATAATACGCCCGGATACTTGCTCGATGCTTGAGATATCTTTGTTTTACGCTACATCTTGTACCAAGTTCTTGGTAACCGAGCGGAATGGCTCAGGCGGTGTCGTTTGTGGCCCGCATTTGGGAGGCCTGGGTTTGATTTCCCTAGCCAATCTATCTGGCCCATTGGCTTTTACGGGGACTTTCCCGGGTTGCCAGGCGAATGCTGGATAGGTTAATTACGTCCCCAGAATTTCCTGTCCCTCCATTTCATCTCAATTATCATTTCATATAATTTTTCATCTGGCGATCTCTTTCAGGGTAGAAGTGTCGGCGAATGTCTCGGCGGTGCATGGCAGGATGATATGCTCTGAGTGAACCACTTCCACCTCCGGTAGGTCGGGTGCTTGTCTCCGAAGAGGCTGCTTGGACCGCTTCCGAACAACAGTAGGGGGGGATGTCCGTTGTCATGGCCTATCGGGGAGGTTTCCATCTAAGTAAAATTTAAGGACCCTGCCCTCTTCACTGTCGTGGTTCCTTGGGATGCCGCCTTCTATTTCCTCTTGCCTCATCCTTCCTCCCGGGAATACCCCACTTGGGGATCTTTTAATTTTGTTTTAATAATTTACGTCCTCCAACGTTAAGTCATGTCGGACCATGAATGAAATTGGTGAAATGATGCTCAAATGAGTCCGGGATCCTTGGAGCGTAGAGCTACCTGACATTCGTCTTGAAGGATAAGGGAAAACCCCGTAAAAACCTTATCCAGGTAACTCATCCTGACCGAGATTCGAACTCGGGAGGATTTTTGTCGAATTATTGGGCATTAATAAAGAAAACTCTTCTTTAAAATTAATATTATTATTAGTTTTATGATCCATTATTAATGATTAAAAGATTAAATTTAATTTAAATTTATTATTATCCTAATAACATAAAACAATCTTATTAATTTCACCTCTTAAACGTGAGGCAGACACGCTATCATCTACGCTACCGAGGCGCGCGACTTGGGGAATAGGTACAATAGATCAGGACTGGTCACAGTGCCGAATCCAGCCCGCCTCGGTAGCGTGGTGGTAGCATGTCTGCCTCACGTTCAAGAGGTCACGAGTTCAAATCTCGGTCAGGGTGAGTAACCTGGATAAGGTTTTTTCCGGGGTTTTCCCATATCCTGAAAGGCGAATGTCAGGTCAATCTAAGCTCTATGGACCCTGGGCTCATTTGAGCATCATTTCATCCATTCCATTCATCGTCCGATATGACTTAACGTTGGAGGACGTAAATTACTAAAAAAAAAAAAAAGTGCCGAATCCTTTCAGTTAAAGATAACCACTGGCGCGACAGCCCTTAGAGGGCCTAGGCCTACCAATCCAGACTGCCGGCCTCACGCCCACTTACGCCCGGCAGAGGTGGACGTTCATCCAACCGATACGGGGAGGAGATGTGGTCAGCATCTCGGCATCCCCCAGCCGGAATGTTGGTTTCGTGACCAGGGCCGCTTACCTAGCGTAAGCTCCTCACTTTCCTCACGATGCTGAGTGGGCACCGGACCTAAAATCCCCACCACATGGTTGGGATCGAACCCGGGCCGCTTTCCGTGGCCGGTGACCAAGGCATGCTGCTCTAGCCCGCAACGCCTAATTTCTTGGTAAGTTTAAAGTACGGCATACAAAATGTCCTACTTCAGTTATTGTCTCAGAAACATCGTGTTTGAAAGGAAATATTGGATACTGTTATTTAATGAAAATGCGCATTTTGAAAGCGCTTGCTTAAATAGTCTCATTCTACAAACTATAGTACATTGTATTTCCTATATCAAAAAGTGTTGCTTTTCACTAAAAAAAGTTTGAAATTGAGATTTTAGCGTTTGGTAGGTATTAATTTTGATTGAACTACTATATATTTCAGATAGTTTCAAGATAAATCAAATTTACATCTCGTAGTTTCTGGGAATGGCCCGCGAACTTCTCAATTCCTTAAAGTGACAGCTCCATCTCAGTAGATTTGCTGACAGTTGAGTCCAGAGTCCTTAGTCCTGGACCCGTAGGATCAAGACCCGGGCCTCTGACAACCAGGGAGTATTGGAGCTGTCCCAAAAGGCGCCCGGCGTTCTCCGTGGGGCTTTCCATAGGACAAGACCTGGGTTATTAACAACCCCCCCCCCCATTTGGTCCAAGGACACAAGACGGGATGCAAGTGGATACGCCACTTACGCACGCCAACACCAAAAGCTGAAGGCTACCGATATGACCTCGGTGGGGCCACCTGATGATCTAGCACACCTTCTACTAGCTATGCTGGCCAGTACGCGGGAATATTAATGGCCTCCCTCAACCTCGTCCGGAGACGTACCCGGTCACCCAGGTATATCGGGAACCACTGCCCCCGAGTCCAACCCAATCCGAACAACTCCCTATCAGGGAGGGGCTCGAATGTTCGGCCCGAGGTTCCTCTAGTAACGTCAGAGGTCCCATGAGTGCTAGGGGTTCGCAGCGCTCGCACCATGGTAGCTGAAGGGAACGGATCCTCTCCCCTACGGATTTGCTGACATGTGAAATAACTCATATATGGAATACTTTTTGGTGAAGTATAACTGCCATTGATAGTATTTTATATTGCAAAGGCGTGCATTTCGCTGCGTATCAGGTAAATATTTAAGAACCAAATGTTGACCATCTTTAAAGATTTTAAATTACTTATCTTACGTGGATTGTATGTTTGAGGTTGTGTATATGTCTACAAACATAAACAAGGGTACACTGTTTTGTGGATCGTCCCTGTCCCAGGTGTTGTAAAACCCTGGCACGACAGCCCTAAGAGGGCCAAGGCCTACCAACCCGACTGCCGGCCTCACGCTCACTTATGCACGGCAGAGGTGGGCGATCATCCAACCGATACGGGGAGGAGATGCCAGGATGCTATCCCCCAGCATCCTGTTGGTTTTCGTGACCAGGGTGGTTTAATCCCAGGTGTTGTGACAGGGTAAAATTAGAAAATAGTAAATGCAATTTTTAGTCGTTTGTAATTTTCTTCCAGCATAAAAGTTACATAAAAAACAATGTCTTTAGTTTGGTTCCAATCCTTCAGAAATTATTACAATTTAACGTAGTATTCATTTGGCAGAATTTAGACGGACAGTTAAATGTTCCATTTTTTTTTTCTCACAGCATGTGTTAGCAAAACAAAAACTCAGGGATAATTAGAATGAATACTCACCAAAACAGTATGCAATGCAGAGTTTAGAATAGGCCAAAAGTTTTATGACACTGAACAGCGCCCCTATTACCTCTGTCACCTTTGACGTTTAAGTTGACCCTCTCGTCTCGTAGTCTCGAACACACACCCTGCTTCTTCTGACTGACGCCGCTATTATGATTCAAATGGGAAGAGTTCTGGAGACCAGCTAATAAGATGTGTAGCGCACTCAGCGTTGCCAGCTTGTTACCCCCACTCTTTTTATATTTCCTTCTCTCTGGCACACTCATACAACGTGTAGAAAACAGCAAAAACTATTAAACCTAATATACCATAAATTATTATTCATCTTTCCTCACTTTTCTTGGCACTAGACGTAAGGGTAACCAAATCAAATTTTCCAAAATGCTATAATGATGCAGTTGTCAAAATCAAATGTGGAAAAAGCGTTTTCACAAATTATATATGTTTTTAAATGCTATAATTATAGTTTTTTAAATTCCTGTTTTTCTAATCCAATGGAACTGCCAGTGGCTCATTCATATCGCTGTTAATGTCACGTCAAGAGACAATTTCGTCATTGTCACTGTCTTCATCGTCTATGTCTTGCAAATTTATTATAGGTTCCAAAATATCGTCACGTGCTATTTATTTCTTAAAATCGTATTCTTGTGGGTTTTCTGCATGTCTCACGTAGCTTTCCCAGCCCTTTTGTGTTACCTTGTCAATTTCTTCGTGAACGGCCGTCAGTTTAAAAGTATTATTTCTGTTTGCAACCCCCCGTTTTATTTGAGCCGAAACCAACTCAATTAGATTATACTGACAGTGGTAAGGCGGGAGGCTTACTATCTCGTATCCCATTTCAGTTGCAACTATAATGCCCTTAGTTTAATAATATCCATAACTGTATGTCAGTATTCTCTGACTTGCCTCCGCTGGTGTGGCGTATGAAGTGAATAAAATTATTATTATTTTAGTTAATTGATGGAAATTAATCATTTCTTCACACTAAGGTTTTTGATAGATAGAGTCAACATGAAAAATTCAATGTCATGGCCGGGATTTGAACCACGGATCTCCTGGTTTCCGTCCAGTCGCTCTAACCCATTGAGCTACCATGGCCAACGTGCCGTCCTGACATTAAATTCTCCATTTGACTTATATATTTCCCCGCTAAACCACTAGGGGCTCTCGCATCCGTGGTTGAAATCCCGGCCATGGCATTGCATTTTTCATGTTGACTTTCTATTATTATTGTTATTATTATTAATTATTATATATAATATATTATTATATATAATAACAACAATAAATAATAATAATAATAATAATAATAATAATAATAATAATAATAATAATAATAATAATAATAATAATAATAATAATAATAATAATAATAATAATAATAATAATAATAATAATAATAATAATAATAATAATAATAATAATAATAATAATAATAATAATAATAATAATAATAATAATAATAATAATAATAATAATAATAATAATAATAATAATAATAATAATAATAATAATAATAATAATAATAATAATAATAATAATAATAATAATAATAATAATAATAATAATAATAATAATAAAATAATAATAATAATAATAAAATAATAATAATAATAATAATAATATAATATAATAATAATAATAATAATAATAATAATAATAATAATAATAATAATAATAATAATAATAATAATAATAATAATAATAATAATAATAATAATAATAATAATAATAATAATAATAATAATAATAATAATTACCATAAAGGACTGGACTCGGCATGGAGGTCCAAACTTCGTCTACTGAGCCATCCCAAGGAATCACGGCAGTACAGAGGGCAGGGTCCCTACACTTTACCATTTGGCAACCTCCTGGTAGGCCAGGACAACCGGTATCATACCTTACTGTGGTCCAGAAACGGCCCCACCAGCCCCGGCCAGAGACCATCCTACCGGAGGAGGAAGTATTACCAGGACCATATCATCCTGCCATGCAATGCTGAGACACCCGCTGACACTTCTACCCTTAAAGAGACCACCAGTTGAGAGATGATAAGAAATGATAATGGAGATGAAATGGAGGGACAGGAAATTCGAGGAATGCAAGTAACCTATCAAGCATTCGCCTGCCGACCAGGTAAACCCCTGAAAATCCCATGGGTAAGGTAGGTCGGCCACGGGAATCGAACCCGGGCTTCCAGAATACGAGCCACAAACGAAACCGCATGAACTAATTCGCTTGGTTACTGTAAAGGAACATTTTCCATTTTAGCTGAATTATTATACCATCCATTTAGAATTTTCCTAAGCAAACAACACACATTTGAAACTGTAAACAACAATGCAAGTATCTCTCTATCGCTGTGAAACCATAATGTCATTTTTTCAGCTAACAAGAAACGAGGTGAAAGTTATCAATTTTGGAATTTACTAGCTAGAACTATACTCCTGAAAATTAACGCATTTGCTATCACTCCTATGCTAAATATTAACTCGGGCTACCATACATAGGATTGTACCTACTTTTATTACCTAAATGAATAGTTTATTTTTCTAAAACAGTTTTTCTGATATGTCGAGCTTTTATCCAAATCCTCTGACGAAACACCATTGCTGTTGCAGAATGTAACATATTAGAAATTCACTGGTCCTTATTTGGTTGATTTAGAATTAACTCGTATTATTTTCTATAAGTGTTAAAATCCTGGCTTTTAAACTGTTCTTTCCAAGAACACTGAAACTTACTTAAAACTCGAGATGTATTATTGATTGAGCTGTGCGATTACAACAAAGGAGATGTAGGAAATGAATCATAAATTTACAGACAATGGGCAGATACAATGTTGAAAATGTAGGAGAAAAAAACACCTTTAAAGAAGAGGTGTGTCACTCGCCGGAACAAAGAGCCCCCACGTCATGCACTATTGTTCCAGCCTTCAATACTTCTATCATCTAACGGAAGTCAGAAATTAGGCAACGTGCAAGATTTCACTCAGTAGGTTTGTCTAAAAAGCATGTCTTGTTACATTAATGCTTGGAAAGGAATAAGTGCGCCCGTATGGGGTATTTTTCCGATAATTTAATATAGAGATTCATGATCCAGGTGTCTAATTTAATATAAGGAGGACATTGGAGATACGTTTTGAACAGAACAATGATTGTACGTTTTGAGTGTAATGATCATTCAGCGAAACTTGGATACCTATTAGAGAGAGACCTTTAACTGTGTTCTGAGATACCGTAGTGTTGTTTACAACATGACAGTGGGTCCGTTGCAGTTCTTCTTTAACTGACCTCTTATACATTGTGCTGTCAGGGTATTCTTGTTCTTGTTAAACCCTTACACCTGTAGGCTGCGGGCTCAGGAATGGAATCTCTGGATCAGTGAAAGAGAGAAGCTAGGATGGGTGATCAGCCCCAATGTCGGGTATGCGAGTAAGAGTAGTGGATGAAGTATGAGGCCGAGATGAAATGATAGGAAAGAGGATGATGGAGCAATTGGTGTATTTCTGGCGGGGGAAACCGGAAGCCCGGAGAAAACTCGCCCCAGTGCCGTGTTATCCACCACAAATCTCACTTTGCGGTGGCCAGGGTTCGAACCGGGCTGCCTTGGTGAGAGCCAAGCGGTGTAGCCGCTCGGCCATGGCGCGGCACATTTGTAATTTCTTATCTTTCCTTTTACAACATCAAATGGGAATACAAAATCAAGATTACAATTATAAAATTCATACTGAAAATGCCATATATTCCTAAATCCTGAAAATCCTATCATGTTGCCCACCATTGACTAATAATTCGGTCCCCCATACACCTAACCCTAGGTTTTTGTGTATTGGAGGCCCTCTACTCCTTTTTACAGATTTTGTCATTTCACCTATCCCACTCTACATTTTTCTCTTAATTGTTCTCAGACATTTTTCTTTAACTTTCCCTAAATAATTCCCTATATTTCCCCTGTTATTTTCCCCTTTTACTGACAAAATTTTTCTAATTACTACTTCACACCCAAATTGTCCCATTTACGTAGCCAAGCCTGCTCTCTCCATATCTTTATTTGACTGCAATATAATATACAATAGAAATCTGCATTCTCTTCTCCACACAATGGACATTTATCTAGCTCCCTCTCTTGACCTATACCTTTCAAGTTTCTCACACCTGTTCTCGCCGAAGCAAAACCTTCTCGCCCTAACTTACTACATATATCTATATATCCTTCCCTCCCCCAGGTTGTTTTTATTTCTCTATATAATCTCAGTGAGCTTTTGTCACTTGTATTGGCGAAAATGTCTTGTCTATCAATATCTTAGTCTTAGCTGATCTTCTTTTCGAAGCCTCTATACCCATACTTTGCATTTATCCAAGAATGACCCATACCTATCTGCTTCAACATGTCATTCATTTAATGTGCCCAAGACCCACCCCAGTTACTTCTCTTTTGAATATGAAAACATTCTTTAATAATATTGTCATCATCCAAGTTAGTGATTCTGTATAAATATTTCATTGCCCTTGACAAGATTTTAATTTTAGTAGAATATAGTAATTGTTGATATGTCAAATTACGTGCAATCGGATCTGTCGAAGGGGAAACAGTCCTCTTGAGAATTGCACAATATTTGCACTTTACTCACATCACATATGACCTGGAACGCATCTTCTCGCAACATAGCATGTGTTTAAGTAAAAGTTGCATGGGATAAACTTTAGAAGGCTTAGGAGATATATTGTAGTGCACTCTAATGCTAATTCTACAACCATAAAAACATGTCATGAAACAGAAATGGAAAATGAAAACTTACGTCTATGGACACTTATTTCACAATGAACATAGGTTATTTGTACAATGAATATGTACTATCTTTCAATAAAGAAAATGTACACTTCCCGCGGATCAGTATCATTCAGGCGTTCTGTGACTAGAGGGTATGAAAACTAAATCGGTCATGTTCGTAGAGGTACGAACATGGTCGTGGTCGGCATTTTAAACTGTTACTCATTTCGAAAATGTCTAAGTCTGTATTAATCCAATATGATGAAACATTATCACAAAGCAAGTAACAATTCTCTTGAATCTGTGCTATGAACCACATGGCATTGCAGACAATGCAAGATAACGGAAGTCCCTTCTAACTATAACAGAACCAATATGTATGTTGTGTACAAGGCACATTCTGTCAACTGCTCTCGTAGCTCAGTGGCAAAATGTGGGCTGTTACAAGCAGTACGAGGGTTCACGGGTTGAACTGTAACCTGTGGGCATACTTCTATCTCCAATTTTTTAAATATGATGCTCAAATGAGACCGGGGTCCATGGAGCTTAGAGTTACCCGACATTCGTCTATCAGGATAAGGGAAAACCTGGTAAAAAACCTTATCCAGGTAACTCACCTGACCGAAATTCGAATTCGGGACCTCTTGAACGTGAGGCAGACACTGCCATCTACGCTACCGAGGCGGGCCCGAGAGTTCGTGGTTCGAACCTCAGTCTGCAGTCAACATGTTTAGTTTAAGACGCAGTAACAACCAATTTCAAATGTTCTCTTACGGCTAAGTTACACACTATTAGAAGAAAATGCAAGAACAGGAAAAAACAGGTGCAATGATGGTTATTATGTAGAACCAGCACCTATGTTGTATATATCTAACCGATGTTCTAATATCTGTGGTTAAGTGCACGCTATGTGAATGGGGCAGAGAGAATCACGGTTCGAGCCTAGCACACGATCATGTGCTTTTATTCCAACGTTTTTACTTTGTAATACATGGTAACAAATCAAATTACCATTTTGCTTCTGCGGCTATGTACATCATTCCAAAGAGATTGACAGTAGGTTTAATAGAACCCAACTGCTAAATGTTATATGATGCAATCCATCTGATCATAACAATAAACTTACACATAAAGAATCAAGAAACTGAAGAGTTCTAATCTAGAGAAATACAAACTTACAGCTTCATTATAATCCTGAATAATCAAATGGAGCATAAAACTCCACTGCTAGTTACTGCTTTTGTTAGATGATACAAAAAGAAGACGATTGTTAGACAGCTAGTTAAGATACTATTATTTAATTGTAAAACATCATATAATAAGAAGGTAATTAAATTTTGCAGCATTTCAGACATATAGAAAACGTATTTCTGCCACAATAAATAATTTGTCGAAACAAAGGATGCAATGGAAAATAGAAATCTTATAGAGTCAAACTGAAAAATTCAGTGCCATGGCCGGGATTTGAATCACGGATCTCCTGATTTCCGTCATGGAGTGGAAAATAGAAATCCTATAGAGTCAAACTGAAAAATTCAGTGCCAAGGCCGGGATTTGAATCACGGATCTCCTGATTTCCGTCCTGTCGCTCTTAATCATTGAGCTACCATGGCCAATCTAACAAGGTTTTCATAACTTCACTTCGATAGGGCATTAATACTTGACGCTGAAACACCGGTTTATTCTGTTGACAAATTTACCTCCTCCATTGCTAAAGTATTTTTCACAATATTTCCAAAACACTTTCAGTATAATTTGTTTTGTTACCATTTTTTAACAGTTTCCCTTTGTGATATTTACATATTGCACGAAGCAGCCATGTTGTACAACTGATTCTCCCCTTTCCTTCTGTTTTTAAACCGCGCAAGCGCAGCGTGCACTCCCATTAATATATAGTACAAGTTACGCTTACGGTACCAAATAAAATACTAATTAATTATGTTTTACTTACATTTGTAATAATGTGAAGTTGTTTATATAGTTTGCATTAGATGTATTATGTGTTTCAAATGCGAAGGGTTCTGGAGTTCAGCTAATCAGATGCCGTATCACACTCAGCGTTGCCAGCTTGTTACCTCACTCCTTTTATAGTTCCCTCTTTCTCGCACACTCATACAGCATGCAGGTCTGCTTGGCGCAGACGCAGTTTGCATTAGATGTATTATGTGTTTCAAATGCGAAGGGTTCTGGAGTTCAGCTAATCAGATGCCGTATCACACTCAGCGTTGCCAGCTTGTTACCTCACTCCTTTTATAGTTCCCTCTTTCTCGCACACTCATACAGCATGCAGGTCTGCTTGGCGCAGACGTAAGGGTAGGCAAATTATATTTTACAAACTTTTACAATGATGCAGTTGCCAAAATCGAAATTGGAAAAAACATTTTCGCAAATTATGTATATTTTAAATACTATACCTATAATTAATGTTTATGAATTACCTGTTTTTCTGTTCTAATGGAACTGCCAGTGGCTCATCCATATCGCTGTCAATGTCACTTCCGTTAAGAGACAATTCGTCATTGTCACTGTCTTCATCGTCTGAGTCTTGCAAATTTATGATTACAGGTTCCAAAATCTCGTCACCTGCTATTTCTTTCTTAAAATCGTCTTCTTGAAGGTTTTTTTGCATGCCTTACGCAGTTTTCCCTGTTGTGCTACCTTGTCAATTTCTTCGTGAACAAAGTAGTTCAAGGTGTGTCAGTTTAAAAGTATTATTTCTGTTTGCAACCCCCCTTTTTATTTGAGACCACACCAACTCAATTGGATTATATTGGCAGTGGTAAGGTGGGAGGCGTATTATGTCGTGTCCCATTTCAATTGCAAGTTGATCCAGCTGATACACTTTTTCCGTGTTTTTAAACGGAAGTACTCTTTGCATTAACTCATTTTTAGTTTCTGTTTCCGAAAAGTTTTTGAAGAACGCGAACACTGACTTCGCAATACCTGCCTTTTTGACTCGCCACTAATTTCACTGCAAGAAGCCATTGCACTATTTTACTTTTACTCTACTGTTGTGTAAAGAACAACTGAATGATATTGATCTGAACTCTCCAGACTAAATAAACACCTCTTATCCAGCATTCATTCATAAACATAAGCATGCAGCATTCCACAGGCTAACAGGAAATGAAGTGTTTGCTCTTTCTCGAATTTAACACCTTGACTTATTCACAGTAATTCCTTTATCACCTCATGCAGTAGTGTAAATTTCAGTTCTGAGTAATCAAAAGTATAAGTACATACATACACACCGACTACTTTGAACTCTCTAGAGTAAATGGAGATTACGAACCATTCATAAACAAAGATATGTGACCAGACACGTTCTGCCAGGGTAGCAGGAAATTTGTTTCCTCTCGTTCGATTTGGCTTATTCAAAGTAATTCTTTTATCACATCATGTCAAACATTTACGTTTGAGTTCTGAGTAATTACAAATATACGTACACGAATACATACCAACCAATAATGATATTCATACAGTGCTTACGTCGCGATTTATTGCTATAATACAGGTAATAGTGGTTTATTCATTTGTATTAGAAAAACTATTTGAGCTAAAAATATATGATTTTCATGTTTATGTTAGATACATTACCCTATACCTTCCACATGGATCAGTTTTGGCGAAATCTGAATTTTTGTCTTAGCGCGAATAGTATTTCATACAGATTGATTAGGTTAGCGCTCATCACACAGCACTTAGCGGGAATGCAATACGACACCGCAGGACTCCGATTGGTTGCTCGCCTAGTAGCGCTCAAGGAGAAACACCTTCCCATTTGAAACACATAATAGTCTTTAAAATGATAGGCGAACTATATTTTCCATCCCCAAAGAGTTACATAAACGTTCCATAAACTAAGGACGATGCCGGTATTAAATAGTAAGAAAGCCTTCTTTAGAACTGTTACAGAAATTGTGCGAATAAGTTGGATGGTTACAGACTTTGCTTTATAGTATTTTTCGTAAACATTTAGGTAATAAACGAGGTAGTTCAGTGTTATTTAACGGCCCTTCCCTTTTGGGTAAAGTAAATAAGATGCCTTTGCTATTTTTGGCTTCCGGGTATACCATTGTTAGCATTAGTTTTTCACCCAAAATTGAAAGTTATTAATTTTAATATATGTATCCAACACATTTTCATCCATGATTTGTGTGTAATTTAAGACAGATGTTCTCAAAGACAGTGGTGTGTTTTCAGTTGCAGCTGCAGCCATTAAACTGAACGCCGCCCTTAACCAGGTGCAGTTAGATGTAAGCACTGATGACCTCATTGGGAGACCTTGTGAGCAGTGGGACTGCATCCTCGTCGGGGATATGTTTTACGATGCTGACTTCGCGGGACAGATACTCTCTTGGCTGAGGTCGCAGAGCCGTCAAGGAAAGCTCGTGCTGGTTGGAGATCCCGGAAGACAGGTTCACAGGGACATCGCAGAAGGTTGCATGACCCACGTCGCTCAGTATGCTCTGCCAGAGGAATCTTGCTTAGAGAACCGAGGCTTCACTCATGCTTCAGTATGGAGGTTTAACTGATGTTTACAAAATCTGGTGGTAACAAACATCCTGTTACTATCTCACAGCAACTCTATTAAATGGTGCTTAAATGAAAATCGTGATTAACAAATGTCAAGAAATGAATGAGGTTGCAATGCTGAATTGTATAAAGCGTTGACCGATTGTAGAGACCAAACCCTCACAAAAAGTGCAACATTCATATGAGATATGTAAAGTAGTTGTATGCGAATTCAATGCAGATTGTGGCAGTGATGATGTATAGGTAAATAAGCACAAAAGCAAATTAGTGCATATTAGCAACCATAGAGTGATTTTGATTATATAATGAGAAGTTTAATTGGAATAAAACGTATTTTTATGTATTGTGTTGTAATTTGCTCCCCCACCAATTCTTGCAAATAAAATATCTCTACTTTGTAACGGTTTTGACGTTATGAGGACTTAGTAAGCTCTGATAAACCATGCTTTTCTTATGGAAGAATCAAGTGCGTAGTTCGCAAATGTGTGTGTCTTCGAGTGCGACAAAGGGTATGAAATGTGTCGAAGATTACGACGGTGTACACGAAAAATATTTTATACAGTTGTGCATTTTTAAAATCATAAAGTTTAAAATTTTATTGAAAGTAGATTTTTAACATCTTTCTCGCTCCGAACGCTAAATCATGCTTTTAAACCACACATATTGCAATGAAAAAATATGAATTACTTGTTTGCTTTTATAGGCCACATTGTTATTTAAATGATATCAATATGTTTAAACATATTCCTTTAACAAATTAAATTTAAAATGAATGTTTGAATTCTTAGTTTATGTAATGGCAAATGTAGTCGCTAGCTAATTCTCGTTCAGCAAGTCATGAAAAACTTCCAGCGACAAAGTAATCAAGGAAATAATTAAATTATTTTTTATCTTCACATAGAACATCTCCAGTACCAAGGCATCCATGAAGTATTTAACAGGAGCATATCATCCTGCCATGCAACGCCGAGACACCCGCCGGCACGTCTGCCGTGAAAGAGATGATGTAAAATGATAATGGAGATGAAATGGAATGACAAGAAATTCAGGAAATGTAATTAACCTAGAATTTCCTGGCGAACCGGGAAAACCCCAGAAAAAGCCTAAGATAGGTCGGACACGAGAATCGATCCCGGACCTCCCAAATGCGGGGCGCAGACGAAACCGCCTGAGCTATCCTGTTGGGTTCGTGGCCGTGTTACGTAACAATTAATTCCTTAACGTCTTGATGTTTAACACGAATGTTAACATTAATGACAGTGTATTTAACTGTACAGCTGAGTTTCATCCTACAGAGGACTTCATATACCTACTTCTTTCTTGAGTGGAAGGAATTCAAGTTTACATACAGTACAATCATCATGAGGTACTCCCTTTTGGACTGGCAGCGAGCTTATGTGTGAAAGGATATACTACTGTTTCAAAAGTGCTTAATTAAATTGTGGAACCACATAAACGTTTAGTAGCAAATATTTGAGAAATGCTCAGCGTAAAAAAGACTATGTTTTAAACCTTTGCTATGGTTCGTTTTGATTGTTTCTTATGGCTTTCAGCTCATAAAATTTTTGTTGAAATGTGAAGGACTTATGGTGCATTTTATAAAAGGTTCAGGATGTAGAAATAGATTTTATTGTTCACATTACTTCAGAGTAAGAGAATTTTAATGAATCTAGATAACTTTGTTGAAAAACTATGACATTTAATGGAACATTACTTCAAATAATAAGTAATTAAGATGAGGAAATCTTCCAAGACTTCGCAGTAGCTGGTATAGACAAAACGTTCTTTGTATAGATTTTTCGTGTTGGATTTACATTCACGTGCAGACGCTAGCACTACAGACGTGCAAATTATTAGACTCATTCATGTTTTCTTTTTTTTCTTTCTTTTTTTTTTTTTACTTTGCATCAGTTTAACATTCAAAATAATATTTATTTACCGCCGTAACTTATCTCAATTTGTCGTAATTCTTTTCCTTGCTATAATATGAAGCATATTCAATGAAATTTCTCTCTTAATAATAGCTGGGGGATTTTTCTCTTACTTATAGTAATATGGTGGTAGCTCTGAATTAAGAGCAGCCATTTTCTTCATGTCTGTTTATCCAACTGTTTGGGGATATTGCTTTCATTTGGTGAATGTAGTAACTGAAGATTGTTAATATTTGCCTTTATTGTGTTTTGTGGCTAATATATCCTCAGTATTTATTATTAATTGATCTCAAGCCGGGTAACATCGTGTATCTTATCCTTAGCATTAACATTGATTCAAAAGTGAGGTTATGGGTAAAACTGCTGACTTATCCCCAAGGAAAGTAGCTGTAACTGAGAGTCTTTTGAAGGAAACTCTTTATTCACAACGTGTAATAGCTAAGAAATTGTGTATTTCACAAAAATCTATTAGTCGCATTAATCAAGCTTTAACATTCGGTGAGAGGTAGACCTCACAAAGGGATGGAAAATGCGGGAGGAAAAGAAAGCTATTACCAAGGATGCAAAGAAAACTTGTGCAGGTGGCAAAACAAAATAGAAGAGCAACCATCATTGACCTCAGTAATCAACTAAATCAGTACGGTACAGAAATATCAGCCTCAGTAGTTTGCAGAAGATTATTTGAAGCAGGTTTACCAGCACTCAAGCCTCGTAAAAAGGCTAAACTGACACCTTCAATGGCAAGAAAACGTTTAGAATGGGCCAAAGACATGCAGAAATATCCAGTGGAATTTTGTAGAAAGGTAAATAGTATGAAAATTGTATATAGCATAAAATTAAAATATGTACATTTAAATTTTATGGAAATGAAATAAACAGCCTAAACTTTGTTTCTCTCATAGCTGGTTTTGTTATACTATCTTTGAGAAATTTTAAAACTGTTTAATATTAATAGAGGTTTTTATTGTTTCAGGTAATTTTCTCAGATGAATCCATGTGTGAATTATGTGAAGAGAGCAGCCAATATGTGAGAAGGACAGATAAAGAAGCATTTTCCTCTCAATGTGTCGATCAAAGAGTAAAGCGCCCAACATCAAAAATGGTCTGGAGCTGTATGTCTGTCCATGCACCTGGATCTATGGAGCAGAAACAGTATAAAAGTGTTTTAGAAACAAGACTATTTCCGCAAAGTAAAGAATGGTTTCCAAATGGTGATTTTGTGTTCATGCATGACAGTGCTCCCTGCCATAGAGCAAAATCTGTAACCCAGTTCCTCAAAGAAAACAATGTAAAAGTACTACTATGGCCAGGGAATAGCCCTGATTTAAATCCAATAGAGAATCTTTGGGGTATTGTTAAACAGAGACTGAAAAAATTGAAAATTACAACAAAAGTTCAGCTTATTGAGGGCCTGATAAGCATTTGGCACAGAGATGAAGAAATAAAGGAAAAGTGCTCCACCCTTGTAGAGAGCATGCCTAAACGCATCAAAATGGTAATAAAGGCTAAAGGAATGCATACAAAATACTAAGAGTTGAAAAAATATTTTGTAATATTATTTCTGTTAAATAAATAGAAAATAAACGGTATATGTTAAAAATTTCACCATTGAGTCTAATAATTTGCACACGCTGTAGCTAATCCTTCGTTGTCAGTATAAAATAGCTGAAATCACATGATCTATTTTAGACTGACTGTGTAACTAAGGTGTTCACATCAGTAAAGCGAAACCAGCTCTGATCACGTGATTTACTCAAATTGGGGAAGTTATTCTGATGTGTCTGATTGTTTAAAGTTAGATATGAACTGATTCCTACTGTTGCTAGCGGGTTAGCAACAATGTCAACTCCAGCCAATGAAGGAAGTGATTGCTGTACTGTTAAGGTGCTATACATACTTGTTTCTTACTTTTCCCTTTTACTTTTTATTTTGTGCAACATTCCACCCAAAAGTTCAATGCTGAAATTTCAGCAGAGATGCATGTTTTGAGGTCCCCTTAGTACAAGAAAAACTTTTTTAGAAAATAGGCAAGTGTGTGTGCCTATGTGTGTCCGAGAATAATAGCATGAATCAAAAACGAAAAGTCAGTTAAATATAAACTTGATATTTAAGTTCAGCATCTTGCAAATGTGCGACATGCAGATTTTAAAGAAAATCTCCCACTCCAGGCTACTCTTTACATTAAAAAGTTTTGGAAATTTTAATTTTCGCAAAAATGGTTCTCACAACCTTGATTAATATACCATATGTGTAACATATTTTGAGTTACTTATCGTTTTAAAGTAATGATTCCCATATTCCCTTTAGACTACAAAAAACCAGTACTAAGATAGGTTTATCTAACTGTTTATGTAATTTCAAATAAATTATGGTTGTTACATGCTAATCTTGAAATAAAGAGATCCGGGATTCTATTCCTTGCTTGGGCATTCTTTTCATTAGGCAGGATTATTCCCCATCTTCCTTAAGATTGTAAGTATCAATGAGAGTGTGAAATGTGTGTGTATGTGTGTGTGCACGCGCGCGCGTGTGTGCGTGCGTGTACAGTATTGCTCAAAAACAAAAATTCAGTAAAATGCTATTTGTAGTATCTACATTCAGCATCTCCCAAGGACACAGTTGGATAACATGATTTTGCAGAAGATTACAGCGTTCCATATTAGCCTTTATGTATCCTTATTTATTATTTTTATAAAATACGAGGTACGTCCAGAAAGTAAGTTCTGTTTGGTAATAAAATTAAATTGTGTACAGATACAGAAAAATTATTTATTGCACAAAATTCTACAACTGAAACTACTTTTCCACATAACTGCCGAAATTTTCAGGCATTTGACATAGCGAGGCACAAGTTGGAAACATTTTCTTTCAGCTCTTCGTCATTGTTGAAGTGTTGACCGCCAAGGAAAGATTTGAGATGCAAAAACACATGAAAGTCTCTAGGAGCGTGGTAAAGGCTGTGCGCGGGGTGTTCAAACACGTCCCAGCCAAATCCCTGTAGGATGTTTTTCGTCGCATTTGCAGTCTGTGGTCGTGCGTTGTCGTGAAGAAACAGAACTTTCTGGATGCCCTTTGTATATCTAAGGATTCTGGTTAGATACCATATGTTTATGATATTTGCAGGCAAATAAAATGCACATTTTCAATTTTCTATGAACAGCCTGTGAAATCATGCACATTCTTAATGATTTTTCTATAAATTGAGAACTATAAGGAAACAAACATAAAAATTTCATTTTAAATAACATAATTTGTGCCCAATTCATTTTCTGCGGCATTAACTATTCCAGAGATATTTATTACCTTTTACTGGTGTAGGTGCATTTTCAAATACTTTTCTCAAGTGATACATTTTTCTCTGGTCATAGGCTGTGAGTGGATTTTCTCAAGAGATTTGATTATCCCCAGTTACCTATACCTACAAGGAAATATGAAATTGAGAAATTTCTTCAAGTGTTTATCTCAATTAAAATGAACTAAATAGAAGAATAAGCGTTTAGTAATATTTAATTTAAGAACTGATAAATAAAAACATGAAAATGTAAAACATATCTTGTTTATGCAAAGAGCAGAGAAAAGCAAAGTCATCATACAACGACACGCTTTTTAAAAATGTGGCTACCGTTAGTGTACTCTTTCTACAACAAAATGTGTAAATGGGAATTGGTTTATTTAGATTAACTAGAAATACAAAGAGGAATAAAGTTTGATAAAAATAGTTTAGGAGAGTGGGTAGGGAGTCATGTGATTGTAACGCATGTATTTGTCTTCTTCTGCCTAAAGGCCATTCCGTATTCCTAAAATCGTGCTCCTAAAATCTTTTAATTTTTTATCCAGAGTTCACTGCCATATAATGCAAGTGATGCTGCCATTATGTTGTAAAATTTTAATTGTATATCGGACGGTGTTGCTTTTAATATTCTTTTTATAGTACCGCACATTAAATTCTATTTATTTTATTTTGTATATCTGTCATAATCAAAGGAAATTTTACATCCTAGATAACTGAAATAACAAACTTGTTTTCAAGTGTTATCTAGAATTATTTTAACTCCCTTGGAATGCTATGACTTTCTATTTAGGTACAGACATTTAAATATTATATTCTTTGCATAGCTGATATAATACGTAAGTAGCTCTCTGGAGATTGTCTTCAGAGATTTGAATAATAACTAAATTATCTGCAAGGCTGACACCTGCAAAGTAATGTCCATTATCTTTATTCCACCTTGTATGTTTTATGATTTCTAAGCAAATATTAAAACGTGTGGGTGATAATACACATTTGTTTTATACCTTGGTTAGTTGGTATATATTCTCGCTTATTATACAACATATTAAGTCTAAACCCATGCCTTGATATTAACCTTTTAAACAATTTATTATTTGCATTGGGTCTCCCTCATCCTTCATTATCTCTCATAGCCTTTGTTGTCTGCTCTGACAAAAGCTTCCTCCATATCTATGAATGCTATAAATGTAGGTAGATTATACTGCCTCCTTTTGTCAATTAACTGCCTAATTGTGAAAGTATTGTCCGCGCAGGAACTTCCTTTTCTAAATCTGTTTGTTTTCTTATTGTAATAATACTTCTGTAATTGCTTTCATTCTGTTATTCAAGATTCTAGCATAAATTTTGTAAGGTGAATTCGAAATGCTGATGACTGTAGTTTGTGGGTTTATTTCTTTCTTCTTTCTTAAAACTAGAAGACACTGTTGCCTCTAACCATGTATTAGGAATTTTCACAGTAATCCTGGTAAGGGCCCCTTTCTCAGGGTGACAAGGTGACAGGAGAGAGTACATAGCAGGGGTGAAGGCAACTCTATTAGGGGAAGAAACCCCAAAATCAAATCCAGATAGAGGATTCCGAGAGCTGGGTGAAAGTATTCTTCTAAGGGTAGGAAGCCCTGACAGAAATCTCCCTGGTCCTCCAGGATGGAAGTTGTGCGACTGGACCGTCATCCTGTCCACTTAAAAAAATACACTTACTCATCATATTCAACCTATGGTATGTATTTCTTCAAGTGGTATTTCGGCATTATTTTCTTCTCGTGGTGATCAAAGAACATGACATTTCAAAGACATCACATTGAGATTTTGTTACATTTAAGTTTTCTTTAGCTTACTGTAAGTTACCTACATTTACAAGAGAGTATAACGTATCTTAATTTTTAATAAATAGGTCGAAGAAAAGGACCTTTTAAGAATATTATTAAGGAGAGTGAGTAGAGAGTGCTGCGAACGCAGCACATGGAAGAATTCACGAAAAGATTACGAGCTTACATTTTCTATGTCAAACTATGAAATGTAGATGCTTCTGTCAAAGCTTTAAAGCAGTTATCAGGTTTATCCTATTTAATAAAATATAACATTTTTTTTACATTGTAGAATTGCTGGAAATGAATCAGCTGATTTTCTTGCCAGAAAAGAAGGTGCAAATTTAATTCAGAACAAAAGTAAAAACTTACCCTTTACATCCATAAAAAGATTAATTAAAACAATATAAAAACAAACAAAACCAATCAATTTCTAACAAAGCCAAAGATAAAAAAATGGAACATTTTAATTAAAAATCCAGATATCCCAGAAATCCCACGTAAAGCCGTAGCAGCAAATTTTAGATTACTTACGGAACATGATTATTTGGCCAAAAACTTACACAGCATAGGAATTTACACAAGTCCAAATTGTCCTCTGTGCAACAAAGAAGAGGAAATGACTGAAGAACATCTTCTAACCTGTGAAGCCCTACCTGCCGGACCCACTACACAGAAATATTAGAGAGCAAGAGAGCTAATGGCTTCATTAGCCTAGCACTTGAAAACAACAACATAAAATAGAACAAACGTGCTTTGTGACAATAGAAGCATTAAGTTTTCTTTAGCTTTAAATAATTTTAGAGGCACTCTTGTATTTAAAGGCATTACATCTATTTGGAACAAACAAGGAAGGAACACTTTGGTTGCAGTGTTCTGAACTAGAATTAGATGAAAGAAAATGTCCACGCCTTTTGTAACCTCCTTTGGTGTTAAAGCACTTGTGAGGCTAAAGACGCAAAGGTTTTCGTTTCATTTTCAATAAGACCGGGCTGAGTAATTTGAAACTTTGCAACTCTGTGTGTAAAGAAAATCAGAAAATAAAGAGATTGCTTAATTTCTTATATATACTCTGCGAGGAAGAATCTGAAAGAAAATTGTGAACAGCATGCTAGTTTTATTCAGAGATGGAATAAGCTCATTGACAAATGGAAGTTTTTGTGACATCTTACTAAATTCAAAGATCTAAACTTTTAGATAAATAAATACTGTCTTGGAATGTATGTCCGTTTGGGACTTCAATATTCCGGAAGGTTATATGAAGTAAATAATAGATGAGTAGATTCAGACTGAAAAATTCCATGCCATAGCCGGCATTTGAACCACGGATCTCCCGCTCTTCGTTCGGTTGCTGTAAACCACTGAGCTACTATGGCCAACGTGCCGACATGACATTAAATTCTCCAACTGACTCGTATGTTTCCCGGTACACCACTAGGGATTCTCATATGCCATGAGACACGCACCATATGTAGCGACTTACTATGCTCTAAGTGCTTAAGTCCCAGGCTTCATAACCACTATGTTTTATTTTAGGTAAATTGATGGAAATAATCATTTCTTCCACACTAGCCGTGTGTAAGCTAAGGTTTGGATGAGTAGAGCCAGACTGAAAAATTCAATGCCATAGCTGGGATTTGAACCACGGATCTTCTGGTCTCCGTCCAGCCACCATTGAGCTACTATGGCCAACGTGCCGACATGACATTAAATTCTCCAACTGACTCTTGTTTATCCCGGTAAACCACTAGGAGTTCTCATAAACACATGAGACAACTACCTTAATGGCGACTTACTATGCTATAAGTACTTTAAGGCCCGGGCTTTATAGTTCGGACCACTATTATGTATAATTAATGGAAATAAATTTTCTTTCACACTAGCCGTGTGTAGGACGCACTATGAAAGGGTAGAGCCAGACTGAAAAATTTAATACCATATCCGAAATTTGAACCACGGATCTTCTGGTCTCCGTCCAGCCGCTCTAAACCATTGAGCTACTATGGCCAACGTGCCGACATGACATTAAATTCTCCAACTGACTCGTGTTTTTCCCGGTAAACCACTAGGAGTTCTCATAAACACATGAGACACTACCTTAATGGCGATTTACTATGCTGTAAGTACTCTAAGACCCGGGCTTTATAGTTCGGACCACTATTACGTACAATTAATGGAAATGAATTGTTCTTTCACACTAGCCGTGTGTAGGACGCACTATGAAAGGGTAGCGCCAGACTGAAAAATTCAATGCCATAATCTGGATTTGAACCACGGATCTTCTGGTCTCCGTCCAGCCACCGTAAACCATTGAGGTACTATGGCCAACGTGCCGACATGACATTAAATTCTCCAACTGACTCGTATGTTTCCCGGTAAACCACTAGGGCTTCTCATGTGCCATGAGACACGCACTTTTGCGGCGACTTACTATGCTGTAAGTGCTTAAGTCCCAGGCTTCATAACCACTATGGTTTATTTTAGGTAAATTTATGGAAATAATCATTTTTCTCACACTAGGTATGTGTGTAGGCTAAGGTTTGGATGAGTAGAGCCAGATTGAAAAATTCAATGCCATAGCCGAGATTTGGACCACTGATCTCCCGCTCTCCGTGCGGTTGCTCTAAACCACTGAGCTACCAGGGCCAACGTGCCGACATGACATTAAATTCTCCAACTGGCTCGTATGTTTCCCGGTAGACCACTAGGGATTCTCTCAGCATAGTAAGTAGCCACAAAAGGTGCGTGTCTCATGGCGTATGAGACACGCCATGTCGGTGGTGTCCACCCTGCGTTGTTTGTCCTTTACCTTTTATCCCTTTTATCTTTGTAATGCTGGTGTCTTTGTCACTAAACAAATAACTGATTGACTCTAGATTTTAATGGGCTTTCATTAGGAAACTCACTCTGTTCATGCTTCCAAATTCTGCGGAGACTAGGGAATAATCTAAATATCAATTTTCCTATCCTAGGCAAGAATTGAACCGCGGCTTTCAGGTTCTTTATACATGAAGAACAGTACACGACCAATGAACTACAGAGACACCTCTTTCATGAATGAAATTAGCTTCTAATGTCACGTTATGTGCTTGATTATCCATGAGTTTGTAACTTGTAAATTCTACTTATATAAACTAGAGAGATGTTGCTTTAAGAGTATGTATGAGTATGTTCCAATGCTCTTTAATACGTTTCGTCCTTTCTGGGCTATTGTGGGTACCGAATAAACATACCACAGCTTTCGAGCAGGCTACAAAACCCACCAACATCAAAATATCCATCATCCGAAATCTCCTAAATTATTTAAAGATAGAAGAAAATTTTCACTAAAAGTTGGTCATTAAAAACTCATTAGTTACGCTGAGCTGCACCAAAAAAGCATTTAAAAAAGCGCTCTTTTCTGTGTCCGGGTTGCTTCTTAATATTCCCTTCACGCAAGCAGCTGTTACGGACGACCTTCGGATGTTGAAATTCATTTATACACCATCTCGTTCGAAATCATGCTAGAGGCTGTGCTTTTGCTTCCTTCTATAACAGGATTAATTAGAACCTTATGCCGTAATTATTGTATTTCTCAAAGCGCTAATCAGTAAAGCAACAAAAAAGTTACAGTTTAATACATTGTTCCTTCTTCATATTCCTGTCTTTCCATGTCAAAGAAATCTGCTTTATTTATTAGAAGGATGAAATGTGAAGTGTCTATTCCTGCTAAAATTCATTATTTGTTTTTATGTTCATTAATTTATAATTTTCTCAAATCTAAATCTCAAATAAAGATAAATACTGCGTATCTTAATGTAAGTCAATGAAAACTTGAGTCAGCAACGTTTTAAATATCCTGTATGAACTTACTATTTCATGTTGCATTATATCCTGGCATTACTTTCTCCACTTCACACAGGAAGTGGAAAGCAGTATTTGGAGTGGTTTTTGAGCCATTCTTTTAACTCTAGTGGCTCCTCAGTTGTCCCGAGGTCCTATGAAAGCTGGACCGCGCGTGACATGAACGTTAGACTTCCTGGTCTGGACACCCGGGAATTGAACTGTGCCTCCTTGTACCGCAAGCAGGGATGCTGTCGCAGCTCTAAGGTAACAGTACTGACATTTTAAATATAGCAGTGGATCAACGATTTAAAGTGCAAAAGGACTAATTGTAACTAAAAAAAGTAATAGAAAGCTAGATGATCATTTATAATGTTGAATTCTCATATACTGGGGATGGGCAAAAGTAGATTTACATATATATAGTGTCACGTTCCTGGCCATCAATGGGTATGAATACAGGATTTCAGGATTACTAACAGGTTGGCCATGGGGAACCTAGTTCAGATGGGGTAATTTAGAACATATGCTTGGCAGGAAAGGTTGGGATTTTTTAGGTATTTCCCTATGAAGAATTGATTACACTAATATACTAAACCATAACTAAGACAAAATAGAATTACTTATAAAACATAATTACAAAAACATGGCCCAAGGGATCTCATACCTGGAAAGCCTGGGGCGATACGCCCAGCGCAGCCAAAGGCTGGCTACATATAGCGTGAAAAATCGTCATACACTTCCTACATCGACAGAGGGCGACGTCACACATCACTTGGCCCAAGTCACTACTGAAGACAGTTCATATAATTATTGTAACATCTCCCCCTGGTTCACTAGAATCAACGCCCTCGTCGATTAAAATTTACAGTATTATTAGTTTTATTGATTAAAAATTACATATTTCTTATTTTGTGTACAATATAAATGTTGAATGATTTGCTTGTTTTACAATATACATTTTAAAAGGTTTTTCTTGAAAAACACACACACACATTTGCTTTGTATACATGTTTAAAAACATGGATTATAATAATGATAGAGTCCGTAATATAATACAAGTTTCTTTTAAAGTTTAGCCACAAGAGAGCAAAAATAATAAGAAAACACTGCCAGGTCACACAACCCCACCTTAAAAGAATGTATCAGGTGAAACACTATCCACTGTTGAGACACACTATGTTGCAATGAACTATTGACTATTAAACTGTTCAATACTGCTCGCACTCTTTACTAGTTAAGAGGACCAACTGGCCTTGCTGGTACCCTCTGAAAATTGTGGGAACCACGCCCCATAGCCGAAGATCAAAGTGAGTAGGAAAATGCAGGGTCTTGCTCGGCACACACCTTGAAGCTGACGACCTTTGGCAAGTGGGCAGGGGGTTTGTGATTGCAATGATAGAAGGCCTGGGTGCAAAGGAAGCTGAGCTACCTAGGGTAAAAGACGACACCAGGTAATGTATAAAGCTAGATTTTTTGTTGTCATTTACGTCCCCCAACGTTAAATCATATCGGACGATGAATGAAATGGGTGAAATGATGCTCATATGAGTCCGGAGTCCATGGAGCTTAGAGTTACCTGACATTCGTCTACCAGGATAAGGGAAAGCCCCGGAAAAAACCTTATCCAAGTAACTCACCCTAACAGAGATTCGAACTCGGGACCTCTTGAACGTGAGGCAGACACGCTACCATCTACGCTACCGAGGCGGGCTAAACTAGATTAAGGAAAATATGTATGTATTGTGTATAAAATATTGTAAATAGCAAGTTGTATAAACAAATTCTATTCTGTTCTATTCTGTAGACACAAAAGGGGTGGATAGTCACGTGTCTAGAAGCGGCGCTGCATGCTGGCTTTAGAATTTTAGTGTTTCCATGAATCGGGAAACACCTGAATAAATGACTGAACTAAACTGACAATTTAACGAAAACCTGAAAGCAGCTATAACGGATTTTTCAGGAATGGCACATTAATGCCACAAGAAAGGTGTTTGAAGCAAGTTCAATATTTAAAGGAGATTTAATTTTTTTGTGAAGTATTTTCTATCGCTCAAGGTTTGCGCAATATTATAAATTAAAAATAGTTTTTCATATTCCGTTCTCAGAGAATTCCAGATAAGTTTTATATGTCGCGTAAATATCTGTCACTTTAATCAAATTCGTTTGAGGTAATTTTTTTCGGAAATTAAAACAGCGAACATTTTTCCAGGTAAAAGTAATTTTGGAATGGGAACTTTTTAAAACATCTTTGTGTCGCCTCTTTGAAAAATGCTTAACTTAAATATTAAGTTTGGTTTTATCGAAGATTTGGCTTACGAGTTACGATGTTCATTGTCACAAAGACAGACACATATACCCAGTTTTTTGTAAAAATTATTATTTATTTGGGAGACATCAAAACATGTATTTCCGGCGATATACTGAAACATATTTTACTTGCTATAGATAGATGGAATAGAACGTAAAAATGTTTGTGATAAACGCATAGTGTATGGTACTTCGAAAGCTTATAATGGGGAAAGCGGGGGATTACCAGTTAGGAGACTTAGGGGGAAGCTGCTCCCATCAAAATACGGTGGAGTGAGTCATTGAAAATTATAAATAACTTGTTAAAAATCAGCCTGAGTTATTTTCTTGGTTATACATTAATTTTGCAGAGGGCTTGGGGGCACAATCGTGTTGGGTATCCACACGGAAAATCCTGTATGCAACAGACTGTGACTAAAGTTACTTTGGTAACCAGTAACATGATTATTTCCCAGGAACTTCAGTGACTTGGTCCATTAATTTTCGATTCATTAGATATGTATTGCTTAACCTATGCATAACCATCATTTAGTAGATACAGTTAGAATGAATGGAAAGGTTTAGACTGATTTATGCCATTAATTTATACTGGGCATTATTTACGACTGGGAGAGTGACTTTTGCAACGCATTCGGCTCACCTTGGTCAAGGACACACATATTTAGCCCTTTTTTATTGAAAATAGTGTCGGTTTGGAGTATAAAGTCATTATTCGTAATATCACATCCGCATATGTAAAAGCGTTAAGAAACAGGTCGTTCTTTGTCAAGATTAGGTTCAGAACTGTTCCTTCATTTGCTGAAGCGTATGAAGGATCGCTGAAAATGAGGTGCGAGTTATATATTCGCACCGAGCGGGATGGCTCAGGCGGTTTCGTGAAAGGCCATGGTTCGATTCCCATGGCTGGCCTAACTGATGGATGGTTTTTTTTTTTTCCCGAGGGGTCGCCAGGCGAATGCTGGGTGAATTAATTATACCCCCCCCCCCCAAATGTCCTGTACCTTCATTTCATCTCCATTATCCTTTCACATCATTTCTCATCCGGTGGTCTCTTTCAGGGTAGCTGTATCGATATACAGCTCCTCCAGTCCTCCGGTAGGACAGCTTCCGTGCCGTTTCAGGAACACGGTGTGAGGGATGCCGGCTGTGCAAGCCTGTCGGGAGTTTTCTAAGCTCCGGCATGGCGGTCTCTGACCTCCGAGCCTGGTAGACTGTTTCGAGCCGCTTGTGCTATACTGCCGGGGAGTTTCAAACGGGTGCGTGGTGGCGAACATGCCCTCTGTACTATCTTGAATCTTTGCGTCGGCCGCCCTCTGTCTCCTCTCGTTTAATTCTTCCTCCGGGGTATCCCACTTGGGGCATAGATACAAAAGATCAGTCTGGTGGACGTGCCCAAGTCCTCTCCGTAGAGTTCTTGCAGTTTTGGAGCTTGAAATTCAGTTACACATTTTAGAATATTTCATTGCATAATGTACAGTTAATTACACAAATGGCATTATGAAAATCCAATACCTACATTTAAGTTAAATTATTGTATAGTCTATCTCACTCGCAGACGTAATCCTAAAAAATATGGTCCTTCCAATAAAGGTCCACTTAGGATAATAACACTAGTAAGTCCTTTATTGTTTCAGTCCAACAAAAGACCGACGTAATATCTTCACAGTTTATCTTTGACCGAGAAATACACTGGTTTCGGTTTGCTATAAAAAGAGAAATGTGTTCACAAGGTTGATGATGTCTTTAGAAAATCTGTAATTTTACTCTTTCATAAATCGACAGCAGGTGGCATTGATACGCAGTAATGGTGGGATACCTATGATAATTTGAAATCCTGGACCGAACACTATCGTTTTAATATTTATACCATAGATGTAACAGTGCTAATATAATACAGCCTAAGTTTTGTCAATTCTCCTTGATGGATTAAAAAATATGGCCAAATTTATTTATTTTTGGTTACGTCACCTAAGAAGTCCCTTGTGATAAAATAACTTAAATTTTGGTCTAATATTTGAACAACAGGTTCCCAATACATTCACTTTTTTAATTTGCTTTAGGTTTCCCTGTGTCTCAATACTTTAGGCCCCAGAAGCTTTTAAAGCTATGAATATGGTTTATTTGCCCAAAATTTGGAATTTTGTGTTTTGAAGTAAAGAAAGTGTGCTTAAATGCATCTCACAATAAAACCTAAAGCAATTTCTATTCACTGGGTCTCTCTATACGTGTGTAGTAAGTTTCATTAGTCTAATACTAAAACCACGACGCAAGGGGCATCTTAAATGATGAAAAATGCTGAAATTTTCAATAGCGAGAAAACAAGGATAAGGGATTAGAAGTAATATCTAACACTAGCATTCACGTTTCTATCAAACATTAGAGGATTTAAAAATGGCTTGCGGATTGTAACCGCAGTATCAATCAGCGATTAGGAGGCAGTGAATTAATCGAAGTCAGATAATTAAAAAAGAAGATAAATTAATAAAAATTCTTTGATGAAATAATATAAAAACCTTGTTATAATAATATGAAATTAGAATGGACAGAGCAATGATTAAAATAGCAGTTGACTTAAAGAATAAGAAGGGAAGAATATAATTTAATATAACATATATACTAGCATCCAGGCAAGAAAGAGAAAATATTCTTGTAAAAGTCTGTACTCGTCGGAGAGACAGGAAGGAAGGACCTTTACCTTCTTTGTGCTAGTAAAAGTTCAATGTCTGAGAACTATTGTATACTTTCAGCCGGGAATGTTTTGGGACAAAGGACTTTCAAAATGCAGTTGAGCATGAACGCTAAAGAGATTTGCTTCGCTGATTTGATAACGATGTATACCGTTACAAACAACTCAGGGTAGGCGTTCCCCAACTCAGGGTGGGCTGAACGTCAATGAGTTAGATGAGCTTTGCAAACCAATGCGAAAATTCGAAATAAAATGAGAAACCAATAATAATGTAACATTTGAGAAGGGTGAACTAGTTTGGTCATGTGATAAACTTAGAGAGGGGTTCAGAATAAGGTTCGAACTGAATCGTGAAGTAAGAAAAACTTACTTAAAAGGTGATACTACGACAGGAAGAACGTGTTCATGAGCATTAAGAAGAGAAGCGAAGATTTATAAGTCTGAAATGTAAGGAAGTTAAGAATAGCGCAACCAGCGTAAGTGAAAGCAGCATTAGAAGTTTATTAGAGCAAAGTAGTCGCCGTATAAAGAAGAAATAGAAATCGCGCGGAAGTAACTTTAAACAAGTAATCCAGGATTTAAAGTAAAAGTGAATTTATGTTAGGAATTTTACTAACAGGTGGTCACCGATCCAACTCGATAAGCAAACTTAGATTCAAGAATTAAACCAAATAAATTCTACAATAAACAAAGTGTTATTAATACGACTGAGTAGCCAACAACCACCAAAATCCATTTCCTACAACCATTCGCCTGAGGATAAGAGAACTCGTAGCTCCAATTAGAACCCAATCAATTTAACACTGGTATGCGGGTTTGCTGCAGGATGCTATCTAAGCATTCTTTGTATTCAAGAAGGCTTACACTATTTTATAGACTAAAAAGAAGAAAAGGTGACTTGTTGAAAATGTTCATGAAATTTCAGTCATACATATCCTTTAACCAGACCACAAGATGGCCTCTTTGCGATTTGCACAGAACGCTAAATCAAGCATGACTCAACTCTAACATAATTCTCCCATGAACTTTGGAGACAGATTATAGGCGTCTATCATGTAAATAAAGTTCTTAACTGCCCAGCCGATATTACGAACTCTGGCCCTGAACTTGTTACAATACGACCCCTGTTAAAAAGTTCAAAAGGAAGCTAGATGACACTTCTGTTCACGAGCCTGGAATAGAAACATCAAAGCTGAGTTTGTAAAAATTGGATCATAAGAGGAGCCTATGTCAGCAACCAGTTAGAAGACAATAATGTGTTAGATAGTTTACGTAATTTTCTAAGTTCTTTAAACACATTCTTAGTGTTCTCCACGTTAAAGTTATCCCACAAGGAAATAATAAGACATTCGTGTTTTTAATATAATGTTTGTTTCGATAATGCTACTATTTTAATGGCAATGCAATTCTACAACTTTATACTTTTAAAATTTATTTTTTCTGATAAAAATTATGGGTGACTAGGGAACATCCTGTAACGATATGTTTTATTTAGAACTTTTTATATGAATATCCAGTTGGAAATTCTTGTTTTCTGATCTGACTGGTAGTGGGCCATGTAATGACAATGTAAAAAACATGTGTAATTTTGTGATTGGCCGTAGTAATAATTCTATTACGTAATGTGATGACGTAGCAGTAAATCGACCAATCATAAAATTAATAGAAGAGTAACGATAGTAAGGGAAAATCAATAATATTCAGAGATATATGTGTTCTGTAATCTTGTTTCATGACGATGGAAAAAATGTCGCGGTGAATATAATAGTTTTGTAACGGGAAAATCAAGAATCTTAAAAAAGAAATATTCTGTAATTCTTGATAGTGATGAGTGGACGTGCAGAAGTGAGGAATTTTAAGTAATTAACAGAAATGATATATTAACCTGAAAATAAGGATTTATCGATGTGTTGGAGGTAACTTGCAGTAATTGACTAGGAAAGAAAGTTGGAGTAAAATGTAATCCAGGTTATAGAATTAAATTAAATATTACGAAATCGGATTATCTAAAATTTTATTTATGTCACTAGAAACCACACCTGAAAACAAGAGATCTCATGACTCTTATTTAATCAAACTCAATCATCAAGAAACAATTCTAACTACAGCGAAGTAACCCTGTTACATCTGGTTTCTCGACCTGGGTCTTCGAAACAGTCAACGTGCATCCTATCTGCTACGAATGGAGAATAGCACCACAACCCAAAGTCCACCATACTTAGTTCAACTCTAGATTCAATTAACCCATATAATAGGGTGACAAATAAACCCAGCTGAACAGTAATGATGGCCAAAGAACGGTGAACATTATTATAAATTGCATGGATAAAATCGCTGCTGTCCATTACGCCATAATGAAGCCTTATCGGGACTACAATGTGAAATGACGATTTCCCAACTTGAGCACTAGTTTAATTAAAGTACGTAATTGTTGAAACGTTGTTAACTCCACGACTATAGGTTACAAAATTTAAATGAATTCTCGTTTAGGTCTATTAATGTCACCTGCAATAATGCACTCTATTCCAGCTATTCTTAGCTAAGATACGAGTATATTCTATGAGTTATGAAAGCACACTATTTTATTTATTTAGAGATCATAGTGATCTATTTTTATATGAAATATCGAATAAATTTTTCCTTTTTAAATAAAAATATATTAACTGTTCCCAAACTACTGTTACAGTGGTGACGGTAAATAACGATACATGTGTGCCAGGATTAGGATTACTACGATGGAATATCCTTACTGAAACATGAGGTTTATTGTAGCTAAGCTCAAAGTGGGGCAACTCCGGGGGAAGGATGAGGCGAGAGGAGACAAAGAGATACGACAGCACCGAGACATCTGCCGACATCTACCCTGAAAGAGACCACCAGATGACAGATGCTAGGAAATGACAATGGCGATGAAATGGAGGGACAGGGAATTCGGGAAATGTAGTTAACCTACACAGCATTGGCCTGGCGATCTGAGAAATCGCCGAAGAAACCCATGGACCACGTAGGTTGGCCACGGGAATCGAACCCGAGCCTCCCGAGTGCGGGACACAGACGAAACCGCCTGAGCCATCCCGTTTGGTCAGTGTGCTTAATGCGAAGATTAGTTTAAACATATAAGACTGAGTCGAATGTGTTCAGCTTCGAGATGTCTCAATACACTTAAGTTTGTGAATTACGTACTCTTTTTCCACATTAGTGAATATCCAAATTGATATTTACTAACGGAAGCTGAAATAAGTTACTGATAGCTATTGAACATTGGTTTAGGTAGTAAATTCCCCAACAGTAACCTTCGTAGCAAACTGACGATCGAGTATCCACACCTTGTTATTTGTTATTAAAAATCACAACTTTTAGCTTACACTATCTAGGAGGGCTGTTCAATAAAGAATGATCATAATTTTTGTACGGTCATAATTTTTCGCACTAAAA
Source organism: Mantis religiosa (assembly GCA_030765055.1). Lineage (NCBI taxonomy): Eukaryota > Metazoa > Arthropoda > Insecta > Mantodea > Mantidae > Mantis > Mantis religiosa. Next base: position 88,818,760 of record CM060953.1, read on the forward strand.
TTCAATCTTATTATATTCTGTTAGCTTAATGTGAAACAAACACGCCGTATTAGTTTCATTGTTGGTACATCAGGTTCCCGCCTGTAAGAACCAGGTATGTTCAGACATTTCAGTATCGCCTACCGCTGCAATGGAGGTAACATGCAGTTAAAGTTGATGTTAGAGGAAGATTCGGGGATTCTTTCAAACGTGATCACTGCTGATGAAACTTGGCTACATCATTTTGATCCTGAGAGCAAACAGCAAAGCTCAGTGTGGAAATCTCCTTCATCACCCCCCCCCCCCGCCAAAAGCAAAAGTGGTTGTTTCTGCTGGGAAAGTTATGGTCATCTCATTCTTTGATATTCACAGAATGGTTTATCAGCATATTGTACCTACACTCACATCAGTAACTGGACAATACTACAGGGATGTACTAAAAACATTGGAAGTCCATATCAGGCGCAAAAGACCACATTTCCATGAACCAGGTTGGATGCTGCACCACGATAATGCGTGGCCGCATATTGCCAAAGTTGTTGCTGAATATCTTGCAAAAGTCCACGTTAAGTGCATCCCTCACCCTCCCTATAGTCCGAATTTAGCGCCATGTGACTTTTTTCTATTCCCTAACTTGAAGAAACGCCTTCGTGGGAGGCATTATCCATCATCAGAAGTAGTGGCGAAGGCTGCGGAGGCGATTTTGAAGGATCTCTCAAAAATGGTTTCCAGCATGTCTTTGAAGACTGGCAAAAACGCTGGGACAAGTGCATCGCATTCAGCGGAGACTACTTTGAGAAGGACCATCAAAATTATGAGGATGAGTAAAGGTACTTTGTCAAAAAATAGTGATTATTCTTTATTGAACAGCCCTCGTAGCATGGCCAAAGCAAAGAAACCCAATAAATTTTCCAAAACACGAAAATAAAAAAGCTGGCTTTACTTATGAGACAACCTAATATACATATTCAACATTTATATTTAGCTCGTGTGTCGATATCTCAAATATTTTAAAAGAAAGTGCCAGAGCCGTTTTATTTCCAGAAAAAAAAAAAGAAAGGGGGAAAAAGAAAGGAAATAACGGTAGAGCGAATCGTGAAAGATACGTACTTCTCCTCTGCTACTTAAGTTTCAACGAGACAAACCTATAAGCTATTTCATCTTTGAATGCCACATAAACTCTTCTTCTTGCAGCCATGTGTTCAAGTGGGCAGCGTTATAACCTCTCAATCCAGAGGTTTCGGTTTGGGCTGGAGTGGGACATTGATCATTTATTATAACCAATCCCTATCCGATGCGGAGTCTCAAAGTATAAAGGAAGATGACTGTGCTTCATGACAAAAATGATTCAAAACAATCTGCAGTTCGAATACTAATGAAGCTGTCATTACGAATTTTTATTTTTCACAATAGGGTAAGTGTGCATAAATGTATTTTGTATTTCATTTTATTGTATTTTGTATACTCTTGTATTTTCGATACTTTTTTGCACTTCTAAATTACTTTGCAGTGCGTTTTGAAAATGTCATTATAAGTGAAATGGATTCAAAATGTGAAAATCATATTAAAATGCAATATAAATACGAAATTGACAGTTTTTCTTATAAAACTTCTAAAATTATGGTATTTAAGAAGGGAAACAGGTTAAGAAAAGAGGAGAAATGGTACTGGCAAGGAAGAGAAATTGAGGTGGTCAATATATTTAATTATCTAGGAGTACGATTAAGCAGTAACGGAGGTTGGAAAGAGCAGAAGAGAATTGCAGTGGCAAAAGGTAAAATTGCATTAAAAGCTATTAAAGCATGCCTGGATAAATTACCAGGAATGCAAATAAAACAGCTGGAGAGAATTTACACAGCCGCAGTAGAAGCAAAAATGCTCTATGGGGTAGAGATATGAGGTTTGGAGGACGGGGAGTGCAAGTATGAATGTGATACATAGAACATTTTGCAAACAAGTTTTGGGCTTACGACGAGCTTCACCAAATGGAGTGGCGCAAGCAGAATTGGGAAGACTGGGAACTAGAGGGATAATGGTGGAAAGGGTGTTAAAATATTGGGTGAGAATTAGGAGTTTAGATGAGCGGAATATTCTGCGTCAGTGCTTGATAGTACAGGAAATACTAAATCAGAAAGATTCATGGCTAAATAAGACAAAGGAAATGATTTTAAAAATAGGGTTGGGTGTCATGTGAGAAAACAGGGAATTACTGCAAAGTGGATTTTGGAAAGAACTTAGGTTAAGAACGGGAGATATTGAAAGGCAAGAAATGTTAGGAAGCTTCAACTTGAAAAGCTCACTGGAAATTTATAGAGAGATGAAAGTAATGTGGAACAGGGAAAATTTGTGATAAAGCAGCAAGAGAAGGATTTGCATGGGCCAGAACAGGGGTGGTAAAATTGAAGGGTTTAGGAAGAGGGAGGGATCTGGAGAAATACCATTGACAATGAATGACATTTGATTTTAGAATGTGAAGAAACTAGGTTGCTTAGGGAGAAGATATGTAAAAAATAATGGGCAAGGCTACCAAAAGAAATTCAATCAATGAAGTTAATGAGTGTAAAAACTAGGAAAAATTTAATTGTAATTGGGAACATTTTGAGCAAAGTAAGAGCCAAATGGTTGAGGAAGATAAGTAAATATGATGAAAATTATGATAAAGTATTTTAGATAATTTGCCAATAGGGACCCATTAGCTCGACAACCTCAGAGTTTGAGTCTATTGGACCCAAGGGTAACCAGCAACTCAGTATAGTAATAATTATATAAATGTATAATCATTTGTAATTGAAATGGAAATAAGGATTACTTAATTACTTACTATATACCTTCTTTACTTCTTTCTATTCATCTGGAAGCTTTAATTGAAGTGTTTGTACGCTCTATAACGTTTATGATGCACTTCACCACTTCTAGAGCTAAAACTGTAATGTGAAAAAGCGAGACGTTGCCTTCATTAAATGAAATACTCATAATTACGAGTAAATGTCCTATTTCTATAACATTTAAAATAAGTTAAAGAAACTCCGCTTAAAACCTGAATATTTACGGTAGGTTTTGAGCTTATTTACAAATGTGACTATTTTGAAGCTAAATTTGGGACTCAGATATCGGTCACAATTACGTCGAGGCCCTCGCAAGGAAGAAAATGTAACAAATAAGTTTTCCAAGAGAATGGCAAGTTTTTTTTTTTTTTTTTTTTTTAAATTTTAAATCCAGTACTGCTGATCAAATGTTGCCAATGAGCTTAATGTTTACTGAAAGAAATGGGTTATGAAGCAAAATAAAACACACCAAAGTCAAGCTAAATTGAGTTCTCTATACACTAACTAGGATATCTGAAATATCCTGAAACATGTGCGAACAGTTCCAAATGTAATATTTGTGCTACAGTAAACTGATTGGTGGGGAACAAGAATTGCTCACGGACAAAATTCTGTTCAGCAAAGAAAAAACTTATGTGTATAGCACAGAGATATACAAATCGTTTTCATACAATCGATATAAACACAATTATAAAGTTTTATATGTAATTTAATATGGTTATGATTGAACAGTGAATAATAATGCATGTTCCCAGGAATTTGGTTATGCCCCACTGGATTTACGTTTTATATTATTTTAATAATTAGATACTGTGAACTGCTTTCCATAAAAAACAATTATTATCAATTGCAGATTGAAATGAAATATATTACATGTGCAAATGATCAAGCACTGTCTGCTATTTCCGTAGGCAAATCACACACATCAGTTAATATAAGTATGATTTATACAGAATATTATGTTAAAATAACAACAGAAAAAATTAAAATGCTAACCATCCAAGGAGAATAGGGTAACCTTAGCAAATTCATCTTAATAACATGCTACCCAAAAGAGCCGATTGGATGTTCTCAATTTTGGCTGATCATAGAGATGTAAGAAAAACTGATTGAACCAAATTCGGCGATCCACGACGAAAATGTACAGGGAAGGACAGACAGCGCCAATGTGACTACAGCTCACATTTGTACATGCTCAAACTGCAAGAGTTCAGCGTGTTACGTCATAATGCTCTGTGCTGCTGCCGCAGGGGGAAAGATAATTTGAGTAGTGCGGGTTGCAGTAATGTAGGAAAGACAGGAAATATATCTGGCGTTAATAACACAACTAACGTCTTAAGAAATCACACCGCCACAGCCTGTTCTCCCCTGCCCCAGGCCATACGTGCCGCTGGGAAATATTACTCCCACTCTTACGCTTCTAAACTACGTAGTTGAAACTGTAATGCCAGCTATTGTGCTAATAACTTGTTTAAGTGATTTCCTAATATTTTATTCACTATTTTTTACTAAATTGATACTAAGGAAATTGTATCAGCAGAATTAACTTCTGTTCGTCACATTTGTTGTAACCTACTGAGGGTGATTTACAATTCCCTTGCAGTTATTGCTGGACATTTAAACAGAAATACTTTAGAAACAGTTTATTAATTATCATCGATGATGTTATCACATTGTTTCTTTTGTGCGACATCTGTGCCAGAAATAAGACGGGGAATAGATATAGTTGTACTTATATATGTGGAACCTCCATGATAGACTCTTAGATCAGATACGAATAACTTAACTGCCTACAGCAGACTGTCTGTAATACTATGGTAGTGTAGCTTTTCTCCTGATGGGAAGCCTGGTATAGAGTGCATTAGATTTATCTTCATGGGAAATAATTGAGAGCTGGGATGAGAAACAATTGAATGAAGGTAGTTGTTTCGGGTTCACTAACTGTAACTAACCACACTGTCAAACAAATTATTTACAACCCGTGTTTCACCTATAGGGATGTTTAATTTGTTGTACAATTAATATATTTTTATACAAGTGTGCGGAAGATGCTATTCAGGAATTCTCCAACCTTTAGTGTGTTGAAATGAGTCTTCAAAACCACTGACAGAGGGACTGAAATTAATTCAGCTGGTCGATGTCTTGAGTACAGGGTGGAGGTACAGTGGAGTACAGAGGGTACCTGTGGGGGCTTTTCAGAGCAGCTACGTAAAGGCAAGGCTCTTATGTTCATGTTGTGGAGGTAGGATTGAAAACGTCCATGATTCGTAAGAAACTGGACCAGAGAGAACTGTCTGTGAAGTATGTTGGGGATGAAAAGTTTGGTGTGGAAGGCATCATTGGATTTGGTATAGATGGAATTCGAAATCGTAGTGTAATGATCTTTTAACAACGATTTGCTCCAGGTTAACGGAATGGATTTGTAACCAAGTGTGGTCCTCTAGCTGCCAGCAATTTTGGTGGCTCTTTCATTCCCTCGTGGTCCTGCATGATTTTTGACCCAGTGGAGAGTTATTCTATTTTATTTATTGAGGGCGATGACTTTTCCCTGAGTTAAATAGCCAGGGGATGGGCTGTCCTATTAGCTGTAGTGAGAAGTGCTGTCTTCGAATCTACATGCATGGCATATTTTAAAGTACCGGTTGTCTGTTGTTCTATCCACTCCACGGCCGTGGTAATATCCAGGAGTTCAGCCTGGAAGACTGAGCATTCTAGGGCTAGTCGCATTGCCATTACAGCACACTTATCCACGGCTCCTTTATAGTAGGAAGTAAAAGTTGTAGTGGCCCTTTTGAACTTTTGTTTGTATAGTGCTCGAAGTCAACTTTTATGGTAGTACAGATGATGGACACTGATTAAAGAGTGCTGATAAAGGATAATTGGGAAAGGACATTTGGGAATGAAACGTTTCAGGCGTAAGTTCAGGGTAGTTTCTTGCCACCTGCCCGCGATGAGAAATTTTAACAGCAGTGTGCCATGACTTTAGTGTAGATGCTTAGATACATGCGAATCTTTTGGATGGTTAAACCCTAAAATGCAACTCAAAACACCCCATATTTGCTTTCTCTAACAAGTACACAGTACGTTCCCTGAATAAATTTTAAAAGTAACAGTATTACAAAACGATCCGCTTGACTGTGTTTAAATTATTATTATTATTATTATTATTATTATTATTATTATTATTATTATTATTATTATTATTATTATTATTATTATTATTATTATTATTATTATTATTATTATTATTATTATTATTATTATTATTATTATTATTATTATTATTATTATTATTATTATTATTATTATTATTATTATTATTATTATTATTATTATTATTATTATTATTATTATTATTATTATTATTATTATTATTATTATTATTATTATTATTATTATTATTATTATTATTATTATTATTATTATTATTATTATTATTATTATTATTATTATTATTATTATTATTATTATTATTATTATTATTATTATTATTATTATTATTATTATTATTATTATTATTATTATTATTATTATTATTATTATTATTATTATTATTATTATTATTATTATTATTATTATTATTATTATTATTATTATTATTATTATTATTATTATTATTATTATTATTATTATTATTATTATTATTATTTATGACGCTCTTTACTGCTGTTGTTCTCAGTGTCCCATTCTACATTAGTCGTGAATGGCCGTATGTTTGCTCAGAGGGACACTGTCAGGTTTGAAGTTCTTTTATTTGTCGTAAATCTGTGATGGACCACCGCTTTACTTCCCTTCTTAAGGGATATATGCTAGGAATTTTTGCGCTTGAAAAAATCCATCGCTCAACGCCGACTTTGAATCAGCGTTCTTGAGTGGGTAAAAAGCGAAAATGCGGTTCAATACTAAACTTGGTACACATAGGTATAAATTCAGTATCTTCCAAGAGAACGACACGATTATTTTTCAAAATATTACCCTTTAGATGGAATTTTTGAAACATTTTTTTATTTTCACAGAAATGGATCTAACGTTTTTGATTAACATTTCAAAATTTTAAGATGTTTTCGTGACAAATGAAATGCGAATCTTGAATTTTCTGGAAATAACTTTCAAAATCATCTTTGTTCTGGAAGGCTTTTGCATAACTGGAATCGTAAGTTATACCTACCTAGACAAAAGCTTACTATACAAACTTGTAGGTCTCTTTTAAGCACACAATTTACATCAAGAACATTGTTGTGGACACAAAAACTTCTTAGACATTTAAGTTACTGGCTTGAATTTTATAATACTTCACTTTTCTGAAATAGGAAGGTTTTCTTTTTTTAATCCTGACAAAGTAAAGCGAATGTTTCTTCAAAGCGATCAACTCTTGAAAATTTGATTGTCGCTTAAGATATTCTCCTGTTCCCATTTTATCTGCAGGGAAACATGTACGTAATAAAACATAGAAACAGAGGTGATTCCACACTGAATCGGCAATCTATTGTATGTCAGACCGCAGGGAGGAAGGGATGAAATGGTAATATCCAATGGGCCTGTTGGGTCTAGAATTAGAGCCAGCCAGCCGCCGACCAGCATGAGGGTCCATAATTTGAGCTGGAGGGCCAGGTTTCGCCGTGCTGCCGCCAGCCGCATGAAGTCCCCTCCAGCAGAAGAGACGACTACAACGTCTTGAGGGCAGCAGTTACAGTGGACAAAGTTCCCACTCTCACCTATGACCATGAAAACAACTGACTGAAATGAAAATGAAAAAAAAAAAAAAAAAATGGAACCACAGGAAGTTGTGGAAAGTTAAGTATCGAACCAAGTATTTGAAGCCAGTACAACAGCCAAAAACATCTTTGGGAAAAAGTTAAGTCTCCGAGGATCGAACCTGGAACCTTCCGAACGGGCCTTCTAAGGATTACCGCCTGAATATAGTCAATATCTATCCTAATCAACATGCAGTAGGCAAGTGAATTAGGTTTCGTAAGAATAGTTGTCACTGTTTTCAGCTTCATTACTATCCTTAATAATTATACGTCTATTGTATTGTCACCCAATTATCGGAAGGCACGACCGACTGGTAGCTGGTTGGGCGACAGGAGGCATTTAGACCACGCCTACCCATTTATCTTGTGGCGTTCAATGATGGAAAAGCATCACTAGCCCCTCCCCCTGACGTGTGGAACAATCGGGATGATGTTCCGAGCCGCAAAGCTTCCAGAAACAGCGATCTCCCTATATAAGGGCTGCAGTGGACGAGTCAGTCAGTTCTTGGCAAGCAGCCGTGAAGAGCGCAGTGCTAGCAAACGGACTGGAAGACTGCATACGTGTATCAGAGGAGTTTTTAGTCATCTCTAGAGAGAGTTGTACGTAATTGGAGTGTTGCGTAATTGCATGTGATACGTGATCCTGCTGCGATTTGTAAGTGAACGAATTGTAATTCCCTGGAAATAAAGAACATTTTGAGTTTGTGCAACTGGAATTTTAATTTCACGAACCCACAAAGTCACAGTAATTTCTACGATGCTATCTGTTTCAAAATAATGTTGCTAAGTTTCTCCACGTGTTGACAAGATTTCCCCATTCCATTGGACCACTTTTGTTAAATCTTTGATGACACTAGTTTTCCACATCTTTCATCTTGAAGGTTGTGTTCCTACTTGCTACCCACTGTTTTACATCTTCCCTGTTCAATTCAATTATACGATATGTAAATATGGGTGGTAGGGTGGGAGTCTAAGTGTACGTGTCTATGTTCTGGCAATATCTCACTTAACCAGGAAAGAATTGTTACTTCTCACAAAAATAATTTGACTTAAATGAGATCTATACTCAAGTTCTTCTCGGGAAGCAAGCAAGGGGAAAAGACGATTAGAAATAGACGTTTCGGGTGTGTGAATTTCTCCCATCATCTTTTCATCTGGCTTGCTTCCCGAGAACTTGGGCATAATCGTCGCCAGGAAGGCTTCAGGTCTTATTTTTAGATCGATACTAGTTTCTTATACGCTTTGCTAGTATTATGGTTTTCTATTTTATAAAATTATGAAGAGTTGATAGATATTTCACACAGATCCCCGACATTGCTACATTTTGTCACTTCGATGCTTTAGGATCTAGTGATTCTAATAACAGTCGTTAAAAGTCGATTTTAATTAGGAAATAAAAAGGACATTGCCAAAGTTTAGTGAATATAGCGCATTTAAAATCTTATTGTGATTTGAATCTATGGATGATCCGATGAAAAATCTTCGCGTTGTGTCCTTAGAATTATTTTGATATGAATATACAATTTTCTGTTCATCAAACTCTTCGTTCTTGGGTACAAGACGTTGTTGAGAATAAAGGATATTTACTTTCTTGTATAGTAGTACAGTCAACTCATTTCCTTGTTAGATGTCTATCTACAGGTTGTTTGTTGATCGTGAGAGCATAACATCTCACAGTTATAATGTTGTACATGGTGCACATGTTGCGACACCTTGGTTCCTGGGTGTGTCTTACATAACAATAAACTAAACCTTTTTTTTTTCGATATACCTGTGGAGCTAACGTGACTACCTTCTTCAAACATGTAATAAACGGCTTCAAAAGCAGAGAATGTCGTTAAGCATTTAGCGTTTGGTGAAGAAGGTGGTTCAGGGTGCAAAATGCGTAATTCTGAGATAAAGTTATCAAGCTTTAACAATTTTGATAACTTGATAGCATTATCTTTGTTGTTAGGTGTTCATAGAAGTAGAGAAAAACCAGCTCCAATCATGTGATTTTCTCCACCTGGGGATGAATTTATGAGATTAAATATGTCGATTCCTACTGGATGGAAGCGGGGTTGTGACTGCATCCTTTACTGGCTGGAGTAGAGTTAGTTAATAAGAGGCATTATATTTCTTTATGCTAAAGGGTTTTTAAGGCTTGTTATTATCAGCAGAAACAAAGTACGAGGGTGGGTGAAAAAGTAATGCCTTGTAATTTTTTCCTTAAATAAGTAAGTTATGTGAAAACTTTTAATATGGCTCATTTCCTCAAACCTTCTTCTCCAATACCCTGCAGTTATAACTTCCTAAGTCAACAGGTGGAAGCACGGTATTCTCTTGCAAAATGGCTGACTTTGACATTCGTATTAGACAGCGTTCTGTGATTGAATTTTTGACCTCGGAAGATGAAACGCCAATTCGCATTCATCAAAGGCTAAAAAATGTGTATGGTGATGCAACGGTGGATGTCAGCACTGTTAGACGATGGGTTCGTCGCTGTAACGAAGCTGAAGGGCAAACACTATTGGCAGATGAAAAGCGAAGCCGCAAACCGGTGACTGCAGTGGTTTCATGCAACATTCAGCGAGTCGATGACATCATTCCTGGTGATTGCCGGGTAACAACAGGTGAATTGTGTCGCATAACATCCCTCAGTAAGGGCAGTGTGATGACGACTATTCAACAGCTGGGTTACTCAAAAGTTTGTTCTTCACGTTGGGTACCAAGAATGTTAACTACCCAAAACAAAGAAACAAGAAGAACACTTGCAGCGCTTCAATTTGGAGGGAGAGGAGTTTCTGGAAAAAACTGTTACTGGAGACGAAACGTGGGTTCATTTTATTGAACCTGGATCAAAGAGGCAGTCAATGGAATGGCATCACACAGCGTCACCGAAGAAAAAAGAAATTAAAAACTCAGCAGTCGGCAGGGAAAGTTATGGCGACAGTGTTTTGGGTTGCAGAGCGTGTGCTTATGATTGACTTTTTGGAGCAAGGATGCACAGTAAATTCTGTCCAATACGTCAGAACTCTCAAAAACCTGAAAGCACGTCTTCGCCGAGTTCGCCCAACAAAAACTGTGGCGGATGTTCTTATTTTGCATGACAGTGCAAGATCACAGACCAGCCGTTACACCACTGCAGAAATTGAGAAATTGGGATGGCAAGTCTTACCTCACCCCCCATACAGCCCTGACCTGGCACCATCAGACTTTCATCTGTTCGGGCCACTAAAGGAAGCTCAACGTGGGATTCATTTTGAAGATTGGGAGGCTGTGAAAACGTCCGTGCGTCAATGGCTTAGGAAGCAAGACCGTGTGTTTTACCACCTGGAATACATGCCCCAGTTAAAAGGTGGACCAAAACTGTGGAAAAGGATGGAGATTATATTGAATAGTGAAAAATTAATCGTCATTGTTGTAGTTTTCAAGCTATGTAAATTGGATTCAATTTTCGTGGCAATTAAAAGAGAAAAAATAGGAGGCATTACATTTTGATCCACCCTCGTAGATATATAGAAAGATACTCTGAGGTCATGCTTCGACCATAGGAGAATTATGACCACACAGGTGTTAGAACAAATGCCTTAAGATATGCAACAGTGAATGAGAGATATAAATAGTCTGTAATAGGCATGTCTCATAATTCAATTCGGCTAATGTGACCTTGATAGCCTTAAATGTAGAAGTTGGTATTGTTTGTATAAGAAATGGATATAAATTTACCTCATATTCAAAATGTGCAGAAACCTCCATTTTCAGAATCCTTTTTGCATGAGCAGAAATGGCAATTAACAGGAAATTCAATTAAAAGTCAAAATTAGGCTAGATCGAATTTTAATTTATGAAGAATTTTTAGAGGACGTTTAATTTATCGCATTATATCAACATATTTTTCTCGGTGTGCCTTACACAGAAGGAAGCAGGCCTTGGTGGTGTAGGTTCACTATCAGAATGGATAAAAAGAAAGCTATAAGTGGACATTTTAGGAATGACATCCAGACAGACGCCTTGCGTATCAACGGAAAGCACTAGGCAGACGATTACACAAACAACATTTCCTCAAGGTAGACAACTTGAACGGCCGTAAAAGCAAAAGGCTAGCTGATATTAAAAAGGAAAAAAGCCTCCGCAGGTAAAAATTGTAGCGCCTTGTTTGTTTTCTTAATGAACAAATCCGTGTTTTATTCTTTCGGATAATATCCATTCTTGAAATATCGAAATGCTACTTTCAGATTTATACAGTATACGAGGGCTGTTCAATAAAGAATGATCACAATTTTTTTTTGACAACTCATCCTCATAATTTTGATGGCCCTTCTCAAAATAGTCTCCCCTGAATGCGATGCACTTGTCCCAGCGTTTCTGCCAGTCTTCAAAGACATGCTGGAAACCATTTTTTGAGAGATCCTTCAAAATCGCCCCCGCAGCCTTCACCACTGCTTCTGATGATGGATAATGCCTCCCATGAAGGCGCTTCTTCAAGTTAGGGCAAAGAAAAAAGTCACATGGGGCTAAATCCGGACTATAGGGAGGGTGAGGGATGCACTTCACGTGGATTTTTGCAAGATATTCAGCAACAACTTTGGCAATATGCGGCCGCGCATTATCGTGGTGCAGCATCCAGCTTGCTTCATGGAAATGTGGTCTTTTGCGCCTGTTATGGACTTGTAATTTTTTCAGGATATCCCCGTAGTATTGTCCAGTTACTGAAGTGTGTGCTGGTAAAACCATTACATGAATATCAAACAATGAGATGACCATAACTTTCCCAGCAGAAACAACCACGTATGCTTTTTGGGAGGTTGGTGATGAAGGGGATTTCCACACTGAGTTTTGCTGTTTGCTCTCAGGATCAAAATGATGTAGCCAAGTTTCATCAGCAGTGATTACGTTTGAAAGAAACTCAGGATCTTCCTCTAACAGCAACTTTAACTGCGTGTTACCTCCATTGCAGCGGTAGGCGATGCTGAACATGTCTAAACTTGCCTGGTTCTCACAGTACCAACAATGAAACTACTACAGCATGTTTGTTTCACATTAAGCTAACAGAATATAATAAGAGTGAAATTTAGTGTGATTAACTATGACCGTAAAAAATTATGATCATTCTTTATTGAACAGCCTCGTACAACACCAACCTTAAGAAAACTTCTGACATGTTCGAGTTATGCATAGATGAGACTTCTAAATTCTACAGTTTTTTACTAACTTAATTGAAAATCGTGTCACATGTATTACTACAGTTGCAAGTTAATGTTAAATGTTATGTATATATTCTTTAATAGTTTCTAAGAAAATATTATATTTTAATTTTGTTATAGGTACTAATTAATCAGATCTGCACTAGATGCTAAAGTCGTAATTTTGAAAAAAAATATACTGCTATATTATCTGCATGCAAACGAACAAAACTCTTGTTGTTTGTTTTAGAAAAAAATATTAAATATTTAAATTTGTCCTTAGTAGTTCATTTAATTATATCCAATTTTAATAAATTTAAAAATGTAGCAGAAACCATATCCATTTTTTTTAAAATTAGTTCTCTGAGTTTTTGCCAACATTTTGGACATGATTGGTTACAAACTAGATTGTATTAACATTTTTAATGTACAAAAGTATAGAGAAAATTACGTCAAGTAAAATACATTGAACGTAAACACAGGCCATCAGTGTTTTCTCATAGGTAATGAGTGTGCAATGTTAGCGTGTTGAGTTGTTAATAGGCTCTGAAAGCAGAAGCCATAAATATGTAATTAAGCCAAACTGTTGGAAACATTTTTGGGAAAAAATGAATGAATGTGTTGTGTTTAACGCCCGCTTTTACTACATACGTCACCGCAGGTGGTGACACTGCTAATGCATGAGATGAAGATGGAGCACCGGTGGAATGAGATGGCGGGGGAAACCGGAGGTCCCGGAGAAAACCCGCCCCAACGCCGTGTTGTCCACCACAAATCTCACTTTCTGGTCGCCTGGGATCGAACCCGGGCCGCCTTGGTGAGAGCCAAGCGGTCTAACCACTGAGCCACGGCGTGGCCAAACATTTTTGGATATAATGTAGATTTATACTTTTAAAACTGTTGACTAAATTTCAACAATGGCTACTCTTAAACTGTTATCTCCTTGAATGCAAGACACATTTTTCATAAGTAGACATACATTTTATTCGGGTGATCACAAGGAAATGACTAAACAGATCCTATGATAGGTGATGTGGCATCACCATTTAGAATTTCGAATAGTGACCAAAAAACGGCAGGCATTATCTGTAGAGCCTTTCCACCTTAGCCTTTCCTTTGGTCGCTTTGTACGTATCCTGGCTTTCTTTATGGTTGTCTTGTTATTAATACCACATCAGGTATTGTTCAGCAATGTTTCAAGGACGTCCAATTCTTTGTGCACAATCGCATTTCTTAGTGTTGAAATAAAAATATCCGATCAGTTGTGGTTTGAACGAAGCAGTGATTGCAGTCGAGTTCAAATAAAAAAAGCGAATAGATTATTTAATAATAATAATAATAATAATAATAATAATAATAATAATAATAATAATAATAATAATAATAATAATAATAATAATAATAATAATAATAATGATAATAATAATGATAATGATAATAATAATAATGATGATAGTAATAATGATAATGATAATAATAATAATGATGATGATGATGATAGTAATAATAATAATAATAATAATAATAATAATAATAATAATAATAATAATAATAATAATAATAATAATAATAATAATAATAATAATAATAATAATAATAATAATAATAATAATAATAATAATAATAATAATAATAATAATAATAATAATAATAATAATAATAATAATAATAATAATAATAATAATAATAATAATAATAATAATAATAATAATAATAATAATAATAATAATAATAATAATAATAATAATAATAATAATAATAATAATAATAATAATAATAATAATAATAATAATAATAATAATAATAATAATAATAATAATAATAATAATAATAATAATAATAATAATAATAATAATAATAATAATAATAATAATAATAATAATAATAATAATAATAATAATAATAATAATAATAATAATAATAATAATAATAATAATAATAATAATAATAATAATAATAATAATAATAATAATAATAATAATAATAATAATAATAATAATAATAATAATAATAATAATAATAATAATAATAATAATAATAATAATAATAATAATAATAATAATAATAATAATAATAATAATAATAATAATAATAATAATAATAATAATAATAATAATAATAATAATAATAATAATAATAATAATAATAATAATAATAATAATAATAATAATAATAATAATAATAATAATAATAATAATAATAATAATAATAATAATAGGTAATATTGATAATGTACAAAACTACCTAAGATTAGGATTAATACGAAGGGGATTCGGTACCGAAACCTGTGCTTTAGTGTACCTAAGCCCCATGTGGAACATCCCGGGAGGAAGGATGAGGCGAGAGGAGACAGAGGCGGCCGACCCAGGGTGCCGAGACACCCGCCGACACTTCTACCTTGAATAAGACCACAAAATGTGGGCCACATACAGAACCGTCTGAAGCATCTCGTCAGGTAGAACTACCTAACTAGCTAGGATTTACAGATTTGGGAAATTGATTTATGATTCTCCTAAGACAATGTAAAACGGGGCATTCTCGGAAACTTTATGGATATTAACTACTGTAGTTAATACACAACTTGGAGATGATCTACATGCACTGTTATGTAAGATCTCTCCACAATTAACGTAGATAGAATTCACTGGTGTGTCCAAAGCGCTGACACTTGTTTACATTGAGTATATTCGTAATGTGTGTCCTAACTTCGAAGCATCACATCCTGTCTTAATCCTTTGGAGATCTACCATATCAGAGGTTAGGTACACGTTCGAGTAGGCACAAATTCTGCTCCTTCCTCTGAATACGATAAAATGCTATAGCATATTCTAGGTTCTCTTGCATTTCCTCGAGGCAAAGTATAGAATAACTCACTCTCAATGTATAGGATAACTTAGTAAAAGTATTTTTGCTGCCTGGGATACTGAATTCGCTTCAACCAGGAGCGCACTATTGACAAATCTTGTGCACTACATTGCATCAGCTACTTTATTGATACCCTTTTGTATTGTGAATGGATTCACCGATGACAATTTCTTTCATTCCACTGATATTACTAATTAGCGAGGACTACTAGACTTTACTACTTCGTTTCTTTGTTGGTTAGAGTATGAGTCTTTTACTTTATACCATTGCAGTTTTATCCTCCACCATTATATGTCTCCAAATATGTGGTCATATCCGGGACACCGTCCCAACTTAGTTAAAAGTCCTGGCCTGGACCTTGCTCACTTCAGCGTATATAGACAGAGGTACAGTAGAATCTCGTTTAACCGGACCAACTGGGACCAGGGCTGATATTAATTAACGAAAATCCGAGTTATCCAGAGAATGACGGAATAGCGATAAAAATGTACATCATCACCAAAGTATTTTAATTTGGGTTAAATTACTATTAGCATACGTTCATCTAAAACCACATTCACCTAAGTATTTGCACTGTACATAATATAGCTAAAACCTGGCTGGTAATAAAAACGGCAGATAGCTTCTGCTGTCTCAGTTTAGTGTATCACTTATAAGCTGTACGATCTTGCATCCGCTTTAACATTAAAATTTTATTTGGCAATCGTTCGGCTTGACTCTCAGGTAAAGCATCAATTTCTCTATGTTTGCTACTGCTTGTGGGTGGCAAGTGGCAAGTAGCTTGTGAGTGCAATGAATCCGTTACACAGCTAGTTCACCAACATTGCCTAAATCTGAATACTCTTCATTCTTATTTTGAGTAACCTGCATAATGCAATAATGCCTTCACCTATAATCGGCTTAAGTAGTATAGAATTGGGCATTTCGGCACAGTGTAGATAGGATGTTGAATTCTCCTCTGTGTTAATAAATGTGTGACGTAGAACTCTCATTGATTTAGAACTCTCCTATATGAAAATCGAGGTTTAAAAGAAGGGGAGTTGTGGCGTAGTGCCGTTCTCCCCTGTGCAGTTGAGGGGTTGGGATGATGATGATTGTGTGTGTGTGTGTGTGTGTGTGTGTGTGTGTGTGATGTGTGATGGATGGGGTGGGTAACGGGGGGATCCGGGGATGTTTGAATTAAATGTGAATGCTTGTGTGTGTGCTTGAACTCTCATGTATTCTTTTCGATGTGTGTATGTGTGTGCTTGAACTCTCACATATGAATATCGAAGAGTCTAGGGTTCGATATTTGTGATGGGGTGGGATGGGTAACGGGGGGGTTCCGGGGATGTTTGAATTAAATGTATTGATAGTAATTCTTCGATGTCTGTGCTTGAACTCTCATATATGAATATCGAGTGTAGGGTTTGATATTTATTACGTTTAGTGTATGATATATGATGCAGTATCGTTATTCTTTAGATAAAAGAATATCGAGAGAATGATTAGGTATGTTTACTGGGAGAGATTTATGAAAATAAATGTAATAAGACATTCTGGTAAGGGGGTGTTCCCTATGCAGAATCTCTCCTTGAGCTATCGTATCCAAGAGCGATGTAAAGGTTAAGGTTAAATTCCATTCCCACATCGAGGTACGAGAAAATATAAAATCTATTCCACATTGAAGTATAAGGATGATGACGTGTTGTCATTCCTCAAGATTTGTGCATATATGTATATGTGTGGGTCATCTATGAATATCGAGTTCTCGGGAGGATTCATATATATGAATATAGGGTCCTCGGTTCGATACCCATTCATGTACGCGAGGATAAAGACTAGTCCTCCTCCAGTACAAGCGATGAGAGGGTGGAAGGGGGGAAACGTGATAAAACGGTAATATAGTAAATTCGAATTAACAAGTCTCATCCTGTCCCGCCAGCTCGGGAACGAACGTGTCCTCACTTCACACAAACCCTCCGTACGTTAAGAGCAATCGACGATAGGATGGGGAGGGGGGGAGACAGGTACGATCACGTTTCATCACCCATCTGCTCACTCGGGGAACGAATGCATTCTCACTTCACATCGCAACGTCAAGATGAGTGGAACAACAACTCCTATCATCGAAAGTGATACCAGATTCTGGGAGAATCTACGCAATTTCGAAGATTTGCAAAAGCATTGGGTTGAGCACCACGATGAAACGTGTGATGGAAAGATGCATCAAGTGATTTGCAAGAATCCTTCCCATCATGATTCGATCACATCTTATGCTCAATGCGGAAAGAATTGTAAAGTATACCTCGGGTAAGTAGAATTATAATTATGTGTGTGTTAACGTGAAAGTGTTGTTATGTGTTATATAACTAATGATAAATATGTTTATTTCAGTAAAGCCCAAAGTGAAGATGTGGCATGCCAGTCCGAACAGGATCAAGGTGAAGATGTGTGCGGTCCGTACAATGATCGTCCGTTTAAGGATATCGGTACATCGAAACCCGAGGAGGAAGTCATAGAAAAGTGAGTATAAAATAATAAGAGTTTTACGTTAACAAGTGTATTAAATATTCACGATGTTGAGACATAGTTCGTGTATGTCCGCAGATCCAGTAAGAAAGGAGACAAGAAAAAGAAGAAGACGAACTGCAAACCGAGAATCGTCAAAGCCAAGAAGACGTTCGATCAAGACAGTTTCATCATAATGATGTTCGAACCCTTCACACCCTTCGCAGAAGAAGTAGAGGAGGAAGTTGCGAGTGATGGTAAATAGTGTGTGCATGAACGATAACGACATCTCCATCAGCATTGACTTTCGTGTGAACATAGGATTATACAATGAACTCCCATCACTTTACATTAAAGCCACACATGACGATACGTTTGTGTATATTACAAAAGAGGATTGGGAGGTAATAATGTCAAATGTGTGTGTTTTGGATACGTATCTGAAAGATGGTAAGCATCCATGTGCACCGTACAGTGAAAATATAATATATGCATTTAATATAATGTTATGCATGAATAAGATGCAAGAAATAACGTTTGTGAATACATGTTTAAATGTGGGCAGTATAAATCTGAATAGTACTGCATTCAATGGACTTAAAAGACTAATTCCATATATTGAAAGAAATTTATATCAGTTGTATGATATTCATAAATCATTATGTTCATATGATGCAAAAAGCAGGAGTGCAAGGAAGAGGATATTGGAGATGTATGTTAAAGTCAATAAAAAGATAATTTGAATTTGTAATGTTTTTATTTATTACACCTATATGATAGATTGTACAACATGAGTTAGTGGTTTATAAGTGAATAATTTATCATGAATAATTAAACAGAATAATGAAGTTTGTGCAGGAAAATTTGACGATGCTTGAACTTCCAATCTGACATTCACTGCCCCCGTCACAGTATCCTCAGGTTGATGAGAGCAATCGATGACGAATAGCGGTGCATATTTCAGAAAGTCGTTCCTTTTCAAAAGAGGGTAATTCTCCTTTCCATAGTAGGATGATTGAAATTTGGAATATTGATCATACAGAGATGCAAATTTCGAATTGGCGAAATCCAAATTCATATCGTGATAGGGGTAAGATTCACTGTTGAGATAAAGTTTCAGATTGGTGATATTACAATTATCAAATAGAGAGGCATCCTTAGCGAGATGATTCAATCTATCCACTTGTGCACCGACTATGACGAAACGTGGTTTTTCAAGTTTAGTCGTGGTTGCAATGTTCCATGTGAACGCTTTAGTTTGAGGTACAGCAGGTTGAGTGTGAAGGTCCAAGGTTCGAAATGCGACGTGTAGAGGTTTATCCGATTTGACGAGTTTAAGTTTATCAACTCGTTCAGAATCTGAAAGTCGAAGTACAGGCATCCTCCATTCGAGTCTAGTTAGTTGTATGGTTGTAGGATCGTTTCCAATGATACAATTATTAGAATCCTTAGATCTAATGAGAATAAGTTCAAACTTGCTATTAAGTATGACCTCCTTGTGATCGTCGGCGAAACCCAGCAACATCGAAAGAGGAACGATAGCATTGAAGATACCATTCGATGTATTCACGATGTCTACCACACCTCCTGGATAGATCCATCCAGCATTTAGTAAACGATTCGATTCCAGTTCATTCAGTGCTGCATAGTTACGCATCGTTGATGAAATGCCCGGATTCCTAGTTCTATCAATAGTCGTTCCATTCATATCCAGACGAATCTCATCGAATAGGAATGCCATAGCATTGTTACTCAATTTCGATGTGGCAACGCTGCCGTCGGGTTTAGTGAGAGTCCCCTCAATGTAGAGATAACTTCTACTAGGAAGCGTGTACAAATCTTCAGCTTGACATGGAATTCTAATTTCATCGTTCACATCGAGAGCTGACGTATTGTACGGTAGGAATACGTGTTCTTCCTCCTTACTGATCTTATCATCAAAGGTCGGAATCCCGGTCACGTCCAACACATCCATCATAGAACCTTGAAGCCTAAGTTAGCGAGAAATTTTCGATTAGACGATGTGATTAGCTTGCGGGTCGATGATCGAGTAGAGGTCAATCTCGAGAGATGTTTTTTAATATAGCATCGTCTCTTAAAACTTATACCCATTACGACGTATGTGCAATCGTACAGTGATGGTTTCGTTCCTGAAATCTAACTTATCGCCGTTCTGGTCTACCACTCTAATGTCGAGATGATCAATGAGATTCGTATCGATGATTGGTAAATATATAGGACTTGATGGTTCCTGCGAGATATGATAACCTGGAGGTACCGATGGGAAAAATTCATACAGAGAATGACCACTTTTACCATTGATGAAAGATCCCGTTGCAAGACTACACTCGATACGTATGATGCTGACCTTGAATATGTTAACCAAATCATTAGACTCGGTCAGCACGTTTGCCGGTACCCTCTGTTTAGAGGTGAAACCGAGAAGAGAAGCAATAGATCTCTCACGACTAAAGTCGATAATATAGGGAGATTGAATTTCTGATTTCATGGTGTTATTATTAGCACGTAGAATAAAGTCGTCACCGATGTCGAGAGCATCCTTGATCAATCTGGCGATATCATCCAATTCATAAGTACCCGGTGGAATTACTATACGTTCGACTTTTCCATCGCGAACGTAATGGAATAGATTATTACTCTCGTCCACATTCGGAATCGAGTAAAAAGTCTCAAAATTCAATAGAGCTATCTCGTAATGTCCGTTAGGATCCAGATGTAATGGTGGATTTAGAAATGTAGAGAAGCTGGTATCACTACCACTCACGGTGATCGTGTAACTCATCGAGGAGAAACTGAAGGCACAAGTGACCGCAAATCACAGAATCGAATTCTTGAAATCTCGTCGTATTATATAGGAGCTTGACACCCGAAAGGTACGTTTCTATCTCTTCCGGAGGTCTCAGATCGCCGAAACTGTCAAAGTAGTAGGCAACGTCACCATCCTTACGTACAGCAATCCAATGTGTACCAGGGTTATTTGATGTATCCAGATTCACTACTATTCTCTCATAGTATCGAGGACGTGGAGGTAGTTTATCGATCATGTAGACACCTCTAAAATGTGGAATGTGTAGACGTCGTGCATACGAATCGATCTCGTTAGCACTCAGGGCTTTTTCCGGGATAAATATAGGCCTCGCCCCGAGTTTTTTGATCGAAGATACAATCCTCTACCCTTACGACGTCTCTTACGGCGAAGACCTTTGCCCTGAGCCAAAGATTCCATGCGCTCGTTGTGACGTGTTAATTCTGCAAGTTGTTTTGCATCCGAACGTTTCTTATTGACAGCCGTAGCAATCTGAGCAGCACCTCCAGCTAGACCACCTGCTGCACCTAGAGCTGCTAAAAGTGGTAGCAAAGGTAAGAAACCACCTCTCTTGTTGCGACGTTTACGCATGCCAGCGCCCGCTGCCAGTTTACCCTTCATAAGTGTAGTCACAAGTCGAGCTGCAAGTCGTTCGCCCAAAGAAGCGTCGGCAGACTTTACACGTCTCCAAGCTTTCTCTACCAACACCTTATCGGCTAGACGACGAGAATCTGTATCAGTACTCTCTGCGTAAGCCCGATCGTGATCGAGACACGCTGAATCTAACCCGTTCACCGGTAAGTCACCTCTCTGCAAGCGTTTATGTAGTTTCGTTCCGGGACCGCAGAAACGATAACCCGGTAAATGTGCCTCAAATGGTAATGAATTAATCAAGGAATTAAGAATTCCCGAACCTTTGCGTGCACGCGTAGAGCGCATGTCACACTATGAAATAAAAAAGGCAAAACGTGCGCTTTATAAGTATACGATTCCTATGACGATTGGCTAAATCCAGTAAAGACATAGATTGCCCTTATCACGAACGAGATAAAAGACAAAACTTATGCTTTATAAGTATTAGTCGCGATATGGAGATAGTAAAGCAAAAGTGTACACTACCCATACAGGTGTTAGATTTCGAGGACGACATTCGCAAAGGACGACACGGTACGTTGTTTCCGAGTAACGTTAGAGCGCTCATACTGGGCAGTTCAAATGCTGGAAAAACGAACGTTTTACTCAACCTGCTTATTCACGAGAATGGTCTGAGATTCGAAAACCTCTACATATACTCGAAATCGTTGCAACAACCTAAATATCGATATTTACTCAGGTTACTGAAAACTATACCCGATATAGGTGTATTTACGTTCGATGATGGTGATAAAGTGATTCAAACGTCGGATGCTAGAGAAAATTCGATATTCGTATTTGATGATGTGATAAATGAAAAACAGGGTAAGATAGCTTCATATTACAGTATGGGTAGACATCGTAATGTCGATGCTATATATTTAGCACAATCATATGCTAAAGTACCTAAACATTTAATTAGAGATAATGCAAATATGATTATATTCTTTAGACAGGATAATCTCAATTTAAAACATATATACGAAGATTATGTAAATACCGATATGTCCTATGATGAATTTAAGGATATGTGTAAACATATATGGGAGAGTGACGAACGATCCTTTGTTGTTATAGTACCAGAATATCCACTGAACGAGGGACGCTACCGTCACGGTTTTGATCGCTTTATCAGAATGAATAAATAGAATAATCCATCACTTAAGCAATGAGTATCGACAGGTTCGGATCCCGAAGAATCATACCCTCTAGGGGTGTGTTCAATCGATATATCATAACTAGAGATGGATCGGGAAACTATCGATTCAAGGGAAAGCGGTTGTGCAATATTCACGACCCTGAAGAAGGTGACGATGCATCGACTAAACGTTATGTGGATACGCATACGGCTGACGTCGAGAATCGAATGCAGATCTTCAGCGAGCAGACCTCGTATCAGCGTATGGGCGAGTTTGAAGCTATGCTTAGGGATCACATACAAAAATCGCTCGACATCCAATACAACAATTTAATGGAGTACTTAAGTAAATATGCATTTAAACGTGATTCCGAAAATAATGTCATTATAGATGGTATAAGAATGAAAACGCTGTTGGACCCCCTTCACGAACACGACGTTCCTAATAAAAAATATGTAGATGATAGGATTCCAATTCACGATTCTAATGAAACTCTATCATTTCGAATGAAGAGATTGAAGGATTTAGCCGAGCCGATAGAAGATAGTGATGCAGTCACCATGAGTTATGTTAATCATTTCTTTATACAGAAACACAATGAATTGCAAACGGGTTTAACTGAGACTATAACAAACATTGCCGATACTATTACACGGAAACAGAATGAATTACAAAGTCAGTTAACTAGAACAATCACCTCCGCTAGCGAGACTATTACTACAGCTGTAGAAAAAGAAGTGAAAGAACTAACCGCACGACAAACGGAACTTGATAATAAACTAATCACTATAAATAATGATATTCATACTATGAAAACACGAATGAGAAATGTTGTAAACACTATGTTACAACAATTGAAAGCACAACTCATAATTTCATTGCAAACACGTCCGTTTCGAGGTCCCTCTTTAAGGTATACGTTAACATCGGGACTCGAATACTATAAAGTTCCTGGAAATGGAAGTGTACTCTCGTGTTCCATCGTATCATCGGTACATCCGCATACTGTAAATGATACATTGTTTGCAATAAACGGAAGATTAGTTGAAAGATATCCTGTAAGAGTTGAAACTGGCGATATTCTATCGTTTACAGCACCAGTCGGACGTGCTAAAGATGGTCATATATTAAGTATAGAACTGATAGTTTCATATAAATTAGCAGTAGCTGATTAATTATACATTCATTTCGATATGGATGCTCAAGCTATAAGACTTAAGGAATCCATTGCCCGTCACAGTAGGGCAATAAGAGAAAAGTTACGTTCTCTCAAAGGAATGAAATTCGAAACGCAACGAGTCATGTCTGAAGTTCTTCAACCTGTAACCGAACCATTGAAAGTAATAGCGAAAGCACACCAAGACAACAACGACGACGACGACGAAACTACAGATGATGCTAACGGATCTGATCTCGTGTCAAAGTATCTACACAAGGTTCGAACTGCCAGTTCGAGTGACATGGATAATACTTACGGCATACGTTACGAGGATAATGAGTATAAATTGGGTAACAAGACAGTTGTGTTTAAATCTGATGGTGTTCAGATAGGAACAGAAACGTATGAACCCACAGCAGGCTTATATGAATTATTATTTAAACGTTTACCTCGCAAGACATCGTACACAGATGATGATTTAGACGTGTATTCGCAAATCTTACAAAATACTCAAGTTTACAGACACGGCTACTCAAGAGATGGACGTTTAAGAGCAAATCGAGGGTTCAAGTATCGTCATATCATTCGTGACCTTGTTAGTAATCGAACTGGATTTGGTTTACGTTGGAAAGAACATGTACCGCAGAGAAAATTAGATTACATCTACTGGAACGATCCGAATGAAATAATAAACAGATTAAGATTATTAGTTGCGTCGAGGGATGCAGGTAATTTGAATCACTCACCCGAGATAGAAGAAATTATTACAGAACTTAAAACATCAAAAATTATAGCATGATAAAACGTCGCATTGCAACCGAGTTACATGCACCAGCTAGAAGACGATTTTTACGTCGTAAGATCATAAGCAAAGGAATGAACGATTTAGTACAAATAGATCTTATGGACATGTCTAATTATGCAAGAGACAATAGGAATTATAAGTATATTCTTCTTGCATGCAATTTTTATTCCAAGATGGCTTATGCACGACCATTACGTGATAAAAGTGGTATTAACGTTTCGACTGCTATGGAGGAGATATTGAATGAAATGGAATCGTTTCCGAAGAATGTTCAATCTGATAAAGGAAGGGAGTTTTACAATAAACATTTCCGCGAACTAATGAATCGTAATAATATTAATCATTACAGTACATTCACTCACGTTAAGGCTGCTGCAGTGGAACGTTTAATAAGAACGATCAAACTGAATTTGCATAAGGAATTTATTGTTCAAGGCTCATATCAATGGGTAAACATACTACCTAGAATTATTCATACATACAATAATACTTACCATCGAACGATTCGTATGAAGCCTGTAGAAGTTCGTGATAATTCTCTCCTCCTCAGCGTGTACAAATATGATAGAAGTCTGCGTGAGAAGCGAAGATCTAGACTTCATCGTGTTGGTGACTACGTGAGGATTTCTAAGCATAAAGGTGTTATGGAGAAAGGTTATCTACCAAATTGGAGTGTTGAAGTCTTTAGGATACGTACAGTGCAAAGGACACATCCATTGACCTATCTCATCGAGGATCTGGAGGGTAAACTGATTGAAGGAGCATTCTACGGTTATGAATTACAGAAAACTCAATATCCAGACACGTATTTAGTTGAAAGGATCATCAGACGTCGTGGTGATAGGATTCTGGTGAAATGGTTAGGATTTCCTACCCGTGAATGGATTAATGAGGTGGACATTGTATAAATAAAAAAAAAACACACAACTCAATAAAGAAATATAATTTTAATGATATATTGTGTTTTATTTTTGTTTGTTCACATTGATTCCTGACATCTTCTGTAACTGCTAGTCACATCGATAATATATAAATTCACATCTCCTTAACTTAAACATGATAATAACATTTTATACTTTTTTAAAAAATCATACATGATTATAGTTGAATTAACATTTAATTGTAGAGATTTTAACATAACGTACATGCTAGTTCACATTGAGTATATATAAATTCACCTACCCTTAACGTAAACATGATAATTACAATTTTAAGTAATTAGTAATATACGTTAAACAAACATCATACATGAGTATAGCTGAAATAAGAGTCTTTGTACATGCTAGTTCACATTGATATATATATATATATAAAATCTCCCCTCACCCCTTAACGGAGACATGATAATAACATTTTGATATAATTAGTAAATATATTTTAATAATAAAAAAAAATCATACATGATTATAGTTGAATTAACATTTCATTGATTTCTGCTATCTAACATTTTCAAAAACGACATGAATAGGAAACTATATTCCTTCACCCCTAACATAAACAAAAAAAAGCAATACGTTATCTTTCAAATGAAGTAAATATGTTATTATCATGTGCCTAGTAATACCTTTTAACTCAGTTGCAACACACTTTACAATTATACTTGAAACTCAATTATTTTATTTTTTGAAATACAGTAGTATGTTATTATCGTGGCCTAGTAATACCTTTTAACTCAGTTGAATCTATGCTTTATTGAGAAAAGAAAAATGAAAATTACACTTGACAATTTTCTATAGCATAATGTCCCCATGCTAATGTTGAAAATGAATTATTGGGAATGTATCGTTTTGTATCGATACCACTTAAAGCTATCTTATTAGATTCAATGGTATGAACATCGTGTTTATAACTTCTGAAACATGTCTGCATGCTTCGATGTATCGTGTCAGGATGTGTAATACATGAGAGATATTGTTCAAAGGTTATGAATCTCATCGAATCTTTTGTTACACCTTTTGATTTTTTAATCACTTCAGTATCATATCGATAACAGTATAATTTGGATTTCAGACCTACATATTCAATCATCACTCTACGGGCTAGCTCATCCTTGAATAATCCTGAAATTTTCTTATTTGCTAACGGAATACCATACACATTATCAATTGGATAATTAGATGTATCGAATAAATGTATATTGGCTTTAATAAATTCATATATATCGCAGCTAGATTCGAAGAGAAAAGCATCCGTGTCCGTATAGATTAAAGTTACATCTTTCAATTTTTTCTTCAGAATTTCATAATAAAAATCATACATTTTATGTTTGGATAGATCCAGGATTGCTTGTCCTATGTATATTGGCTTATTCATCACTATTTCATCTCTGACCAATTCTATACCTATTAAATTTTCATCAAAAATCACGTACTTTATACACGTTTGTCGAGCTAACAATTTACGCGCTCGTTTCCAGCTGGTAGCTAAATGAAATGAATTATAACGTTTTACATTCTCTATAAATTTTCCATAAACACAATTATTCATTAACTTCCATAGATTTTGACCAAATTTCGTCTTATCTTCAATACGTTTACGAACGTTGAGTTCAATGTAAGGATTTATCCAGTTAGATTGTTTATAACCTATTACTCTATGTATACGCGATGGAATCAAACCAAGTTTAACACATTGTTGAAAATTGAGATAATGTAATACGTATTTATTTTTATCATTCAATGTTGTTAGCAATTTTGTATACCTATCACCTGGCGCGATTTCATTCAAAGGGCATAATGGCAAATCATTTTGTATATCATGAAGTTCCTGTGGATATTTAAAGTCTACTTCCAACACATATCCCACGTCAGAATCACTTGTAATAGACATAAAATCTATTGATTTAATTTCAGCATCAGTTAGCCACCTTATATCAGTGTATGGTAAGCTATTATTTTCCATTGTATAACTATATAAAGAATTGCAGTCAACGTACATTAAATAATTAGTTGGTTGAGTGTTATCGTAGCTAGTCATGTATCTGTTATTCGCCTTTGCATACCGTTTGGACACAGTGCAAATTCCACCTCGTATTCCTTTTTCGAAGAAATCTAGCATAGTCTTATCTGTTAATAATGAAATCTGTACACCAGTCGTTCTTAACATTGCATCATAGGCTAACCCGGGAAGTGTGTAATACTGACACGGGTCGAGTCCGTACAAACCGATACTTAATTCACGGAAGCGTTCAAACACGTCCGTTAGTATTAATGTATCGCACTTAAGATATATATTTAAATATTCACCCAGATTTTTAACATTGAATTCATTCCATACCGTTCTAGCATGACTATAATCCTCATCGCTTACATGATCAAACTGATGTTTGGATGGTAGACTATTCTCGTATAATTTTTCTATAGAATCCACATACGTGTACGGGAAGACACCTTTGCGTTTCATCAGTTGTCTATGCAAAGGATTCGTGTACGTATTATTGGTATAATGAAAATCATCTGATTCTAACATATCCGAAAGGTTACTAAGTTTTGAATCCAAAAAACGATAGCTATCCAGAAATCTTAGATATATACTCATTCCATTCGAATTTGTATATCTTTTGCTAAAGGATAAGTAATTTTCAGAAGTTTGTGCAATACAGTTGATAGGTTCCGTATCGTAACCTAGTTTCTTTACTATGAAATGAGCATCGTATTTTGACAAGCAATGAAAGAATATTGGTATGAATCCTGGCATTTTCCTATTTAAATTGCAGTGCTTATGAGCTGGGCCAACGTAACTTCCAGTCAAATGACAATGATCACGAACCTTTATACACGAGTTAAGAAATTCACGTTTGCATATGTGACATCGTGTTGCATTTTGATATTCTAGCTCATCCACATCTCTCATACTTATTTCAATTTTATTAGCATATATATTAATGACCTGATTTGCAATTAACGTTAATTCTTTAAGAAAATTTTCAATTGCATATGGACCTTCAAATGATTTGAAACGTGTTAAATTTTTATCATAACTACAGACCAAATGTAATGCAATTGCATACGCTTCATGTTTATGAATGGTACGGGTCCAACTTTTGCTTGCTACATCTTGACACGAATCTACCTTGCGTAAGATACATTCTATGTCTGCATAAACCACGAATGGAACTTTTAGACATTTCGAATATGCGTTAAATTCAACGAGATCAGTTTTACCAGCCTCGGGCATTCTGATAATTTGATTCATCATACACCTCTTTTTATGGCTATTTAAACGTGATTCTGATGTGAAATACAAGTTACAATTGTTACATAACCATTTTCGCCCATGATGTTTGGTTAACTGCTTTCCTAGCAAACGTGATAAGTCTGTTATCAGACAATAATGTCTTTTATACATTAAAAGATTAACATGATGTGCTTTTATCTCTCTTGGTTGATATAAGAGAATAATCGATTTATTTTCAACACCGTATATCGTTATTGAAATATTTGAATTTTGATTCTCGAATTTTTCTACATCTTTCAATGATACGGGGAATGTTATATTCTCAAAGTTAAATTCATTACGAAAATCATATCTTTTATAGGACGTGGGTCGATTCTTGTTACGTTCTACTGGATATTTGGATGCTAACAGACAGTATGCAAAGCAATATTTATCAGTATTACGAATGTTAATAACAGCTCTCTTCGATTTTATAAAGTCGGGTAGTTCAGTATACATCCCTGCATTCAATGAATCGTATTGTGTCACATATATTGTTAATTTCTCAATACTGTATAAAGCTTTTGAACTGGTACGCGATTCAAAATTATCCATATGATCTAGTATAGGTTGTACAATCTTCTCTTCATACCATATAGATTTATCTGTAGATTGCAATATCACCTCAAGTTTACTGTTAAAGTTAAATGTATGAATATTATCGCTCTCTTGTGATATTATGACATATTGACAGGATAAACAGGATCCTATCTTAAGACCTGATTTATACGTGTTTAAGCCCTTATCAATTTCATTCAAAATTAAAGGTTTGCATTCTGCTAAGAATATGACGGGGTCAAGTATATTAACACAGTTGTAAATTTCATAGGTGGCTAAACGATTTTTGAAAGCGGACTCACTCTGAATACATCGTAATTGCTCAGCATGGGTCACGTTCGAACAGGTTTCATCTTGCTGAATCGAGGGTTGTCCAGTGGCAGTATCGGAGCATCTTGTCGCCGTTTCTGAAAAAAGAAGCAATTACAACATTCGATTAACTTTACATACGGGAACATTGATTTACATGTATGTAAGGTGGTAACAGAAATAACATACATGTTACTAACTTTTACATGTATGAATCCCAATTTTACGTAAACTCTATACTTTACGTAGAACGTAACATGCATGTAACTTTTACATATGAAAATAGTTACATAATGATTATGTATTTTACACAGCGGTTTCAATTATTGCTATCATCACGTAACTACAATATTCAGATAGTATGTAACTGTTTTACGTAATGCTCTCTCCCTTACATAAATGATAAAAACACACAACGTAAACCATATACATGTAAAATACCGTAACTGAACTACGATATTCACATGTACGTTTTACACATATAAATTAACGTTCTTTTTTGACCTACAACGTTACTTTTACGTGTAACAAACAATACATAACTAACATGCATGTGAAATAACGTAACTGAACTACGATAATCACATGTACGTAATTATTACACTTGAAAATTAACCCTACAACGTTCACTCTCAATTACTAATACTACATGACATGCGATAATTAACACTTTAAGTTCTAATACAACATGTACGATTTCACATTTACATGCAAGTAACTACATTCAATTACTAACATGTAAAATACCGTAACTGAACTACGATATTCACATGTACGTTTTACACATATAAATTAACGTTCTTTTTTGACCTACAACGTTACTTTTACGTGTAACAAACAATACATAACTAACATGCATGTGAAATAACGTAACTGAACTACGATAATCACATGTACGTAATTATTACACTTGAAAATTAACCCTACAACGTTCACTCTCAATTACTAATACTACATGACATGCGATAATTAACACTTTAAGTTCTAATACAACATGTACGATTTCACATTTACATGCAAGTAACTACATTCAATTACTAATACTACATGACGTGCGCTTTAAGTTCTAATACAACATGTACGATTTCACATTTACATGCAAGTAACTACATTTTCACTTTTTTTTATGAAATTTTGTTCATTAATTATACTCACCTTTTGACGACATTACGGGCTGCTTAAAAAAGACAATTTATGTCGTTTGAAACCACTTTCTAGTGTTTCCTCGCCATGGTATTGGAGTATGCAGTCACCACGATTTAGTAAATCTTTCTGCGCTGCGGTCATGTGTTTGAATCTCTCCGGGAGGAAGACTTGGAATTCTGATGTTTCGACGACGACCCGTTCACCATATCTGGTCTTCACGGTTTTGACAGATCGAATGATGTGTTGAACGGACTGCTCTAATTCTCGTAGTTTCTTTGTGGGAAGATGTGTTCCACCTTCAGCTAGTTGATTTAGCTGTACCATCTCATGATCTGAAACAAACATATAAGCATACACGAATCAGTATTACTTCAACATTCTTCGTAAACAGAGATAAAAAATGAATTACAGTATACAACTTTTCTATCTTACCTGTAGGATCCATATTTCCAGAGAATCGACTGACTCCTCACTCGTCCGTACTGCAGTATTTATTAACAATCGCTCCACGCCCTCCCTCCCCTCCGTCCGGGAGAGGTGTTACTGTCTACATATTATGCTATATGTTTAAAGTAGTTGTGACTACGTTATGAGTTAAAACTTATTACTAGTAACTTTATTATCATAGTTTAAACTTTATATAGGTTCATCATTTTTTTACACCCCCCTCCAACCGTATCTCTCCTTCCCAAACACCATGTTGCGTGCGCACACTAACTGTGATTCGTTCCCTACATCTTGGAGGGGAGGGTGATATAGTTACACATTTCTTTACACACACACATACTTGTACAAAATATATTTTTCTGAACATTTGATTTTTTTTTACATTTGGTATACTAACACATTCATAGTTTTGTTTCATCATTCATACAAATATATAGATTCATTCGTTTAATTTTTAAAATATATTCTTTTTTTCCTAACGTTATTTGACAAAATTAGACTTCGCTACAGCAATAAGACTGTTTTGATCACCCCTGTCACTAGTCTGGAGAGATTAACTCTTTTTTTCTCTGACCTACATACCAAAGGGGATGTTGTTCAGTGGGGTATTCCTAATACTGAGGGGAGATTTTCTAGACCATTTTTTATATGGAGGGTGATACCTTGCCATGAATAGTTAGGATATCTACACTATAGATCCCTACTTGCATATATATATTATCATATTGATTGATCAGTTTTGTATTACTCATATATACTTAAGGACGAGATACTTTTCTCTCGTTATCTTAATCATTTTTAATTAGATGGTTAGTGCTTTTATTTCATTTTCGATGTTATGTTCCACTTTTATCATGCTTAGAGGGAATATTCTTTTTAGGTCATCCTGCTTAGAGGGTGCGCTCCTTTATCATGAAAGCCCTTTCAAACAGATTTACATTTGCATTCTTATACTTTTCTCTCAATATTTTTTTATCATTCTTAAAGAGATGGTTACATTTGCTATGTCCCACTTTTATCATGCTTAGAGGGGAACATTTCTTTGTCATGCGACCCTCTCACATAGATTTACATATTCATTCTTATACTTCAATGTGGAATAGATTTTATATTTTCTCGTACCTCGATGTGGGAATGGAATTTAACCTTTTTTTCTTAACCTTTACATCGCTCTTGGATACGATAGCTCAAGGAGAGATTCTGCATAGGGAACACCCCCTTACCAGAATGTCTTATTACATTTATTTTCATAAATCTCTCCCAGTAAACATACCTAATCATTCTCTCGATATTCTTTTATCTAAAGAATAACGATACTGCATCATATATCATACACTAAACGTAATAAATATCAAACCCTACACTCGATATTCATATATGAGAGTTCAAGCACAGACATCGAAGAATTACTATCAATACATTTAATTCAAACATCCCCGGAACCCCCCCGTTACCCATCCCACCCCATCACAAATATCGAACCCTAGACTCTTCGATATTCATATGTGAGAGTTCAAGCACACACATACACACATCGAAAAGAATACATGAGAGTTCAAGCACACACACACAAGCATTCACATTTAATTCAAACATCCCCGGAACCCCCCGTTACCCATCCCACCCATCACACATCACACACACACACACACACACACACACACACACACACACACACACACACACACACACACACACACAATCATCATCATCCCAACCCCTCAACTGCACAGGGGAGAACGGCACTACGCCACAACTCCCCTTCTTTTAAACCTCGATTTTCATATAGGAGAGTTCTAAATCAATGAGAGTTCTACATCACCCATTTATTAACACAGAGGAGAATTCAACATCCTATCTACACTGTGCCGAAATGCCCAATTCTATACTACTGGCTTATAACCTCAGTCATTGTCGATTTGCAGCTTTTTCTATGGCTTTATCAAAGTTTATCTTCCAACCTGGTCCCAAGTAGGTGGGTTGAGTGCAATGAATCCATCCGCTGGCAAGGAATTAGAGTTAATGTACCTACCACATGGCAACGCGAGAAAGCGTATCGAAAAAAAATCGCAACACAGAGATGTTTACCTCAGCTTATTGCACATGCACGGCGAGTACAGTGTATGTATAGTCTGTTCAGATATAATCATGTCTTATGGACAACAAGCAAGACGGCAGGCACGAGAAAACATATATAGACACACGTAGCTTCCAATCGCTCTATTTATGTTTCGTAACTTACTGTACATCAACTTACTAATATTTCGCTCTTCTAATCGACCAGATAAGAACTGATAAGGAACGATCGCAGCGCTGGTCATCTGAAGGTCAATACGCCTCAACGCTCTGTCGAATAATACTGAGAATATTCTTTTTTAACTAATTTTTATAAATGACATAGGTTGTCAGGTAAATTGAGTATGTTTGCTGATAATATATGTTTGTTATAGATAACTCTGAGCACCAGCTGATATATGATATACAGCAAGACCTGAATGCATGAGTAGCTGGTTTAAAGGCAACAAGTTAACATTAAATGTCTGTAAAACAAAATATATGTTATTTCATAAAAGAACATACACACCAGTAGTAAATAGCAAGATACATGTTGATAACGCAGTGATTGAAAGAGTAACAAAAATCACATATCTAGGTTTGATTCTAGACAGTACCCTTACATGGAAGGACCATATTATGCATGTAAAAAGTAAGATTTTTCCTGTGTTAGCTGTAATTCACAGGTTGAAATACAAAGGATTCAGTGTAAATCATTTACGAAGTATTACCATGCGTTAATTCAATCCCATTTGGATTACTTTAACATCTTATGGGGTAATTCTGATAAATATTTAATTCATGACCTCGAAGTACTTCAAAATCGTGCCTTGAAAATAATCTACAATCTGCCCTTTAGAACAAACACAAAAACACTCTACCATGTAACTAACATTTTACCATTACAAGTAAACATGGAGCTGTCCTTGATAATATATCTCCACAAAATAAAAAATAATCTTCTAAAGTCCAATCTAACATTTGAAAGCTCCTCTCTCTCTCTCTCTCTCTCTCTCTCTCTCTCTCTCTCTCTCTCTCTCTCTCTCTCTCTCTCTCTCTCTCTCTCTCTCTCTCTCTCACACACACACACATATATATATATATATATACATATAAAATACAAGAAATAAAGGGAACTTAACAAAACCAACAGTGAACACTTCTACTTATGGCCTGAACAGCTTAACCTCACACGTTATCAACTTATATAATGCGCTGCCACTGGAAATGAAAAGCTGCAGGAACATAAAAGGTTTTTAAAGGAAAGTTGGTGAAAATTTACCGAAGGTATATTTTGATAGCTGATAAAGTGTAACACATTTATAGCTGGTTTGATTAGCTGAACTGGTTAAAAATTAATATGTATTTATGTCCCATAGAATATGTAGTTTCTTTTCTGTAATGTTCTTTGTTACTATTATTTCTTGAGTTATAGTGGATGTTTGTACCTTTGTATGTTTCATATATGTTATTTCTGTACGGTAATTCATTTCTACTATAAAAATGTAATATAATTATTGTTAAGGGCTGTTTGCCATCATTTTATATACTTTTGTACTGTTCCCTAGCATGAGCTATGGCTCTGGGAATTATCTGAAAAAATAACAATAAATGAAATAAAAAATAAATAAAATAACAATTTATCGTCTGTAAAACAAGTCTTCATTTACTACACCAAACAACATAATTGTTTTCTTCTTTTAAAACCGGTCCGGGTTAAAGAGGTCCGGGTTAATGAGGTTTTACTTTACTCCCAATCTCTACTCCCAATACATCACCTCATGCAATGGGCCTTCCTCGGAACTGACCTCTGTCAGCGGACATGTAGGTTGTTCTAGATAATAACCAGTTGTAGGGAATTAGACATTACCCTGTCACCCCATCTGCTACTCTGCGCAGAGATATCTTCAGAGAGTGTACAAGAATCTATTGGGTAATAGGTCAAACACAGCTATAGAATAAAGTTAATTGGGCCTTTGGTATAAGTCCTCTCACCTCTTAGAGGGACGCAATCGAATCTCTGGCTCGGAAACTCAGGATCACAATATCCCATATCTACTGCAGTAGGTCCGTGGAAGGTGAGGGGACTATTAAAACGATGGAACTGTAAAATCCTGCTCAGGAAATACAGTATTTTAACCAGTCAGGGAAGGTAAGGGAAGGTGGGTTCATATTTTTTGCTGTGAACGTAGTATAAAGCCTCGTTAATATACGAAGGAGTTTTTAAACATTTGAATGTCGACCCATTATTCCACATTCTCCTTACACAGAATTTGTAACGAAATTATGTAAAAGCATATAGTAGATAAAGACAATATTGCATTTCTTGCAAGAAGAAATCGCGTGGAAATTTGATTGGCAATACTGGCGTTTATCCCAAATTAACACAAATTGAAGCGAAAAATAAACTTTCGTAAGAACAGTTTAAGGACGCTGTATAAAATTAAGTGATAGGGTAGCATCCGATTTTTATAAAAGATTGTCTACCTGTCAGCCACAATTCAAAAACAAAAGGTTGGTTAAATATTAAATTCAGGACTTAAGTTTGACCTCTTCCAAGGATACGATACGAAGATTTTCAAGAAAATTGCCCAAATCCAAACTAGCATTTAAATGCTAAATGTTTGGAAATTTTTTATTTTGTTGTAACATGGCTGTATGACTTTATTTAAATCATCATATTTTAAAGATATTTACTCCATAAATCAAATATATATCTAGAATTTTCTCTAACGGCCTCCAAAGTCTACTTTATTTGAAGTCATTTTGTATATTTACACAAGAGACAAACAAGCGTAGTATAAATGTAGATATTTTTAATACACAATTTATTACTTCTTTTTGTGAAAAGGAGGGGAATAATAATAGAGAGAATATTGTAATTCTGGTATGTGTATTAAAGGGCAGAAAGGGGAATTATTGAATCTGTGCATGAAGCAACAGAAAAGCATTAAAAATATAAATAGTTGATGGTTGGAATTGGAAAGAATGATATTAAAGATAGGCATGGGAGTTCTATGGAGAGCAGAAGAGAAAAATTATAGCGGTTTTTGGAAGGAAGTAAGAAGTAGACTACAAGACATAGATAGGCAAGAGATATGGGAAAGTATAGAATAAAAGAAATCTTTGAAATTTTATAAGCCATTAAAGACAGGATGGAGTCGGGAAAAATATATAGATCAATGTGGCAAGACTGGAAGAGAAGGCATAGCACGGACGAGAGTAGGAATTTATACTTAAAAGGGTTGAGAAGTAATGAGGTAGGAACATGTGAATTTTGTGGAGATGAAGAAAGCACTGTTCATTTCCTAATAGAATGTAAGGAGTTAACAAATTACAGGAGAAAAATGTGGAATAAGAAATGGGATAGTGTGAGCAAAGAGATATTGGCAGTACGCATGCTAACGGGGATGGGAGAAAAGAAAAATAGATGTATAGGAGATTTCTTATACAGGATAAGAGAAAAGTGGATTAGGATAAAAGAAGCGAGGGTCAAGAGGAAATGACATCAAGCTGCTCAGGAAACAAAAGGCTTATAGCTAGGGGTCTTGAGTCAGCAAGTAAATCTTAGGTCAGCAATTTCATGTATTTGTACAGGAGGTGTAATACAGCATGTTGCATATTAAATTTTACTGTACTGAATTTGTAATGTATACTGTACAAATAAATAAATATCAAATAAATACTTCTTATTGTGCTATCTGTAATTTCCGAGATACCGTTAATGGCTATAATTTATGAATACCTACAAGGGATACCTTTGAACTCGAACGTTTGGAACCGCACGAAAACATGCTTAAAATAACAATTGCTCATAAATAAAACAGTGGTCTGTATGGTTTCTATACAACACGTTAGGTTCTATTTCAAGTTACGTTTTAAT
Organism: Mantis religiosa; assembly: GCA_030765055.1. NCBI lineage: Eukaryota > Metazoa > Arthropoda > Insecta > Mantodea > Mantidae > Mantis > Mantis religiosa. The sequence continues at coordinate 88,856,014 of CM060953.1, forward strand.
AGAAAGAAACAAAGTGACAAGATATAATTACCATAAGAGGTAAATTATACATAATTCGATGACGTCATACTTTCAATCAACAGTGCTATAAACTTCCTAACAGCGCTAAACATACATATACTACACACTTGATAGTGTTTATTTTAGTTTTGAAAGAGCAGACGCGAGATTTCGACGAAGTGGCTAAAACATAGCGGAAGAGCAATGTTCGCACTTCACTAAAGCCATATTATTACATTCCAGATCACGTTCGCATTAGCCGCACTAATTACATTTGACAGTGATGCTACTGGGATGTCAGTGCATAACTTGCATTTCGCAAAGCATATTGCAGCATACATAGGCTTATATTTTGGTAAATCAAATCGATTGTAAATCTCAGGGTCAAGTTTGATAAGCAAACAACGATCATATATCTTCACTTGTGGTTCAGTAAATTACAGTCTTACAAAATTAACAACCCTTCTGATATAGAATTTACGAGGGCTGTTCAATAAAGAATGACCATAATTTTTTGACAATATACCTTTACTCATCTTCATAATTTTGATGGTCCTTCTCAAAATAGTCTCCCCTGAATGCGGTGCACTTGTCCCAGCGTTTCTGCCAATCTTCAAAGACATGCTGGAAACCATTTTTGAGTGATCCTTCAAAATCGCCTCAGGAGCCTTCACCGCTGCTTCGGATGATGGATAATGCCTCCCACGAAGGCGTTTCTTCAACTTAGGGAAGAGAAGAAGTCACATGGGGCTAAATACGGACTATAGGGAGGGTGAGAGGTGCAAGAAATTCAGCAACAACATTGGCAATATGCGGCCGCGCATTAAAGTGGTGCAGCATATGGCCTACTCCACGGAAATGTGGTCTTTTGCGCCTGATATGGACTTGCAATGTCTTCAGGACATCACTATAGTATTGTCCAGTTACTGATGTGTGTGCAGGTACAACATGCTGATAAACCATTCCATGAATATCAAAGAATGAAATGACCGTAACTTATCCAGCAGAAGCAACCACTTTTGCTTTTTGAGGGGTTGGTGATGAAGGAGATTTCCACACTGAGCTTTGCTGTTTGCTCTTAGGATCAAAATGATGTAGCCAAGTCAGCAGTGATTACGTTTGTAAGAAACTCCGGATCTTCCTCTAACATCAACTTTAACTGCATGTAACCTCCATTGCAGCGGTAGGCGATACTGGACATATCTGAACTTGCTTGGTTCTCACAAACGGAAACCGGGAGTACTAACAATGAAACTATTACGGCGTGTTTATTCCACTTTAAGCTAACAGAGTACAATAAGATTGAATTTTTGTGCGAAAAAATATGACCGTAAAAAATTATGATCATTCTTTATCGAAGGGCCCTCGTATAATGCTGCCAGTAGACAACATTACAACAGACCATTGTTGTTTTAATGGTTTTTCGTTTTTCTAAGTATGTTTTCGTAAGGTTTCGAGCGTTCGAGTGTCACTTGTTAGTTTTAAAATGATGTTATTGAGTTGTTTCACGAGATGTCATGAAAAGAGTATGGCATTTCGAGGTAATTTTATAGCAGTAAACTTTTGAACATTTTAATAATGCTTTCTATGCAGTTACAAGAAAATGCGCAATGAAAACAGTCTACAAAAGTTTATTTTAAATATCTTTAAGTAGAGAAAAATATGTATGGGTATATTTACTTTACTTTCCCTGCCGTCTGTTGTTTGTAACTGCAACTACAAATTATTCAAACGAAAGCTTGTTTTTACATTATTTTAGTCTATACAAATCTTTACAGCTATACCTATTATATGATTCATTTAAAGAGAATAGATAGTTCAAGTGTTGAAAAACTAGACACTGTACGATGGCCTTAAAATTACATACCTTTCCGTGCAATCGAGAAGCAACTGAAAGTTAGCAGGACTTGAAATAAATGACCAAGAGCTGAAACATTTCAAGCATTAACAAGGGATATCTCGGACATGGTTTATGCCATTAAAAGCTATTTAAATATACAGTGCACTTTAAAGAGGTAGAAATATTTTGTATGGTAAAATTTGCGTCAATATGGATAGAGTCAACATGAAAAATTCAATGCCATGGCCGGGATTTGAATCACGAATCTCCTGGTTTCCGTCCAGTCGCTTTTAACCTTTGAGCTACCATGGCCAACGTGCCGTCCTGACATTAAATTCTCCATTTGACTTATATATTTCCCCGGTAGACCACTAGGGGCTCTTGCATCCAAGATACACCGTTTGTGGCGACTTACTATCGTAAGTACTTGAGTTCCAGGCTTCATCATTTAACTCTTTATTATTTTAGTTAATTGATGGAAATTAATCATTTCTCCACACTAGCCGTTAATTATTAATTTCCATAAATTAACTAAAATAATAAAGAATTAAATGATGAAGCCTGGGACTCAAGTACTTAGGATAGTAAGTCGCCACAAATGGTGTATCTCGGATGCAAGAGCCCCTAGTGGTCTACCTGGAAAATATATGAGTCAAATGCAGAATTTAATGTCAGGACGGTACGTTGGCCATGGTAGCTCAAAGGTTAAGAGCGACTGGACGGAAACCAGGAGATCCGTGGTTCAAATCCCGGCCATGGCATTGAATTTTTCATGTTGACTCTATCCATCAAAAACCTAAGCCTATAAACGGCTAGTGTGGAGAAATGATTAATTTCCATCAATTAACTAAAATTTGCGTCATTAGTTTATTAGGTACCTTAAGATTATAAAAGTTTCTTAGGATGAAGAGAATTTCATATCCTATTTCCAGGAAAATTAAGATATAAGCTGTATTTGTCGTTTAAGTATCATCAATACATATATGGAACTCAAAATCGTTAGTACCCTTTTGATAAAATAAAAAACAAAATAAAAATGCTTCCATATGAAAGGTATTTGAAGTTGGAGAGATGTTCTTGAAAGAGAGTAAACTCAAATATCAAGTTTGGTATTCAGCCGAATTTCCATTTTTGAGTTATGCTGTTTGGAGGCACACATTAAGGCAAACACCAAACAACACAGGCCTTTACTAATTCTTTTATTCATGGAGACCCAAAGCATGTTTCTCCCAGTGTAATATCGATATCTAAGTTTTGGGTGAAGTGCAATACTTTCTTTACCTACTACATATGTGAAAGAGACTAACGCTGTTTCATAATATATTTGGAAAACACACACACACACACACACACACACACACACACACACACACACACACACACACACACACACACACACACAAAGGGAAATTAGAATATTTTATTCCAGGATTGTACAGCTTTAATTAAGACCTTGTAGGTATTCCCTTTAGGAAACTCGGTGTGGTAACTGATGAAGAGACTTGACTATCAAAGTATCTGTTTTGAGGTCCCTGGAAATTGCTTCTTCTTCCACTGATTTTTTCGGTGGTTGTAATGTTTACCCTGGCTATAACTGCTAACAACAATGTACTTTTATCTTTTACAATATGATGTAACATCTCGGAATATGCGTGAGAAAGAAAGGTGAGCTTGCGGAACGTTGCTGGATGTATTATTTCAAAGATACAGCTGAGCGTTCTTGCTATTCAAAATATCGAGACTTTTAGAGCGTTCTGTTCCTGCAATTAACTCGTTTGTAATAGCACGTTTCAATCACCAAGATGTGGATCATTAGCGGAATGACATCGGTACTTGCACTTTTACAAAAATTGACGCCGAAAATAATTAAATTTATTGCTGCACTTTCTCGCGCCAATCTGCCTCGACGTAGTGAGGCTTCAGAAGTACAATGTAGAGCTATTATGTGCATAGAATCACACGTTATTTTCACAAAACTTCTGCCCCCAGAGTTCGCGGGAAAATAGAGTGGATCTGTGACAACACATTTTTGTACTGTCCTATAGGTTACCTCCGGAATTACATGAATTGCTTTATTGCAAAATTCAATGAAGTCTATTTAACGGAATGAATTCCACGTGTAATTGATTTCACGTCTACTGCTAGTACTCAGAGTTGCTTCGAAAGGCGATATAAAAAAGCCGTTAAAATGTTTTCTTAAGCAACATGGAGTAGGACTTTCGCTCGCCAAGAGTAAAAAACCCGAACCTTCGAAGTAAAACTCGAGTTTTAGCAGCAAAACTGAACATTTTCAGAAAACAATAAAAGGTTCCCCTGGTAGACATGCACAGCCACCATCGTGGTGTATTACAAAGGATAAAGGATAGACAACAAAGGGGCCTCACCCTGGGATGAAGGGATGAAGTGAGGTAACCGCAGAAGGATACAGAGGGTCACGAAAATCCGAAACAAGTATTATGAACTCTTCCTGGAGCTAGAACCCGCCGCACAGTCGCCAACTCTTTGGTTCCGGTATGGTTCCTCTACGTAAGGACAGCAGCGGGAAGAGCATTTATAATGCGCAAACATCCGCACCATCTCTCCGGCATCACTGTATACCATGATACTGAAAGCTTATCTGAAAAAAAAACGAGGAAATGAAATGAGGGGAAATTATGGAAGGGAAATCAGGCATGAACGTAAGTATCCCAGCATTTCCTAATAAAGGAAAACCATAAAAAACCGTCGAAAGGTTTCGACTTCCAAATGGGAGTTATGGCGTCACCTCTCTCGGTTACATGTATTTTTACTAATCTAATACAGACAATTGACATTAAAGCGCAAAACGACTATGTTAATATTTGATGCATAATGTCATTTTCTTCATCGCCAATATTCCAGATGGTTAAAATAGCAGACACAGAATTGCACACAAACTCTGCAAAATTCCGTTTTAACGGATAATGCAGCATCATATCATATTGTCCTACAACCTCTACCATCAACAACGGCCCCGACTCTAGTATCGACATTGCCACTCAGAGCTCAAAATCACCGTATAAATGGAGACATTTTATGGGGCATTTCTTGTAGAGCGGATACGTCCATTAGATACGCCGCTATGCTTTGAGCTGCGGAAGCTGAGGTTTTATTATGGTTGGCCAAATACAATCGTCTTCTACCTTTGGCAGCATCAAGGACACGCAGAGCTATCACTGGAACGAATTACAGGAATTGCAACACAAGGACCATATAGCGGCGGCTCTTTCTTCAACACAATGGTCCTTGTTTGTTATTTCCGAAAAACTTTTGAACCACTTTTACAAGCTAAGTGCTGCAAATATTCGAAATAATGGAATAATAATAATGATGATGATGATAATAATAATAATAATGATGATGATGGTAATAATATTAATAATAATAATAATAATAATAATAATAATAATAATAATAATAATAATAATAATAATAATAATAATAATAATAATAATAATAATAATAATAATAATAATAATAATAATAATAATAATAATAATAATAATAATAATAATAATAATAATAATAATAATAATAATAATAATAATAATAATAATAATAATAATAATAATAATAATAATAATAATAATAATAATAATAATAGTAATAGTAATAGTAATAGTAATAATAGTAATAGTAATAGTAATAGTAATAATAATAATAATAATAATAATAATAATAATAATAATAATAATAATAATAATAATAATAATAATAATAATAATAATAATAATAATAATAATAATAATAATAATAATAATAATAATAATAATAATAATAATAATAATAATAATAATAATAATAATAATAATAATAATAATAATAATAATAATAATAATAATAATAATAATAATAATAATAATAATAATAATAATAATAATAATAATAATAATAATAATAATAATAATAATAATAATAATAATAATAATAATAATAATAATAATAATAATAATAATAATAATAATAATAATAATAATAATAATAATAATAATAATAATAATAATAATAATAATAATAATAATAATAATAATAATAATAATAATAATAATAATAATAATAATAATAATAATAATAATAATAATAATAATAATAATAATAATAATAATAATAATAATAATAATAATAATAATAATAATAATAATAATAATAATAATAATAATAATAATAATAATAATAATAATAATAATAATAATAATAATAATAATAATAATAATAATAATAATAATAATAATAATAAACATACTTTAACTACAGTTTGCCACGGCAAAGAAACTCCCAGAGGAATGAGGTACAGGAGGAAGATTGCTGTTGCGGTATCCTGCATGGTAGTTGTTAACGACACTCGGGTCAGTGGTTCAGTTGCAGCCCATTAAAAAACATACTGACGCCTTCTACGTTTGTGAATAAAGCTTCTGGCTTTTAGTATACTGAGTGAATTCCTTTTGAGTAGGGCCTATGTTTTTAACTGTTCTACTCCTTGTGTAGCATGCGTTCTCTATCACATATATTCACTGTCCTTATCGCACTGCTTTGAAACACATAAGGATGGCACATTCCTGTCAGGGATTTTCTTCCGATGGCAAACAGTATCAAGGATTTAAAGCTACTTCGTAATTGGTTTTAAGTTTTCCTAAGACTTCATATACCAATGTCTCTTACTTACAATTAGAGTTGCAATGTTGATTGTTGTCTGCAAGATTACACCGGCAGATCAGTCCGCTTGCGCGAGCACCATGTGCAAGCGTGGGAGGACAAAATGGCCAAATTGCGTACAGGAGGTAGCGACGAAAAACCCTCCGCAACTGTCGAGGCCAGTACACCTTCTCTCTCAGTGGAACTCAGGGCCAGGCCTATGGTCCCCAACCCAAAGTAATGTTCGCTGACTACCTTAAACCTTCTGCGCCAAAGATAAGATCCCCAGGACGTATTTGTTGGGAGGTGCGTTGATGTTTTCCACTTTCCCCTGTAGATACGAAGGAGCTTCCGATGATTCGTCCAAAGTGAACTCCAGGGGGCACTTGTGTACCTCAAATCTAAAAAGGTGGCAAGTACTGACAGGATGACACCTCTTATGCTCTGGCATCAGCTCTTCATCATCGTACTCTTCACGATGAAAAGTGTTCAATATGAGTGTTGCCCTTGGACACTTTCCACGTGAATGGAGGAACTCGGAAAGAACCTGATCCACCCATCCGAAACAAATAAAAAATCGAAAAAATATCAAACCTAGCATCCACCAAGGATGTAACACGAAGATCTTTAATAACCCCAACCCAAACTACCCTTTAATGGAAACTTTTGTTATTCTAAAGGATAGCTCAAACTATTTTTATTAAAATACCGGTTATATAAGCTATTTTATAAATAATGAAATCGTTATCTTGTATTTTCTAGGAACAGTCTCTAAAGTCCTCTTCATTGTGAATGACCTTTGTTAACTGTAAACCGAAAGAGATTGATACCGAAATTAAAGGATTGAAATAAGTAAAGAATCATGATGGATTTCAAAGGAATGTTGGTTCTTTGTTACAACACGTGCAGGGGCAGTTGAGTCGAATAGCAGTTGGGGTGAATAGTTGTTTTAACAAAAGAAACCTAACAAAAAGTGTCCTTAGCAGAGTTCTAAAGGGTAGCACATGACTGTGAATAGGGTATTCTTCGGACCCTTCATAGTGGCATGACAAAATAGTCAAAAAGGCAATCTGTGTGTGAAAAGAGGGCTTCCAGAAGTGAAAGCTACACACCCACGCGCAGCTGTGAGAACAGTTCGTGGCTTGGAGCCGATTAGGGCAGTCCTCTTCTTCTGTCTTGGTCGAGAGCAGACCAGAAGTGATGAGAGAATATATTTGTCGGTTTATACGTAACTAATTAAGTATTATCAGTAATAAGCATTCCGCCTTCATTAACTCTAAACAGTGATATATTGGTAACCCTTGGTCGGCAACTTCAAGTTCGATGTTCTGATAAAAAGTAGCAGTCATTAAACAAGTTTGAAACGGGCATTCCAGTGTCATTAAAACTATCCTTCTTATACAGACTCAGGCATACCCTGGGAGAAATCTCATTGCTTTACCCTGAGCTAAACACTATTTGCTTCAAACTGTAGCGTGAACGTGGAATCGTGCGCCACCCATTATATTGCTTCAAACTGTCGCCCAAACGTGGAACTCCTTGCTCGCCACCCATAAATTGCTACAAGATCTATAAAGTATTTTGAAACAACAATGTACTAGATTTTCAAATCCATACAATTTTTTTCAAGTATATATTTTTTGTGAAGTTAACCATTTTTGAAATATTCCTTGCTATTGGTTTGATTTTTGGAATATTAGCGATTTTCTAAAACGTAAGCCGTTATTCAGAGCGTTTTCTCGTGCAGTAGACGAAATATTAGTTGGTCTCAGAAGTAAAGTCGGTTTTGTGCTTTTGGTGTTTTGCAAAATTTATTGGGTTTCTTTGGTTTGGCAGGATGCCAAGACTAGTGTAGCGTACATTGCGAATATGTAATAGTCTTCAGTTTTTAATCGACAATCACAAAATGGTGATAAAAGTTTGAACTTAAGAAGTTTGAAGATAGAAGAAGAAGGTACCATTGGTGAGCATGTGGCACGATGATTCCAACGTTTCAATAATGGAGATGAAAACACCGAATATTTGCCACGTTCCAGAAGCCCTAAAGTATGGAATATTGAGGATACACGCTAAATTTTGTGAGAATATTCGCAAAAAAGTACCATTAGGCTTTCAGAAGAACTTGGTGCATCAAAAGATACCATATATTGCCATACCAAAACACCTGGAAAATCATACAGAAGCTGTAGATCTTAACCTCCTGAACTGACACCTTAACAGGCTGAACGTAGAATGGATATCTGTCGTCAGCTTATCCGTAATCCCATGGACGGTAGATTTGTTAGCAGAATTGTCACTTGTGATGAAAAATGGGCATATTACCGAAACCCTGATACCTCGAAACAGTGACTTGGTACCCGTGAACCTACCAAAGTTATCGTTAAAATAAATCAGTTCGGTCCCAGAGTAATGTTGTGTGTCTGGTGGAACTTTGAAGGCTGATTCACTGTTAGTTTGTTCCAAATGGGCAGGTGATTGATGCCGGTCTTTATTCTCAACAACTGAAACGAATTCATGAAATTTTGAGACGGAGATAACCAGCATTAGTTAACCGAAATAGAGTTCTATTGCATCAGGACAATGCAACACGACATTGCTTATCTATAATATTATCAAATATTATCAAAATATTATAATATATATAATATTATATCTATAAATGAAATGTGTAGTGTTTAACGCCCGCTTTTACTACATACGGCACCGCAGGCGGTGACACTGATGATACATGAGATGAAGATGGAGCACCGGTGGAATGAGATGGCGGGAGAAACCGGAGGTCCCGGAGAAAACCCGCCCCAATGCCGTGTTGTCCACCACAAATATCACTTTGCGGTCGCCTGGGATCGAACCCGGGCCGCCTTGGTGAGAGCCAAGCGGTCTAACCACTGAGCCACGGCGTGACATATATCTATAATATTATCAAAAACATTTGACACAAGATATCACGAGAAATATATATTGGGACTTTGTGGGTTCGTAGAATTAAAAGTCCAATTGCGGAAATTAAAAATCGTTCTTTATTTGCCTAGGAATACACTGTTCAATTCTCACGTAACAACATTACATCACATATACGCAGTCTTCCAAGGTCGAGGACAATAACAAACACGTTCAGTTTACAACATTCCACAGCTGGCTCTCGTACTGAAACTACACTCTGGCTACACACAACTGACGCATCACTAGCCATGGCTTCTTTTTGTACACCCATTCATGAATTCCAGACTGTTCTGGATTTTTCTGGAATAAACAAGGCATCTAATGACGTAATCCGAATATTCTATCACCTTCCAGAAACGTGAAACCCTATCTGGGCCGGCAAGTCTTTCACCTCTGTGATAAGCTATCCGTCTCTTGTTTATCGGCGCTATCGTTAATTGTCAGCGCTTTGTGAACGCTAGCCGCCCATCAGTTCTTTTGTGTACACTAGCTGCGCGATCGTAAACTGCTTATGCAAACTCTTTATTACCGTGAAACATTATCCGCCGTTTGTTATCTATTTGCGCCGAAATTTTTATGTCCGTTGCCATGACAATACTTTCAAATTCTTTGAATCCAAAAGGGAAAGGCATTTTAGAAAAAGGCAATTCTCACTCTTTCTCTCTCTCTCTCTCTCTCTCTCTCTCTCTCTCTCTCTCTCTCTCTCTCTCTCTCTCTCTCTCTCTCTCTCTCTCTCTCTTTCTCTCTGTCTTTCTGTAAAGAGCATAACTGAAATGAATAGTTGATTAAATACAGCACTCAGTATTTAAGTCCTGCGCCTTCCGAGGATGAGAATGAAGGTTAAAAAATGCTTAACTATCGTTTAGAGGGAAGCGTTATAAAAAATTTTTTTGTTTTTTTTTTTAAAGTGGATGTAGCAAATTTTTATTAAAATGGCATATGTTTAAGACATATTCATGAAATGTTGCAGTTCTGTGAAGTGCCCTTCATTTAATTATTTTTACATAGCTGTTAAATTGTAGAGTATACAGGAAACTTAATGTACAAAAACGGTAAATCTCTTGAAGCAAACAATTGTGTCACATAAATTACTTCGTGAGGTTAACCATTTTCTACACTTTGCTTTTTAATGATTTTAATTTTTCAGCACTTGCTCTTTTCTGAAATGGGAAAACATTGTTCAATTTTTTAACCTCACTAGACATGCAAAAGGAAGAGGATTTCAAAAGCATCATATAGCGAGGAGTTCTTAAAAGATCTATCACTTAAGCCTACTGTATTCCCTTATTCCCATGATACCTACAAAATTCAATAATAAAACAATTTCTGGAAAGCTTTATTAGCTTGCCGTGGTGGTGAATGGATGTGTTTTTTTTTTTTTTTTTTTTTTTTTTTTTTTTTTTTTTTTTTGAGCTGCACTCTGTCTACATGCTGTGACATTTCTGCCGGCTTTATGTAAGAGTTGCAAATCTTAGGTGATTGTTAGTGTTAACTGCAGTTCTTGTGAGCTCAGTTTCTCAATAGTTGTTCAAAAAGTGTTATAACGAAAGAAAAAAGGATAACATAATATAGCGTAATCTGACCAAGCCAGAATTAACATAACTTAAAACCAGTTCTGACTTAACAAGCAGTAGCGTTAAATCATTTACTAGAAACAATCCGAAAGTGAATCAGATTGTTTTAGAAGTGAATATTAGCCAGCAGGAAAGCTTGACTATCCCACCCCGGTAGAGAGAGTGTCTTGGGTAAAACTGTGAAGAAAAATCGGAAATACTGAACGTTTTTCTCTTGGTTCATTTATGGGTCTCTGCCCCGTATGCTATTTTAGGCGTCGGGTGAGGATACCACAACTATGGATCAGAGAGAGAAATCAAGGGTTAGGTGATCAGCCCGTTCCTCGGAATGAGAGTGAGGGAAGTACATGAAAAAAATGAGGGCGAAGTGGATGAAAGGAAAGATGCTAATGGAGCAGTTGGTGGAATGATGGCGGGGGAAACCAAGGTCCTGGAGAAAACCCGTCACAGCGCCGTGTTGTTCATCACAAATCTCACTTTGCGATCACCTGAGAGAGTAGGGCGGTCTAAATACTGAAACAACATTGGGTACTAATAAATTACAAGGAATACCGGACATGGTGTCATTAAGTTAAAAAGTTAAACACTGGCGCGACAGCCCTTAGAGGGCCAATGCCTATCAACCCGACTGCTGGCCTCATGCCCACTTACGCACGGCAGAGGTGGACGATCATTCAACCGATACGGGGAGGAGATGTGGTCAGCAACTCGGCATCCTCCAGCCGGAATGTTGGTTTCCATGACCAGGCCACTTACCTAGCGTAAGCTCCTCACTTTCCTAAAGATGCTGAGTGGGCACCGGTCCTATACCCGGGGCCTAAAATCCGCACCCCATGGGTGGGTTCGACCCGGGCAGCTTTCCGTGGCCAAGAACCAAGGCATGTTGCCTTAGCCCGCTACGCCACGGCGCAGGACACATGGTGTCATTACTGTTTTATAAATCAGCATCAACTATAGCTGAAGAAGTCAGCCAACATTATATTCCAGAAATCCAGATCAATACTTGTCTTTTGAATTAAGCCAAAAGGTAAAGGCTGAACAACTTCGCTTTGTGCGACCTCTACATAGATCTATTGCCAGTTAACATCTCCCAAGGGGAAGCGATGAAGTGAAGGAACCGATAAAGGACAAAGGGTGGTAAGCATACAGTTCACCAGAGACTCAAAGGACTCCATAACCAATCCTGAGAGTTCGTTCCGGCGCCAGGATCGCCAACCAGTGTTAATAAGCGTCTCCCCAGAAGAGGACAAAGACCACACCACTCCGTCCAGCACTTAGCTTGTGCAAGCATCTGTGCCAGCTATTCGGCACTGCCATAGACCAGGAGTCTCAAAGCACATCTGAAATACTTCGATACAATTTCTGTTTTGTTGCACTTCGGCAAAGAATAGTTACGTCCATACACGGTTTTATTGCAGTTTCCCCCTGTCCAAGCACTGCCAGTCATTCTTTCCTCTCCGCTTGCTTGTAAAGTACCAGTATAATGAGAGTTAACTATTATGTTGGAAACCTCATAATAAGGAAATAGAATAAAGGGAAATTATGGAAAGAAAATCGTGATATGGAAGTAAGGATCACAGCGTTCACCTGACAACGGAAAAGCCACGTAGAACTCAAGATTCGAGGACCGATCCTACGACCTCTCGAATGCGAGTCATACACGTAACCGTGACACGTCCTCGCTCGGTTTAAAGTAAACAAACGTAAACAATTTGGAATTGACCTTGAAGCAACTGACCGGAATTCTGTTTTGTGAGTCCTTTTTCAGTCGCGTCAGAACTTCCAATAAACCAATGACAAGCAACAGTTCTGTGAAACTAAATCCTGGTAATAGGATCCTGGTTGCCTCAACCGCAGGCCACTTTACGGGACAAGCTTCGTGCCCCCTTAACCCCAAGCAACGCCGAACCTCCGACCGTCAACACCTACTTCACCAACAGCCTCTTCAACCACAACACCAGCCTCACTCTCAAACCTCACGCCATTTTCCTCAGCAGCCAACACTACGCCGCAAATACGCCACAGTCACCTTACAGCACCAGGAGACACAGACCTATACAGCCGACACCACAGAACTCCTACACACCGTCAACATCGCACTCATCGACCTGCAGACATCCATAAAGAAGCTGACGGCGCGGGTAGCTACATGGGAGGAAGCCCTACTTCAGACGTTGGATGAAGTCAGGGAAGCCGCCCAAGCACCGCAAAGCGGTCCTCAGGAAGAGGCCAGCGCCACCTCTGAGGCCTTAGGCTATTGCAAGGCTAAGCTGGAGAAGATCGTTGATTACATCAACGACACGCGAACGTCGAGCAAGAAGCTAGAGGAGGCTCCTCACACCAAATCTTCATCTCCCAGAGCATCGAAGACCTCAGAAGATCCCTGGATCCAGATAACGGAGCACCACCACCACACTTCCAGCCTCGCAGAGACTCCCGCGCCCGTTGGACGCCACCGCCCCAAGACCTGCCTCGCCGCAACCCTCCTCAAGCCCGAGCCCTTGAAGGCTTTGGCGCCTCACCAGATGTTTGCACATATGACAACTGCACCGATTGCCACTGAGGTACATTGAATAATTAACACAGTTCAAAGGTCGTAGCGAGGGTCCTGGATCATGGCTGCTATCTTTTTTTATTTACGGTCAGAGAATTCTAAATAAATTATACTATGACTTGCAGATCTAAAAGTCAATGTATTTATATTGAACACCGAATTTTTAAGGAAGAGTTATATTTTTGAGACATCTGGATATATTAAATCAGCTAGCTACTATAAATAACAGTGCTAGATTGGAGGCGTTGCCTTTTTTGTTTTGTTGTTTTTTGTTAGACATGGTATTTTGACTCATAATCCTATTTATATTTTCAGCACAGTAACTAAATACGAATTTGAAATTTGTCATACATACCTACGACTGAATTGATGTATTAATATTATAGTACTGTATTGTATCGTCAACCTGACACATGAAATGCTGTTTTTTGGACAATTCCTAGATAAACTCATTGTGTTCTTAAGTATTCAATTTAATATTGGTGACTTTAATATTGATTTTTGTGTTAATTCCATCAAACTTGATTACTTAAAACATGTTTTTAACGAACTCTAGGAATTGTTTTCTCAAAACACCTTCTAGAAATATTTTTAAGTTTAACATTTACTGTTACACATTTACTTAGATGTATTAATTATTTACCACTGGGTAGTTTAAAGACATAGATGAAATGATTAATTATTTTATTGATTAGTCTAATTAATGTTATTTTCTTCTTCTATTTGCTCAGGTATGCCTAAACATTGTCCTGATTCCAGAAGGTGATCTTTTAAAGCAAAATACATCATTGATTGATACCTTGGAGACCATGCTTTTGTTCCATTTACACCTCGTCTTTAACTGCAGTGGTCATATCGGCGGCCGATCTCCTTTGGAACATATCGATAGTGTTAACTCGTATCATATTGTTAACTTGTATCATTAGATCACGCACACATTCACACTCTCATTCATACTTCCAGACTCTGGGAAACATGGGGAATCATCTTGGTTGGAAAAAATCCCCACCCAGCTGGGAATCGAACCCGGAACCCCTAGCAGGTAGGTGCTCTACCAACTGGACTACGGGGCCAGCCTTTGGTACCATTATGAATGCATTTGGTGGTGGTGATTTTATAATCCCATGTCCATCGTGTATTTTATACTTCTATGGTTAAGAGGTTTATTTAGCAATGTTAAAGGTTAAAAAGACTTCATGTACTGGATGTATGGTGTTAGCTCTACACTTATAAAATTTTTTGCTACCCTTATCTGAAAATCTTTAACAAATATGTTGAACTACTTTTTTGTTGTTGTTGTTGTTGTAATTTACGTCCTCCAACGTTAAGTCACATCGGACGATGAACCGAATGGGTGAAATGATGCTCAAATGAGTCCGGGGTCCATGGAGCTTAGAGTTACCCGACATTCTTCTATTAGGATAAGGGAAAAGCTCGGAAAAAACCTTATTCAGGTAACTCATCCTAACCGAGATTCGAACCCGGGACCTCTTGAACGTGAGGCAGACACGCTACCATCTGCACTACCGAGGAGAGTCATAAGGGTTTTGAATATTGGCATGCTTCTATTTTATGATGAATCCAGTAGAAAATTATGATGAATATAGTAATGAGGATAAAATAGGTTACCCTTGGTGCTCTTTTAGCCTTGGTGTGGCCTACCGAGAGCATGTAGTTTCCAATCACAGACCGATGGCGATAGACGGCTGTTTTAAATTTTTTTATGAAATAATATGAAGAGGTCAATTTCAAAATTTATTGAATATCAACTTTACAAAAGTTCAGCTTATTGTGGTCCTGATAAGCATCTGGCACAGAGATGAAGAAATAAAGGAAAAGTGTTCCACCCTTGTAGAGAGCATGCCTAAGCGCATCAAAATGGTAATGAAGGCTAAAGGAATGCATACTAAATACTAAGAGTTGAAAAAAATAGTTTGTAATATTATTTATGTTAAATAAATAGAAAATAAATGGTATATTAAAAATTTCACCATTGAGTCCAATAATTTGCACACGTCTGTAATCTCAGCTTATGTTCCTGGTTGCTTTCCATGCAGATCGCACCGTTCATTGGCTGCAGTAGAGTTGCTACCCCACATCCTTGTAATAGGAGTCAATATCTAACTTTAGCTAATCACAGACAAGAAAGTATATTCAAAATGGGAAGTAAATCACGTCATAAGAATTACTTCTGCTTAATTTCTGTAAATGCCTTTGTTGAGATGTCAATTCTAATTATAAGATAGACTATACGTACATAATGCCGTGAGAGAGACAATTTCGAACTCAAACCTTGGTCTCATCCGCTTTATTTCAAGTTGAATATTCTTAACGGCAGGAAGTTAGTAATTTAACTCTTGCGCATTTTAATACAGATTTATTATTTTCTTCTAACATCAGCGAAAGCTGACGAAATTAAAATTGGCGAAGTTCTCATATAACATAATTGAGCTTTTCCGTTGTTGTACAAACTAATTGAGAAATAAAACAAGAACAACTAGCCCACTGTAATTCTTGCAGTCGGTAAGTGATACACTGATAGCCCTATGGCATACTTTCACCTGTACCGTTCACAGTGATACAGAGCAGGCGACCATCTCAACATTACCTCAGTTTAAGTGGCTAATCTTCCAACAAAAGTATTATTAACCCAGATACTTATTCAACCACCACTTGCTTCTAACCGAGTACTGTGGTAATGTCGTTCAATTTCAGCAAATTATTTACTCTGCTCCTTGCGGACGCCTAATTTTCTTATTGCTTTTGCCACCTCCTGCCTATCCGCACTGCTATTAGCAGTTTCAGGTGTCGTCTGTTTATAAAAAGGTACATGAAATAAGCTTAAAAAGCTCTCTTTTCATATTTACTGCCTGCCCCCCACAAGAACGCAAGGCAGAGCAATGTGTAACATAATCATTTTTGCTGTGTTTATGCTCACCTTTCGGATATGTTATGGATGCTAACTTTACGAAAAATTCACAGTGCTGTCGCACAGCTCACCCATGCAGTTACTGAAACGAGTATTAGAATTTGCAGAATGGGTAACTCATACACACTCTCATACACTCATTTCGTATTCTTCAGATCCATTAACACAGCAGATAAACAATTCAAACCTCTCTCCCTCTTCATTCCCCACTTGGCTTCTTGTGGTGAGCAGACAGTACCCTTTTCTGCATAAGCATGGATCTGTTGTGCCAGACAGGTATCCTCAGTTGTATAAATACCGTACTATACCACCTCTTTAAGCAACTTGTTGACAAATGAACTTCGTTAATTAGTGGCTTTACAGTGTTATTTGTTTTATTGTTATTTATTTTAGTGGAATGCCAACTTAAGGGATAATAAAACCCAGGCATTCTGAGGGGTGCATAGAAAGAGAAGGACATTATTGGATGTTACTGTAGCGCAGTCACCTTCTTGTTCGATGACATTGGATAACCTCTGAAATGTAAGGCTGATATGCGTAACGGTCTCTCTTTATTGTATATTTTATGTCTGGTTTTATATTATGTTTATTCTTATCGCGAGACTGAAGGAGCCCGTGGAACGCTATACGCTCGACTCCAAGTGGCATATGACTTTGTTACCACTTACAGAATACATGAGACTGGGGGAGGGCATCGAAAGTTATACGTACTTCTGCCAATGTTATACAGTAGAACATCTCTAAAAGAGAACTCGAACGTACCGCCATTTATTTTCCACTTACACAGGTTTCCGTCTCACAGAGGGTTGTGGTTGAATACAAAGAAATTACAAAATCTATAGTTGCAGAAGTTTACAGTGAAGGAATAATATAGAACGAAGTAAATAATAATAATTACATGTATTATATAAATTATAATTATTACATATATTATGCACTATATTTTCAGCTTACATACAATAATTGTAGTTTATCGCCTATTATGTGTTTCAAATGGGAAGGTGTTTGCCCATGAGCGTTACTAGATGAGCAACCAATCGGATTCCTGCAGTGTTGTCGTATTGTAGGACCCCCCACCCCATTAAATGGTGTGTGAGGAGCGCCAACCTAATGAATCTGTATGAAATACTATTCACGCTAAGACAAAAATTCAGACTTTGCCAAAACTGATCGATGTGGAAGATAGAGAATAATGTATCTAACATAACCATGAAAACCCCATATTTTTAGCTCAAATAGTTTTTCTAATACAAATAAATAAACCACTGTTACCAATATTATAAGAATAAATCGTGACGTAAGCACTGTATGAATATGCATGTATGCGTGTACGTATATTTGTAATTACTCAGAACTAAAAAGTAAATGTTTGACATGACGTGATAAAAGAATTACTTTGAATAAGTCAATTCGAAGGAGAGGAAACAATAAATTTCCTGCTGCCCTGGCAGAACGTGTCTGGTCACATTATATCTTTGTTTATGAATGGTTCGTAATCTCTATTTACTCTAGAGAGTTCAAAGTGGTTGGTGTGTATGTATGTACATATACTTTTAATTACTCAGAACTGAAATTTAAAATACTGACATGACAGATAAATGAATTACTGTTAATAAGTCAACGTGTTAAATTCGAGAAAGAACAAACACTTCATTTCCTGTTAGCCTGTGGAATGCTGAATGCTTATGTTTATGAATTAATGCTGGATAAGAAGTGTTTATTTACCTTGGAGAGTTCAGATCAACGTCATTCAGTTGTTCTTTACACAACAGTAAAATAAGAGTTAAATAGTGCAATGGCTTCTTGCGGTGAATTTAGTGGCGAGTCAAAAAGGCAAGTATTGCGAATCAGGCTCTAAGTATTATTTTTAAGGTGTACACATTCTTAAAAAAAAAATTGGAAACAGAAACTAAAAATGCGTTATTGCAAAGAGTACTTTCGTTTAAAAGCACGGAAAAAGTGTATCAGCTAGATCAACTTGCAATTGAAATGGGACACGAGGTAATACGCTTTCCACCTTACCTACCACTGCCTTGAGTTGGTGTGGGCTCAAATAAAAAGGGGAATTGCAAACAGAAATAATGCTTTTAAACTGTCGGACGTTAAACGACTTGTTCACGAAGAAATTGACAAGGTAACACAACAGGACTGGGAAAACTGCGTGAGACATGCAGAAAACCCTCAAGAAGACAATTTTTAGAATGAAATAGTACGTGACATGGTTTTGGAATCTGTAATCATAAATTTGCAAGACTCAGGCGATGAAGACAGTGACAATGACGAATTGTCTCTTAACGGAAGTGACTTTGACAGCGATATGGATGAGCCAGTGGCAGTTCTATTGGATTAGAAAACCAGGTAATTCATAAACTATAATTATAGTTATAGTATTTTAAAATATACACAACTTGCGAAAATGCTTTTGGCAATTTTTGTTTTGGAATTTGCATCATTGTCAAGGTTTGCAAAATATAATTTGCTTACCCTCACTTTTGCGCCAAGCAGACCTGCACGTTGCATGAGTGTGCGAGAGAGAGGGAAATATAAAAGGAGTGGGGTAACAAGCTGGCAACGCTGAGTATGATACGGCATCAGATTAGCAAGACTCCAAAACCCTTCCCATTTGAAACACATAATAGTAAACCCTCTCCAAATATCCCGTAATTTTTGACAAGCATCGTTGAATGAAATAGGTGAAATGATGCTCAAATGAGGCTTGAGTTACCGATATTTATCTTTCAGGATAAGGGAAACTCCCGGAAAAAGTCTTATCCAGATAACACACCCTGCCCGAGATTCGAACTCGGGACCTGTTGAACGTGAGGCCGACAGGCCACAATCTACGCTACCAAGGCGGTTTACCAGTATTATTACAATGTCCTCGAACAGACGTTAGAAGTGGGAGATTGATATCTTTGTAGTTTCACAGTCTGTGAAAGAAATCCTGGTCGCGCAAACATGTCAAAACTAAGTCTAGTAAAACGTCTTCACGTCCTTTCTTTCCAATCTTTGGGTCCTTTTTTAGAATCTTTTTAAAATATTTTAGTTCCTTTTAGAGGCCCTTTTTAGACATTTTATAGATCCTCAACTTCGTAGCACTAGTTATCAGTCATACCACGCGAGATCGCGGGCGGGCACAGAGTACGCTCAGCTACATTGCTTAGTTACATTGCTTAGCTACCGCTGCACATAAGAATGCCATGTGTTACCATGCGTCTGTATGACATGTGTATGCTTCTCCTGTGGCACAGTTTTCGTTTCGGAGTACGGAATGTTTCCGGCTTCATAACACCCATAGGCACGACACTTTTAAACCGGATATTCGTCCATTCTTCAGATCACTTGTCTCCTAGTTGAGGAAGGGTAGGACGGTGGTCTTGCGCTTTATAAGCCTCATATGATGCTGCTACAACTTCTACCACTACTACCAGTTCTACTACAATCACCTCTGTACAATACTGAAGGTTGCTAGTACAGTTCGTGGTGCTGTGATTATGATTGTGACCTTGCGATTTTAAATGAACTGGCACACAATTTATAAATAATTAAATCCAGTGATATCCTTCACACTTTACTTAACATCGAAATTTGTTATGCGTTAGGAACATTAAGTACCCTACTATGGCATGTGTAGGACTGGTTATGTTAACTTGAAGATGTTCAACTTTTTAACAACTCTATTATCTTTCAACTAGTTGTAAACAGTTAAACATTTTAAGAATTTTAGAACATAGTGAAATTTGCTGCATAAACGTTTTGTGATTTAAATTTTAACAACTTTAAAATCCTGTGAGGTAAGATAAATTTAGTATAAGGTTTTGGAATATTATGGCCGTGAATTCGACTTTAGCATACCACGCTGATCAACTATAAGGTCATTATCAGGGAAAGGAATTATATGGACTAGAAATGTATGAAATATGTACATATATGTGCAGTTATGTTTACCAAAATATGGAATTAAATATGGACTTATAATTATAAAGCAATGACTATCTATGGTAAATATTTATATATTTTAATAAAACTAATCAAAGAATATAATAATGGACATACCTTGTCATTAAATTATTATGTGAACTTCAAATAAAACACAATTTCTATTTTATATTGTAACAGCAGAGGGTTACAAACATTTCTTTCAAGTTCTGAAAAATGAATCTTCTTCTATTGTCTCTGAGGACACTTTTATACTGACTGAAACTGCGTTCAACATCAGCAGAAGTAACCGGAGTATTCTTCAATTTCACGATGTCTGCTGGGGATAAGTCCAAGTTTACCTTCACTGTTTAATCACCACTCATCACAGCAACAACTTTTCGTAGCTCTTCATATCCAGGTTTTTTTGACAGTACAGTGTCCACCTTAGCCCTTATTGCATCTGCAACTTCACCTCTACCACGATTCAATTGTTCCACAGTGCTATTTATAATTTAAAAGCTTTCAAGAAGTGAAAGGTGCCTATTTTAGATACTTTTGAGTGTTTGTATGATACATGAAAATGTGTTCTTATGTAAGTTAAGTCATTTCTTACACTTGTGTCACAGGCAACTGTTTTTGCAGTATCAATTGAGACTGCATCTTCAGAATCCAATGCAAGTAGAACATTCTTAATAGAGTCTATATGTTCGGCATAATATTCAACAACTTCCAGCCAATTACCCTATCAATTAAAATTGGCTTTGGTGGCAATTGAATATCAGGGCACATTTTTTTCAGCGCATTAACTCTACTGGGAGCTTTGAGGAACACTTTTTTTAACTGATCAAATCAACAAATCTACTTTAGGGTAATTACCCTTTATCACTTCTGCGACACGATGAAATGCATGTTTCACACACGTTAAGTGAATCATTTTAGGATAAACTACAGATAAATGTTCTGTCCAGCTTTGAGCATATAAGGGGCAGCATCGCTAATAAAGAGTAACTCATCGTACATAATACCCTGTTGCCATAGGATACCCATAGGTTCGTTGAACAGTTTAATTACAGTTTTGTTATTGCACTTTTCTAGAACATCACAATGTAAAAGAATCCGTTGAGAATATTGTTCACTTAAACCAATAACAACATTGCCAACAAGCCTACCTTCTTTGTCGGTAGTCTCATCGATAGAAACCAAATTGGACCATCTTTAATTTCATCTCTTATCTTCTGTACTGTCTCATGGTAGATGGTTGGAGCACATGTGTTCCTAAGTGTTGACTCATCCGGGATTGTCTGTTGAGTATATTCCTGAAGGAATTCCCTGAAGATCTCATTTTTCAGTTTATAGAGAAGAATGTCAGCAGAGACGAGAACGTGGCACAGCTTGATGTTGAACTCTGACCTTGCATTCGATGTTGCTGGTTTTGTTAAAAACAATTGTCTCTGCTTGGAATTTCGTTGTTTGTTAGATAATGTTTACTTGTTTGAATGTGTTGTTGCACCAGTAACTTTTGAGTAGAAGATACTGCACACTGACAGAAATTATAAAATAATATTTTGTCTGTTGATAAACCATCATCTTTAAATTCTGAAATGTAACCTTTTAATTTTAAAGTGACTGGATGTGATACTTTTGGCATGTTTACCGTCTTTATAGAATGAACTCCACCAATGTGTATTCTGATGCGCAATACAGTGTCTGACTTTCCTTCCTATTGTTGAGGACCGTTGAGGTTGTTGAGGTCCATTAATTTTCAAAGAGCTCTGATTTAAAAGGAATGTTTAAAACTTCATTGTTGAAATATATTTAATGGATTTTTCTATTTTATTGTTCAGATAGGCTGTTTTGTATGAAATATGGAAAATATATGGAAATTAATTAAACATGTACTACATTGTAAAATATGCAGAAATATGGACAGTAAAAATAGTATTTTTCAACTCTACACATTGGGAAACATAATGGCGATGCAAAATATAAATGATATTAGCTTTATAAGTAAATATGTATTTACATATAAATTCGTTCTCTGGTCATTATTATATGTGGTATCATTTCCGCAGGCTCTCTCCGCTATGCCAGAGATCAGACAGACATATAGATATATACATAGATATAGACAGATATATACAGAGGTCGACAGAAGTATTTTAATAATAATATAACATGTAATATTGCAAGTGCTATAAATACTGTAATACTTATTTGGCAGCGTTGAATTGTTAAACATTTAAAATGAAATGAAATGTGGAGTTTTTAACATCCGCTTTTACTACATACGGCACCGCAGGCGGTGACACTGATGATACATGAGATGAAGATGGAGTACCGGTGGAATGAGATGGCGGGGGAAACCGGAGGTTCCGGAGAAAACGCGCCCCAGCGCCGTGTTGTCCACCACAAATCTCACTTTGCGGTCGCCTGGGATCGAACCCGGGCCGCCTTGGTGAGAGCCAAGCGGTCTAAACACTGAGCCACGGCGCGGCCTTAAACATTTAAACATTAACATTTTGTGTCTCGGAAACAATATTTAAAATATCTTTTTATTGCACAATCTGTACTGTATTTATTCTATTGTCCCTCTTATTGGAGGACATAAGTATTCGGACGTACCCAATCGAACAGGGAGAAAGATGGTTGGACGTACCCTACACGCCCCTACTACATAGCAGTTGTGTTTATGCTATGCCTCAAGACAGTGTGCTCAAAGTTATTCAGCCGATTGTGAACTCACAGGTAATATGGGACGTAAAGGTAATATGGGACGTAAAGGTAAGGAGACATCGGTGGCAAAGAAGAATATCGTGATAAATATCAAATCGGTCTCTGAAATTGCCAAAACCATTACCAGAAGCAAAACTACAGTGTTCTGCATAATTCAACGATTCAACGCTACAACAGACAAATATACTGTTGTAAATAAACCTAGTAATGGCGCTCCGTCTAAACTCACTACCAGAGACAGAAGGCAAATAATAAAAATGTTGAAGCAGAATCCGAGAGTCACTACATCTGAGATTAGAGGATGCCTTGAGCAATATTCTGGCACTGTGGTTCACACCAGAACAGCTGAACGCGTTTTAAATAGTACGGGGTACAATGCCCGCGTTCCTAGGAAGAAACCATATGTTAATAAGGTGAATAAGAAAAAGCGCATGGAATGTGCTAAACAGTATTTGGTGAAACCAACAGAATACTGGGGTAAGGTTCTTTGGTAGGACGAAAGCTTGTTCTGCTTATACAAGAGTGATGGATATCTTAAAGTGTGGAGACTGCCAAATACAGAATGGGAACCTAAGAACTTGGTAGCTACAGTGAAACATGGTGACAGTAGTGTGATGGTATGGGGCTGTATAGCTTCATCTGGCTTTGGGGAACTGGTGTTCATAGATGGGATCATGGACAAATTTGAATACAAGAGGATTCTTGAAAACAATCTTAAAAAGAGTGCAGAGAAGCTGGGATTAGGGCATCATTATTACTTCCAGCAGGACAATGATCCGAAGCATACTGCTGGAATTGTAAGGCTTTGGATCGTGTACAACACTCCTCATACTTTGAAGATCCCGCCCCATCTCCAGATTTAAATCCTATAGAGAATATCTCGAAGAAACTCGAGGAGCGTGTGAGGAAGCATCACATCAGAAGCAAGGACCATCTGAAAGAACTTCTTCAAACAGAGTGGAGAAATATGGACTCTGCAGTCACTAAACAACACATACAGACAATGTCCAAACGATTATCAGCAGTAATTCAAAGAAAGGGGATGATAACTAAATACTAGCTGTTCTCTGTTCGAATACTTATGTCCAGACGTAAAGTAACCGTTTCATTTCTCCTTATAGTGCAAATTAGTTTCAGTTGCTATTTATGAGTTTATATGTTTAATGGAAGACTCAAGTTTATTTTGTGCCAGTTGTATTTACGTATGCTTACTCTGCGTAGCTTTAAAATAATATAAGTAATAAATATGTTTACGTTCGAATATTTATGTCGGCCTCTGTACATATACATATCTATTTTGAAATATATCCTCCGCCTATTGACTTTTACTAAAATTAATCGCACACTTAATTAAGTGGTAGGATTAGGATAAGAATTTCTCTACGGAGGGGATTCGGTACGTACGCCACCATGCTGGCCTCATTGTGCCTATGCCCCAAGCGGGGCATCCTCGGGAGGAAGGATGAGGCGAGACGAGACAGAGGGTGGCCGACCCAAAGAGCCACGACATGCACAGGACAGGGTCCCTACAGTTTACTAAGGTAGAGACTTCTCCCGACAGGCCAGGACAACCGACACGCTCCCCTACTGCGGGACGGCAACGAGCTCAGCAGCCGAGCCCCGCCTGGCGGTCCCGAAATGCTCCCAGCAGAGGCGCCGAGACCGGCAACCGACCTACCTGAGGAGGAAGTAGTTTACATCAGAGCATATCATCCCGCCATGCACCGCCGAGACACCCGCCGACGACACTTCTACCCTGAAAGAGACCATAAGATGAGAGATGATATGAAATGATAACGGAGATGAAATGGAGGGACAGGAAATTCGGGGGATGTAAGTAAACTACCCAGCTTTCGCCTAGCGACCCGGGAAATCCCCGAAAAACACCCGTGGGTCAGGTAAATCGGCCACGAAATCAAACCCGGGCCTCCCGAATGCGGGCCACAGACGAAACCGCCTGAGCCATCCCGCTCGGTAATTAACTGGTAGGTAAGTAAACTTTGTTCACCGTAGGAGTATTACAGTATTCATGGCTTCGTCAAATTGTACCTATAAGAAAAATACAATTTTTAATAGTAATACAATTATGAATAATACTTGAATTGTATTAAAATAATACAATAGTAATTAAAATATTACATAAGTAATTAAGAATAATGCAGCAGTGATTAATGTACAGGTATGTAAAGAAACTTAAGTCAAATTTTTAACAACTTAATTATAAAGTATATAATTGTTACAACAACAAAAATTACCTACTTTATTAATTAATATTACTGGTAAAAACTCATCTCTTGTGTTTCGCATAATTTTAGTAGGATTTTTTACAGCGTTCTTATTATTTAGACTTTCTAGCTTGGCAGGAGTTTGTAATATAGGATAATTCCTTTGTGAGATAAAATCTAATCTCAAGTGTGAGGCGGTGATGACTTAGGTGTATATTTTTTTACTGTTCCTAGTATTGTATGTATGGCAATCTGAATTAATAATCCAACATCTATATCAGATGTTTTTATGTATAGATAATTCTCTTTGTGTCACTATTAAGAGCACACTTTTAGCGTCAGTAAATTATTTTTGTAACATTTTAGCATTGCAATTTGCAAAAGTACTCACATTGCACTTTGGTGATTCACAAATTCAGAATACAAGGCTGTTTTCTTCCAGTCGCAAGTGTCATGTACAGTTTCTTTCGATTGAACCCATGCGTTTGCAATATTGTTGGCGGCATTCATTTAAAACTGAGTGATTATATTAGATTATTGACACATTATTTCAAGTGTATGCTGACAATGTCTTTGTCTCATGAAACTTGATACCAAGTATCGGACGATGAATGGAATGGGTGAAATGATGCTCAAATGAGCCCGGGGTCCATAGAACTTAGAGTTACCCGACATTCGTCTTTCAGGATAAGGAGAAACCCCGGAAAAACCTTATCCAGGTAACTCACCCTTGCCGAGATTCGAACTCGGGACCTCTTGAACGTGGGGCAGACATGCTACCACTACTCTACCAAGGCATGTTAACATTATTTCATTGCCAGGAAACACGAACATCTTGGTGACCCGGTTTGCCTTTGAGAAAAGCGGGACAGAGTATAAAATAGAGGAATGTCCCGGCTATGCGGGATGCCTGTCTCGTTATCCATACTCTTTTTCAGATTACAGGTTAATAATGTCAAGGTAACTCTGGAACATGATTGGAGTGAAACCGTTTCTCCATCGAGAGAATTTTATTGAACGGTAAAAATGTTTAAATTAAAATAATTTTCAAAAGCAAGCCCGTAAGTATTATAATGCAATACTGAGAAGCCAGAAGAAAAAGAAATTGTTAGTTCTATTGCACAACTTCTTCAGTGTCACCTGGACAGGATTCTTCACGGTTGTTTGTTTGCCAAGTGCCAATTGCTGTAACCCATAACATAGAAGTTAAACGGCGACCTACAATAGAAAACATCGTGTCAAAATGTCGTTGGTGTGGGTTGAAGGCCACTGTCACTTAAGCCAAACTTTCGTTGTGCTAGAAAGCAAAGGAGTGCAAACATTTGGTATTCCTGAGTGTCATCTTAAGTAAGTAGGTGCTCACATCTATACAGGGTGACGCCCGCCTTCCATTTGAATGTAAATGTAATATTTTCACTACTTGAAATTGTATTAACGCATTTTACCTCACCCAAATGAGAAAATAGTCATAAAAATGGACAATTGTATTCGCTAATCCCTTGTTGATTATTGTCGGTGTTCCTCAGTAAGGATTTCAGTTAATCTCATCAGTCGAACTTTACGTGCCTGCTTTCAATCTGAAAAATTACTTAATGGATACTATAACAGTTGGAAACTGGAAAATAATGTGAAAGAAGCTTAAAATAAAAACAATTATGCCATTTTCGGGCAGAGGACAACCGACTAAGAGACAAAGAGACCAATGATTCACAATTCGCTTAAAATGCGACGCAATTCAGGATGCTAAAGGGCAGTTTTTAACTTCTTCTATAAAATTAATTTTTTCAGCTCACTGTTTTTATATTTTAATTTTATACGTGTTAAATCCAATCTTATACGGCAGATTTCATCTGCTCATTCAACGAGCTGGCGTATGTCTCTAGTGTTCCCCCGCGTAGAGGGTCGCGGGTTCGAGTCCCGCCTTGGGCATGGGTGTTTATGTGTATAGTGAATATTTCTGAAATTAGGAAAATAGGTAAGAAAATAAACTTAAATAATTAAAAATCGTTTAAATAAGAAAAAAATTAAAATATATATCTATATACATACATAGATATATATATTTATATAATAAAAAACGTAGTATCACGTTCACGTATCAGAAAGGAGACGAATTGTCCATATCTGCGCAATTCAGTACTTACATAGTTGTCCCATTGGGTGTACAGTGATGTGCTTAAAAAGGACCATAATTTAATATGTTGATAATAACAAATGTAGCCCCAACCTCCACCAACGTGAGCTGTTTTTGAGTACAATTTCTATTTGCTGGATTGGCAGCGTGCTTTCACAAACTGTCGAACGTTGCAAGTTCCATTTCCGAACTCAGTTAAGCCAACGCTTCTTTGAATTTAGGTAAAGAAATAAAAAGTTATTTATTAAAAAAGTACAAATAAACACTTTTGTGTTTACACATTTTGTTTTCGTCTCCACACCACCGCTGAAAGCTCTCATATAATGAGGTATTTGTCTTTAAGTTTAGGACAGATTAATTCTTCACCTCTTCTTCCAGGAGCTCTAATTACTCGTATGTCTTATAGGTCCGGCGTTTCCTTTTGTAGCGAAAGCCTTTCAGAGAGGCAGCTATACACACCACCTTGTTTCTATCGATTTCAACATATTTATTGGACCGTTCCTTTTTCTCTCTGTTTTTTATGTTAACGTTTACAGAAATGGATAGCAACTGGTACAGTTTAATCTGATGAGGATTATACCCCCTCTGAAGTGAAGTGGACAGTTCAATGCAGATTTAGAAGAGTCTGAACTTGTGTTGATAATAGATATATTTATGATCAGCTGTGGTTAAAGAAATAAACATGGGGATTTACTTGATTTGTTGCAGAAAGTGGCAATAAAACCATGAAAGTTATGTGTAATATAGGTACAAAATAATCAAACATTTATAAAATGCAAATCTCATCCTTGTTTATTTATACAGGAAGGATAAGTAGATTAGAAGTACGTTAGAGAAATAATAGTTTCTGGACCTACGTAGGCTAATGGAATCAAGAAATATTCCGAAAAAAATGCTTCCTAATTCTTACGTAACCTTACTTAGGTGGATCCGAATAATAAATTGAAAACAGCTTTTAAACGATAAGTTTCGTGTCTGCAACCTTGACTGTAGCTAAATCATTTAAGGCAAGCTGATCTTAAAACACCAAGTTTGGAACTTAACAGATATTTGATTTTGAATTATGCCGTTTTTACACACACACACACACACACACACGCGCGCGCGCATGTATACATTTCCAGAGTCTGTGGAGAATGGAAAACAATTCTGGCTAGAGCGAAGTTCTCAGCCCCAGGCCGCAAATTGAACCGGGGACCTCAGTACGGAAGGCAAGTGCTCTACTGATTAGCTACGGAACCAGTCTATGGTATTTTAATCAAAATCCAAGAGCTATTTTTTTTTTTTTTTGAGAAAACAAAATCTAATGGAATCTTTCCCACTTAAGCATTACATTGAAAGTAGACGATTTTATCGATCTGGCTAACTCAATTCCTTATTAGCTGGTATACTATCCCAAGGCCTCGGGTTCATACCAGTGGTTTATATGTGTACTTATAAACCACACCCCCATGACAGTGGATTTACTGGCATTTAAAAGAAACCTGCGGGACCAAATTCTGCCACACCGCCCCGCTGATAGGATCCTGACAGTTGACACCATTGTATATATCCAATATAAAAGGAGGTTATTAAAATATTCCTGTCGCAGTTTTAGAAGATGCTGAACGTTTAGTTCTAAAAGGCTTCTAGAAACTATTCTTACGAAAACTTGTTTTTATACCTATTTCTGTTAACTCATTAATGCCCAGAATAAATTTTTGTTAATTTTTCATGAGTTTTGAGTTTAATTATTGGTAACTGATTGCCTCTAATAACAAGTTAAGTCGAATTTTACAATAACAACAATTTTAAATGTCGAAGTTTTAACGTGTGATATTTCATACGCTGGGCAAAAAATAAGTAAACTTATTATGTATGAAGTTTCATACACTAGCAATAATAATTTCAAAACGTGGAATATACTACTGATAATTAATATTTGCTTCCCTTATTTGTAAAGCGCTACTTTAAATTACGATGCACTATTAGTTAAAAGCTTTAAATAAAATTGCAGCATATATATAATATTATGTAATATGTAGCCAGAGAGGAGCAGAATTGCTATGTATCTCATTATATCATTAGGTGAGCACTCTTCCCAACACACGCCTTCCTGCGCCCCATAAGTAACAATTTCTCTGGAAACTATTTCGTGAAAAGTGTCAGGAAAAGCTGTGGGAAAATGTCCACAGGAGCATAATTTCTTCCATGCCATTCGTGTATACATGTTGGCTCTACACACCTATCCTAATTAAATCGTACATATGTCTCCAGTTTCCTCAGTATTCATGTGCTTATTTTGTCTTCTATATAGTTTAGTTATATCTTGATTCTGGTTTCTAGCAGTGGAACCTGGTATCTTTTGGCAATTAGAATGGGGGCCCTGGTGTTCACTTTCTTCTAATCTATTCTGAATATTTTGTTTCTCACGAATGCTTTCCACCAAGTTCTTGATGTATGTAACTTCAGAGCCCTGTCCCAACACACACTTCCCTATATCTCATGCAAATGCAATTTCACTATCACCAGCTTCGTCATCTAAATCAGTAACATTAATACTACTTCAAGTTCATATGTTTGAAACATATCGTAATTATCATAAACTTCAAGGGTCTCTTAAAATATTGAGAATAGCCTCTGCATCGCTTCAACGTTGTACGTGAAAGGAGTTTTTAGCTTGTAAGTGCCAAGCGTATGAAATTTTATACACAAAGATGTTCAAACACGTAAACATTATGGAATATAATCTTTTATGTGGATTTAGCTAAAACATAATTCCACACAGTGTCTGAAGCACTTATATTTGTAGCATATTTCAGCCTGCTTCATATATCTAAGTCTTAAATGTAGATGCATAAAACAATTACCGGCGCTCCATTATTCTCTTCTGCCATAAGCACGAAATTCAGCATTTACTTGTTACTTCACTTCATCAACAAATGATAGGAAATCAATAATAAGTACCATTTGGAGGTTAAAAGACCGGGATTAAGCATCAACGATGGACCACTGAGTAACAATGAAGTGTAACTGTACATGTGTTTCAAACTTGGTTTGTGTATGAAATAGCGAGGGTATTTATGGGTTAATGAAGATAAATCCGTCCTGAAATATTTCTTATATGTATGGGTACACGAAGGATTCAGAGAACAGAATCGATGTTCAGATGTTTGAATACAGGTCGCTTTATGCTGGCCTTGCTCTTTCCATGATCTGGGAAGGTAAAACCGCACAATGAAAGCAACTTAAAACATTCGTATGACTTACTGTACCTGCTATCATTTGTTTGAGATAACCTCTACAAGCTGTTCATGTCTAAGCTTTATCTCCTTTAAGTTAACGAGTGCATAAATAGCTTCATTGTATATTTCCTTATAGTACAGAGAGGATAATGATAGTTAATTGTTTATAACCGCCAACCTTCACGTTTCATGCCTATTCCATGCATCTGGAGAAATAGCAGAACGTTTGTAGTACTTCAAAACTTAGAATAAAGAAATTAGTCAAAAATTCAAACCGACAATGAAGAATATCTATTGTTTCTGTAGAAAGTTTTTGTTTATCTCTTTAAGTCCCTTCCACAAAGTCCCTATATTTAAAATAGTTTAGCTTAGAAGCGAGTCCCATCCAACCCAGTGGGAGTGGTATGAGGTATGCCGTTGGTGCGCTACTCTAAGGCCCAGTTGCATAG
Organism: Mantis religiosa; assembly: GCA_030765055.1. NCBI lineage: Eukaryota > Metazoa > Arthropoda > Insecta > Mantodea > Mantidae > Mantis > Mantis religiosa. The sequence goes on from CM060953.1 coordinate 88,887,190, forward strand.
CAGATAATCCCAGTTCAAGCATATGAAAATGATCTTCGGTCAAGCTGAACTTAGAATTTTGGTTGTGTAAACATTGATCTAAGTTCATGGCCTCTTGACCTAAGATCAAATATAACTGGTGAATTTTCTCCAGTTAACTTGATTGAACTTAGATCAGCAGAACTGCAGAATTTACACAATAGTTTATGAGAAAAAATAAATAGTGCAGCTTTAAATAAATATTAAATAAAGCATTTTTTGTAATTTACGTCCTCCAACGTTAAGTCATATCGGACGATTTTTTATGGTTACTTGTATAAATAATTAGCCTCTGTATTTCACAAATATATGTTAAAGATGCATTGTTTGTGTTCATAACCTATATAGTTTTATTATTTTCAGAATTCAGATTACTCTGATATCTGTGATGATTAGAATTTTCAATTTGAAAGGTCTCCTCGTGTTTTCCAACATAGAGGAAATCCCATCCTAGAACTATATGACAGAAAATTCAAAATGAGATTTCGACTATCAAAACATGTAAATAAAGAACTGAAGCATAGGCTACATGTACAGTTAAGAACACAAACCGTGAGGAATTATGCACTTAATCCAATATTTATGATCCTTCTCACATTACGGTTCTATGTACTGGAAGCTTCCAGATGGTGATTGGGGATATATTTAATATAAATAAAGGAACTGCGTGTAGAACAATATATAAAGTTACAAGAGAGATTGCAGCTTTAACACCTCATTTCAGCAGGATGGTTGTGTAAGAGGCTGAAATAAGAAGGGTTATGCGAGATTTAAAGTTAGCTGAACGCATCTTATCTTTTGCTTGAACTTCCATTTTTTTGTTAATGTTTTCCAACTCTCAGTATTGTAAACATACGAAAATGAAAAATATGTACATTGGACATATAATGGAGATAAAGTAAGCGAAATGATTAACTTTTGATAAATGCTGTTTCAATATGGAGTAAATTATTATTCTATTTATTTAAAATAACATTATTTCTAGGAGAAATAACCATAAAGTGAACGATTTATTTAGTTTTTGTAATTTCTAGATTGGCTACTCTATGCACTTGAATTAAACAGAGTAGAGTAATTCCGATAATTCTCGAATCCTTTCGATACAACACGAAGCTGCAATTCCGGAAAAACTTAGAGAAGATTCTCTAAAATTACTAAACCTGCAAGATAATCACATCCAATTTACAATGGAAGCAGAAAGAGACAACACCCTACCCTTTTTGGACCTCAAGATAACTAGAAATCGTCATGGTGTAGATTTTGGAATATACAGGAAGCCCACACACATAGATAATTATATAAAGAAAAATTGATACAACCCAGTTTCACATCAACTAGCTGCCTTTAGAAGTCTAATTCACCGGCTATACAACGTCCCACTGAGTAAGGATGAATTTTTGAAAGAACAACAACACATAAAAGACATAGCGGTATTAAATGGATTCAACCCAGCCATCATAAGGAACATGATGAAGAGAAAAGAAAAACTGAAGATAATATCAAAAAATACCACTCTCACACCACTTAAAACACAAATTGGCAATATAGAAAATTCACCTACCATCCATGGGCTTTTAGAAAATGTGAACGAATCTTCAAAAGACTAAACATAAAACTAGCACCCCAAAACAAATTCAGTCTGAGGAACCTGCTAAATAAACCACTGAAAAATACAATCCCCAACAATTTGAAATCAGGAATTTATCAGATTAATTGTGAAACCTGTGAAAAAAGCTACATAGGAAAAACTAAGAGAAACTTGTTAACCAGGCAAAAAGAACACCAGAGGAACATTAAGTTGAAACAAACAGAAAAATCTGCAGTTTCACACCATTTTTGGACAGAAAACCACAACATTGGCCACAACATTAAACTGTTAAAATCTTTAAGTACACCCATAGAATTGGATATTTGGGAAAAAATATTCATAAACAAAAACCGTGATAAAGTTATAAATTTTGAAATCCCGGCATTAACCCTTCATTACGCGATTTTTTTAAATATCCTCCTATAAATATCTTTCTGTTTAAAATTGATCACAGAAACCAGGAAAAATAGTAAAAAAAATATTTGTTTAATTTTTTATAGAATTTTAACCTTTTTTTTGTCACTTTGCATATTTGCAAAACCGTGCATTTAGGTCAACATAGTGAGGTACATAGAGCACAACAAAACTTAACATACTGAGACACAAAACTGGATGAAATTACTGGCTTAAAGGTCTGAAATGCACTAAACAGCATTTGTCTTTGCTAAGGCACAGAAATATCAACTTCCTTTTCAATACACGATGCTTACTGAGAGTTTCAGTTTCTGTGAAATGCAGTAAAACAGTTTTTATCCTTATTCAAGCACAAGTTCACTTTGCACTTATCACACATCACATAGGTGTAACCCTTGCAGTCTGGTCGCTTGCATGTCGTTCTTTTCTCATTCCAGACAGGCCAGTGATTCATTGGATCCATTCTTACATCCCTCGGTGGCAGCGAAGATCCCTTGTATTTCAGCCTCTTGCACTCCACGGCATCTGCACTGGCGCTTGGCCTACCACGTTTTCTTGTTTCCAAACCAATCTTGCACAGAGATAGAGCTAGATCAGTCCTGAATTTCTTTTGATTCAATGGTGCCTCTATTTTCCCCGTTTGAATAAGCATTCTTCTGTATAAGATCCAGGAGTTGATAATAACTGTGTCAATCAAGTGAAAAAATAGACGCAGATACCATCGTTTTGACCGCACCTTTATGTGATGTCTTCCTATGTTGCTGTCCAGTAAGTCAACATTTCCCATGTGGGAATTGTACACTGACACCACTGCTGGACACGGCACCATTATGTGCTCCTTCTTCTTTCTGTCAAATCTTTTCACTTCAGTTTTTGGCATCTCTCCAACAAAAGTTGAGAGAAATGACACATTGCTGTTGTCTTTGTACAAAACGGTGGAAATATCTACATTCTCGATATTTGTAACAAATTCCTCTGAAAATCCACGTGGTTTATTTTTAAGTTCTTTCTCATTTAGAAATTTGCAATTTGGTAATCTGTTCCTCTGTATCGTTCCTACACAGAGAATGCCCTGTTTGTAAAGATAGAGAGCTAATGGCACAGAAGTATAATATCTGTCAAAATAGAGCTTGTAATTTTGATCACGTGGTATTTCTCTTGAAAGGCGGATAACTACATTTCCACTAGCTCCCAAATCAGGTTCTCCATCTAGTCGAAACTTTGCATCATTCTCCTGCCCGCTGTAAATTTCAATTTTGTGAGCAAAACCCATGTCTCCACAAAGCACAAAAAGCTTGTAGCCCCATTTATGGGGCTTATCTTTCATGTACATCTTCATGTGGTGTCTAGCCTTTGTTGAACACATCTGCTCGTCAATCGACAGTCTTTCGCTCATGGGTACAGATAGACATTTTTCATTTATATAATCCAGCAGTGGCCTTAGTTTATACAGTTTGTCATATTCAGGGCTTTGGGGACCTGGCATTTTTGCATTGTTATTGAAATGCAGTGTGCTATGCAGCCTCTCAAAGTGGCGCTGAGACAGGGTCTGCTTTACTAAATCAACACCGGTAACTTCATTCCATAGGTCACGGACACTGGAAGGTGGAGCCAAAGAACTAACAATGCATATGCCAATAAATTTGTATATGTCATAAGTTGTGCAGTCCAAAGGCTTGTTGGGATTTTGCTGAACGCTATATAAATTAGTTTCATCAACAATTTTAGACACAATTTCTTCTGTAAAAAAGTATTTGAAAAATTGGTATGGCGTTGAGAGCTCTAGAATTGATTGTGGTAGAGACGCACTTCCTTTGAATGGAAACTGATCGCTAACAAAATCTGCACTTTGCTTCTTCCACAGAATTTGATATTTTTGTGCTTTGATTGGCTTCTGTGGAGCAGTCACCTCAGGAATGGCTGTCTGATTTTCCATTGCATCCTTTACATTTGAATTAACCTCGTTCTGTTCAGTATTATCAGGTCCACTTTCACTATCTGAAGATTCCAGGTCGTTATAGTTTATTGTGGGATCTTCATCAGAAAAATCGAAATCCAGACCATCATCACTATCAGTGGGGCATTCCATTGCAACAAATTCCTCTACTGACATTAGTCTGCGCTTTCCGTTCTCCAAGTAGACAAACGAGTCCATATCCAAAAAGCAATGATCCAGGAAACTAAAAAATAATAGAGAAAAGGAAGCCATTATTGTAATGATAATTGTATACTGAACCTAATATTTTCGCGCACTTTTGCAGATGTGCAAACTAAGAAAAAAGTGCTCTTACTTACGTGATGTCTAGCAGATGGGTATTCCAAATATGAAGTAATATTCACCAGGGATAGCAGAACACCACAGTAATTTTATATTTCGCACACCTCTATTTTCATCTACATATATGCACACTCACAATGTGGCATCTCACGCTGTACTAACCCGCCAAGACGCGGAAGCAGGCAAGAACACGTGGTGTCAAGAGTAACACCATCTAGCGGCAAATTCTTTCTTACCACTCTAAAGGCATATGTATGCAGACGTGCAAAGCAGAAAACTGTGTTAAATTTTCAAGGACAACGGAGAAAATGACGTTGGAACATCCCTTTGCAGATATGCAAAGCTACGTAGTGAAAGGTTAAATGAAGTATTAAAACTTAGTGCCCCTAACACCAGATGGCAGAGTGATCGGAGCCCCATAGTAGTGAAAGAAGAGGAAGGTTCATTTAGTCACCAAACAGCTGAGGATGAGATCGAATGATCTTGAAAACGTTTCAGTTATACAACAAGTAAGTGAAGTTTGAGTGTAAATATAGTGACTCATAAATCAAACTTAAATATGAAGAATACTTCACTGTTAATAATGCTTCTGCTTTGAATATTTATGTTTGGCTATATTTAAGCATTTGTTTTTGTGATCCCAGATCAGTACTAAACGACGTTCATCTGATCTAAGATCAGCATTTTACAACCCACGCGAGTTCGTAAACTTAGTTCAATTTTGATCTCCAATTATAAATGAACTGCAGTTAGTGATTTTTATGCAACCGGTCCTAAGGGAATTGCGGAAGCTCTGTAATCCCATTCAAACTATCGTCTGCTTCGCTCGTGTAAGAAACAATAAAAGTCTCACGTGATAATTTATGTTTATACAAGCATTGCAATGTATCACCAGCATCCCGCAGCCACCCAGAGCTTGGTTCCGCACAGTACTTTACTCGTCTGTAACCAACAACACACCGACTGAGAGAACGTAAGCTTTCACGGCCGGAGTCCACATTACAATTAATTATTTCCGCACTGTTTTGCCGTGGTCTGTTGGCGAAAGAACGTTTAAACGTTTCGTCCACAACTGCGGTAGACTTCCTGAGTGGCGCGGTCGAAGTTTCTTTGGAGAGAGTTTCGGTGCGTCTGAAGCGTTCACTGCCTGAGTCCAAATAGCGCGACTCAGGATGTCTACCGCAGTTGTGGACGAAACGTTTGGACGTTCTTACGCCAACAGACCACAGCAAAAAGCCCATAAAATAATTGTAATAACACACTGACTTTCGCGCATACAGATTTGTGCATGTGACACCTGGAATCACCGCCATTGCCAGGGACTTACGGAAGTCCGGCTACTCAGTCATACGAAATTATGTCATAAAATTCCTTCCGAATGAAAAGGTCGTCATAGGATATTTCCAGAACATTTAGGAGGTACACATTTTATTTGGCACGTCACTATCTTAACTATACAGTACATTAATTAAAATCGCATGAGGCATATTTTAGAAACTAGAACTAATTTTTTCATGTAAATGGTAGTTGTGATAAAATTTTTTCTCGGAAATCTTGAAATCAAGTATTAATTTCCGTATGCATCCCATTTATGATTTTGAGTTATGCTGCTCACACACACGCGCGCGAACACACACACACACACGCACACACACACACACACACACACACACACACACACACACACACAAGGATATACCCACATACGTGTTCGTACGATTGTCTGAACTCTTGTGTCACACTATAGTGCTTTTCTCTATCATTATCGCTGCGGACCACTAGTTGTCGTAGTCTAGGAGTAACATGTTACCATACGAGGTCGTGGGTTTAAGCCCAGTTAATGGCAATGGGTTTTCTGTACAAACTATTCCTATAAAGGCCTATTTTTCTATCTGTTTCGTATTAATCAAGATAAACGTTTACTGAAAAAAAAATTCATGATACTTTTAGTTACAAAGTGGCCACAGGAAACGAAAGCTATAGTTATGTTTACAAGTTTACTGCACACTACACATACATCTTTCAAATATCGCGAGAAACACGTCAATGATAATCATTTGAAAATCTTTGTGTTGCAGCTTCATAAGATCAACTTAAATATTAGTTTGGTACTTAGCCAACATTTAGATTTTTTAATTATGCTGTTCGCACACAGACATACACAAACGCGTAAGGTGAAATATCAATATCAAAATTTTTTATGAATTCCAGTACTGTTAGGAAAGATAAAAATAGGAATACGCCAATACCTCTCATTTAAAGTCAGCACATATTTGACTTGTACTGCCTTTTGTGTATTGTGCTGGTCCTAAAAGGAGACATATAAAACCCATTGTCTCAAATGCACCCCTTTCAGCCCTCAGCTCCACAAGCACTTTACCATTAAAATGAATCGGGTGTCTCACATTAACATGATCTTGACTGATTTTTGTTTTACTTTTATAAACTTTGGCAAAAAATCTTGTAAAAGCTTATGTGTCTACCAACATCTACATATTTGAAAATAGCAATCATTACACGTTTTGTTGTAGATAAAATTGGATACAGTTGACGGAAGGAATAGCCAAATATTTAGTACTGTGTCACTATGTGCTATAGTTGAATTTTCACATTCTTTGCATGACTTCATAAGAAACAATTGAATTGTGACAACATTTAAAACTGTCACATGACTTCTCCTGCAACTATCCGTATTTTTATTCTGTTTCTGCACACATTATTACAGAAATGTATTACACATGTATTACAGAAATGTATTTTTGTATTTGAAGACATCGCGAGAAATTACCACGTCAAACAAATACAAATGTTAAAAATTTCACAACAATAATAATGAATATCTATGAATTAGCTAATGCCATAAAAACTTATTGCAAATTATTGTGCATGTTAAGGCAATCTATACTTCTTCTGTGGCAAGTATTTTTCTCTACCTCTTAAAAATTCATTATATAACACTGTATAAAACTTCATTGTAATGAAATATTCACAGAAAATTCAAGTTGTGCATTTTACTTGTCATATAAGTAACTTAAATATATGCAGTTTAATAAATATAGAATATTTTTGAGAAAATAGAAATAGCGGAAAATTTTCAGTGTAAAGAGATTTCCAGTGCGAGGATTTTCATGAAAATCTTCTCGTATCTGGTGCGGACTCTCAGAAATCGAGCCCCACATTCGCCTTCCTTATCTCGTAATGTTAAAAGCGGAAATGACCCTCAACAAGGTATTAACGTTTTTATTGTTATTGTACACTATTGTTGCTCGTGTTATTTGAATGTGTAGCTTTACTTTAGAGTTCAGTATATACAATGGTATCTAAAGGAAACACGTTACTGTAAACCTCAAATACAAACCCGAAATTTTGGATAAGCAGCTGATTGCGTGATAAAGCATGTTGCCATCGCGTATTCATTGCAGCAACTTAAAATTCGGGACAGGTTTCATAATGAGTGATAATGTATATATACACAAAATGTATAAGCTTTGTATGAAAATTAATTTGGACTAATAAAGTACAATGTATAGCCAAACATTATCAAATCAATAATCCGGCATTTCGGCTAATCCGGTACTCATACCAGCAAGGAATGGCCGAATTAGCCAGAGTATAGTGTAACAAACTTTATTTGTTCGCTATCGCATGTTTGGCTATGCTACTAATTGTCGTAAACACACACACACACACACATACACACACACAAATAAAATACAAAACTAAAATAAAAATAAAATAAAATCTACATATCTAGTAGCCCAGTTTCTGGAGTCTATACCAGGCCTTATTATGCAAACTTCATTTTTAACTTTATTAACTTCTAAATCAGATTTCACAAAACAATTTACAAATTTTGCAGCTTTAATCTAATTTCTACCTTAACCTAAAGATTACTGGATTCCAGTAACCTTACAAATATAATCTATCTAAAACAGTCTTTTTTCTAATTTACTTCTACTCCAACAATATAAATGAAATCTACATTTCTACTACAGCTTTAATTCTTATAATTCTTATAACAAGCTACGAAAGACTGTTTTCTACAGTTTTAAAATTTCCTCTTCTACAACTGGTATCCAAAGCTTCCTCCTACTGGTATCCATCTCCTAAGGGAACTGGCATCAGTAGATGGAGCTGGTTCGTCAGTTTCATACATCCGGGTAGTCATCTCTCCGCTTCTGCATAATCAGTCCGCTCTGATACTCTCCATATATTATCTTCTCTCTCCTGGTATTCTCTTTCTGTCTATGGCCTTTCTGTCTTCTTTCTGATGTCCATAATTGGCGTCTTAAATCAGGTCTTCAAGTCTGGTAATCTGTATATTCAGTTTCTCTTGGTCCTATTTCCCTCCGACGATCTCTTAAGTTATATTCTTTTCTCAAAGATTGAAATGTTCTTACATTTATTTCTTGAAATATTTCGTCGCGGGTTAGATATTCCTCCAACGCCTTACACACATACACACACACACACACACACACACACACACACACACACACACACACACACACACACACATATAGTGTACCACATGAAAGAAAATCTCCGGGAATGAGATGCAGGGGGGCGGGGTTGGAAAAGGTTGTTACACCCTACCTCGGTAGTTTATGACACCCCATGTGAGTTCAGTTACAGGCCATTAAAAACCATTCTGATGGCTTCTACTTTTGTGAATGAATCTTCTCGGTTTTAGTGCGTTGGTGGACAGTACTAGCATATGCACATATTTCTATATAAACACCAGTTCCGCTATCTGCTAGACATAGTTTGTGTCAAATAAGGAAAGTTATGGGAATTGCCCAATGCAAAATCTAAAATTCACTGTGATAGGGCTAGAATACCTCCGTACCGGAAGAAACGTTAAGAAAGTGGAGTTGTTCGAGTTTTAGAAACTATACCACATATAGTAAATGGAAGTATTACATTTCACATAAAAGTTCTATCTCAAGATTTCTTCGGAAATACAGGCTGCGTCAAAAACTGCATACACACTTTAAACCGTCATACAAATTTATGTTCCACGCTACAAGATTCAATTGTTGGAGATGGAAAGCTTGAAGTCTAATTTGCAACATAAATGCCTTTCTGATGCGAATTTGATTACTGTTCAAACGGGTGGCCTTCAGCATCAATACTGTCAGGGCAATAGGCATAAAAGTTTCGGCACAAGTAAAAAAACAGTCGGCGGATAAAGTTTCATGGTAATAATGAGTCTTGCTAAGCAGTTAATGATAGCGCGGCTATTGTAAAAAAGCGCCGGCAAGCGAAGATAACTGAGTTAAAGGACTTGCCGGCATAGATTAAGTTACGCTTCTGGAATGTGATGGAATATTTGGTTTCTTTATTCTTCCGGAAATTTCTGGACTGATAGAGATTGTTCGGGTTCTGGTTTATTTTAGAACAATCTAGAATTACGAATTAGGTATTTAAGGACGTGACGGCTCGCAAAGTGAGTTGTAAAACAGTGAGCTATGAAAGAGTGTTGTGAACGAGAGACAGCTGGAAGTGTTATTGTAACGAGAGCTAATGATGTAATCTGCTGTCACTGTTTGTTGTTGTGATCGACCTTGGTAGACTGACGGTGTATGTAACGTAATGCTACTGTAATCTATAAGAGTATTTCTACGAAAATAAAGGAGATTTTTAATTTCTGCAATTCGGCCTTTTAATTCTACGAACCCACAAAGTCACAATACATTGCTGAGTACGACTAACAACTGTTTCGGTACATCGTATCTATATGTCCAATAGGATTTCTGCACACACCACTTGAATCTCATTCCAAATTGTGTCTAGGTTACGTGGTTTACACCTCATCTTCTACTGCGCCCAATAAGAAGAAATCCAGCGGCAATCGGTCTGGAAAAGTGGAGGATAATAAAACTCAAACATTCATGCCCCATCTTGCCACTAACTGGGTTTAGTAGCTAGAGCAACAATTTTGTTGCCATCTGTTGAAGAAAGATAACATTATTTTCTCCTAGAAATTGAACCTTGTAGTACGGGAAATACAGTTTCTTGACGGCTCAAATTATATATATTTGTCTGACGCATCCTGTATACGTTTTGAAACACCCTAAATCTGAAACCAAACCACTTCCTGTACTGAAAGTATTGCAATCCATCCAAAAATTCAATGTTGATTCACCTGAAAATGCATGTAAAAAGACAAATTAATTCTATTACTTATTCTCTACTTATAAGGACTGCACTATGTATAATTTTTTTTGTTCCACCTATATCCCGCCTGTAACTGCGATGGTCATATCGGCGGCCGTTCTACTTTGAAACATATCTAAGGGGTTAAGTCGTATTCGTTGTTTTAATCATTAGATCACGTACACATTCGCACTCATTCATACTTCTAGACTCTGGGGAAGATAAGGAATTATCTTGGGCGGAGAAAAAACCCCACCCCACCACTGGGAATAGAACCTGGGACCCCTAGCAAGGCAGGCAGGTGTTCTACCGACTAAGCTACGGGGCCAGTCACTGCATTATGTTGAGCTAAGTGTACAAGTAAATATGAAAAAGAAGTATATTCCTTTTTAATGAAAATCCTATCCACTTCATTCGGCACAAATTCGAGTTACTCTGGAGAACAGCCACCACCGGAAATAGAACTCGGGACCCTCGCACGGCAGGCAGGTGTCCTACCGACTAAGCTACGGGGCTAGTCACTGCATTATGTTGAGCTAAGTGTACAGGTAAATATGAAAAAGAAGTATATTCCTTTTTAAAGAAAATCCAGTCAATATCCACTTCATTGGGCACAAATTCGAGTTACTCTGGAGAACAACCACCACCGGGAATAGAACCCGGGACCTCTCGCATGGCAGGCAGGTGTCCTACCGACTAAGCTACGGGGCTAGTCACTGCATTATTTTGAGCTAAGTGTACAAGTAAATATGAAAAAGAAGTATATTTCTTTTTAAAGAAAATCCAGTCAATATCCACTTCATTCGGCACAAATTCGAGTTTTTCTGGAGAACAGCCACCACCGGGAATAGAACCCGGGACCTCTCTCACGGCAGGCTACCGACTAAGCTACGGGGCTAGTCACTGCATTATGTTGAGCTAAGTGTACAAATAAATATGAAAAAGAAGTAGATTCATTCTTAAAGAAAATCCAGTCAATATCCACTTCATTCGGCACAAATTCGAGTTACTCTGGAGAATATTTGGCAAAGATATTAAGTATGGAAATAAAATATATATTAGACTTCAAATCATTAAATTGACCTTGAAATTTGAAATTAAGGATAAAAAAGTTTAGGAATAGGAAATCAATCCATATATGATGTGAAACATTTTAGAGGGTAAGTTCTGCAGGGAAGTAACGTGAGGGAAAATGTAAGACTAAAGAGGCGCGTTCATCATATTGCAGAGGTCCTCAGTTTGGGAACAGGTTGTCCTTGAAGAGCCTTTGTTTAATCTCACATTCTCTGAGAAGCATAGAGCTGGCTCCACAATAAGATTTAAAAAAAAATGGAGGCCAGACAATGCTACGTGCTCATTCACATTCACTGCATTAAATCCAGGGTATAATTTCAAGACCCAAATTATATCTATTATGTGCATTTGAATGGTTTGCATGTATACTTCCTCGATTTGAATTCTCTTTAGCAGCAGATTAACATCAACGATAGATGAAAATAGTGAGTAATGCTCCGACGTGTCAAAGAAAAACAACAATCTTTGCAGCGTTAAATTCGTGCTAGGCACGAGGGTTAAATATATGCAACCGCAATTTCTTTTCAGCAGTATGAGACTGGAAAACAGCAGTATGCATTCAAAAAAGATTAGCTCGAAAACTTTGAAATCATCTATTTATCTCAGTAAAGACTGAAAAAAAAATGTTAATGTAAATCAACATAACACTGTAACATATTTTTCATTAGCTTTTACAGTATAGATTAATAAGCAGTGTTCATTCAAGTACGTATTTTGTCATTAATAATAATAATAATAATAATAATAATAATAATAATAATAATAATAATAATAATAATAATAATAATAATAATAATAATAATAATAATAATAATAATAATAATAATAATAATAATAATAATAATAATGATAATAATAATGATAATGATGATGATGATGATGATGATGATGATGATGATGATAATGATAATGATAATAATAATGATAATAATAATGATAATAATAATAATAATAATAATAATAATAATAATAATAATAATAATAATAATAATAATAATAATAATAATAATAATAATAATAATAATAATAATAATAATAATAATAATAATAATAATAATAATAATAATAATAATAATAATAATAATAATAATAGTAATAATAATAATAATAATAATAATAATAATAATAATAATAATAATAATAATAATAATAATAATAATAATAATAATAATAATAATAATAATAATAATAATAATAATAATAATAATAATAATAATAATAATAATAATAATAATAATAATAATAATAATAATAATAATAATAATAATAATAATAATAATAATAATAATAATAATAATAATAATAATAATAATAATACATATAGACACACATTTGAGTAATATATCTGGTATAATGGAAACAGACAAGACTTTCACACTGATATTTTAAAATGGTGTTGAGAAAGTTCGATGGCATTGTTCTCAGCGTTTGTACTAAGCTTTCAGAGACCAGGCTATGGGAACTTTAAATCACTTCTATTTAGGCATTCACCAATCCATGGCTGCCATAGAGTAACGAATATCTTCAGTCATTATTTGATGTAACGAGGTTATCTCGAAGAGACGCTCTGAGCTGAGAGGGGGGACCCAACAGAAACCGAACTCCGATGGCGCTGCCATTCGTAGACGTAGGGCAGGGTTCTCACGCTAGATGGGTTAGTACAGACCTTCATGAAACAGCTGTGCAGACTGATATCAGTGTAGAGCTGAACGTGCAAGTGTAGTATTGTGTTTCTCTGACTGTTGGCGGGTTACCTCTGCGAAGTCCTTATGGCGACTTTAAATGAACAAAGGGTGTGTGTGAAATTTTGTTTCCTGCTTAAAAAACTGCAACGGAGACGCACCAAATGCTTCAGGAAGCTTTCCAGGAGGACGCTATGAGCCGCACACAGATTTTCGAGTGGTTTGGCCGCTTCAAACGTGGTGAGATGTGTGTTGAAGTCCAAGCTCGTTCTGGACGCCCTTTAACATCGCAAAATGAGGAGAACATTGAAAAAGTCCGCCAAAAGATCAACGAGGATCGTCGCCAAATGATCGATCAAATTTCAGCTGTGACAGGAATCAGTTGGAGCTCGTGTCAGCGGATTTTGAGGGAGGCTTTGCGCATGAGACGTGTAGCTGCTAAATTTATTCCGCACCTTCTCACTCAGGAGCACAAAACCATCCGCATGAATGTGTGTCAGGACTTGAAAACAGAGATTGCACGTGATCCAAACTTCTTGAATAAAGTCGTTACAGGGAATGAGAGTTAGTGTTACGGGTATGACCCAGAAACCAAGCAAGCGTCAAGCCAGTGGAGGACTCCCAACTCTCCTAGACCAGAAAGAGCAAGGCAAGTGAGGTCAAATGTGAACACGATGATCACTGTCTTTTTTTATGTTCGTGGATTTGTGCATCGGGAATTCGTACCCCCTCGCCAGACTGTTAACTAACACTTTTACTTGGATGTTTTAAGGCGTCTGTGAGAGGATGTGAGGAGATAACGCCCTTGAACTTTGGCGATAAGGTGACTGGTTTCTGCATCACGACAACGCTCCAGCACACACGGCCTTACGAGTGACCCACTCTTTGGCACCTCAGAGGTGGTCTGTCGTTCCCCATCATCCGTATTCGCCGGATCTAGCCCTGTGCGACTTTTTCCTATTTCCACGAATGAAAAAAATAACGCTAAAAGGGGAGCGTTATGACGATGTGGAGGCGGTAAAAACAGCTTCGCAAAGGGCGCTGGACAATATCAAACTTGAAGAGCTCCAAACATACTTCCAGCAATGGGAAAGGAGACTTGACAAATGCATCGCATATAATGGAGAGTATTTTGAAGGTGACTGAAATAATTTTGTAAAAAGGTTCATCAATGAAGTTTTTATGATAACAATCCGGTTTCTTTTGGGCCCCCCTCGTATATAGGGAGAGTTGGAAACAATAACATTTTAAAATTCGTTGAAATAGTATTTCAAACCTTTTCCGCGTTGTAACTTCGGATTTCCATGTGTCAGCAATTCAACAGGACGTTGTTTTTTTCAGTGTAGCAGTAGTTCAGTCCATTTAAGTAGCCATTATTGCTAAGTATTCACTAGTTAATCTATTCCATTTTTTACCTCTAAGCATTTAGTAGGTATAATTTGAAACTTCAGGGACCAACGGAGGATTCAGCAGAAGGTGGACGTCTCATTTCGGCTACTATTGTAGGAGTAACGTAATAATAGACATGCTTTTGCCAGCATCTAGTCTTTAGGTGCTAGAAGAAGGTTCCTGTGATGAGGTTTTACATGTCTATTCCTGAATCGCGTGGATGGGTGAGGCTCATTCAAAGAGAGTGCTTTGAAGCGTACCTACCCGTAATGGGTTTGCATGCTTATTGCGCGAAATGGGCGTTGAAGGGTGTTGAGTGAGAATGGGGCAGCAAACTTGCTCCTCAACGTGTGTTGTTCAGGGTTCAGCGACCCTTCTACACCGCTATTATGATATGTGTTCAGAAGTTATAATTATTTTGGGTGTTATTACGAAAATCGTTATCCTAGCATCACTTGGAGAATTGAATAGCAACTCAGGTTCTGCTGCAGGTGAAATTGCTGCGTTGTTACAGTAGAACACGCATGACATAGGGTGAACCCAGTGACGCTACAAGCGACGTTGCTTGAGACTATAATCACCAAAAGATTGAAGAATGGCGTTCCGATAATGCGGCATGCAAAGTCGTAGTACCGGCGTTTATTTCACTTTCATTAATGGAGAAAGTAAAAGTTAATGAAATAGTTTTACGGGAAAGGAACGGCATATTGTCACCATGTGGCATTGTTTTTCTGCTGCACAGGCCCGAGCCGGGTGCTTGACAGGAGAGAAAAAGGCAGAGAGAGAGAGAGAGAGAGAGAGAGAGAGAGAGAGAGAGAGAGAGAGAGAGAGAGAGAGAGAGAGAGAGAGAGAGAGAGAGAGAGAGAGAGAGAGACTCCAGAACGTTATGCTCATTGCTGCTACCGCTTAAATTCTCGGAAGGCCTGCGCCTTTCTAGAACCAATGGCTGGGGAGGTATAAATACCTTCAAGGTGTTAGGAGCGGCAGTTACCCCTCATGCTTTGTCACCTTCCCTTCAATGCCATTCTTTTCCTGACCAGGATCTTCAATATGTGCATCACCTTAGGGCACTTTCCTCGCGAGTGGAGAGAGGCCCTGGTGATATGTATATTGAAGCCTGGGAAGGATCCGGTACATCCTTCCAGCTACATCTATCAGCCTCCTTTCTACCTTCTAAAAGGTATTCGAGAAGTTAATCCTAACCAGAATGACTCCCATCTTGGGAGACATTCAAGCTATTCCTGACCACCAGTTTGGATTTCGTCCTGGGTACTCGACTACCCAACAGGTTCTACGTGTGGTGGAGCCAGCGGCCCTGGGTTTCCAGGAACGCGCCTTCACGGCAGTGGTGTCTTTGGATGTCGAAAAGGCCTTCTCCACGACATGGCATGCCGATCTGATCTTCAAACTTATCCAACTGGGGCTACCTACACAGCTTTCTCAGGCACAGATCATTTAAAGTCACAGTAGCGGGGAAAACATCTACACTGAGACCCGTGAGAGCGGAGTCCCCGAAGGCTCTGTACTATCCCCCAAACTCTTTAGTGTTTTCATGGCAGATTTTCCAACTCAACCACAGGTCGCAATGGCACAATACGCTGACGACGTGTTGATGTTCTGCAAAAACAGACATATACTCACAGCCTTCAACCCAATCCAGAGACACCTCCGTCTCACACAAGAGTGGTGTAGGCGTTAGCGGATGTCCGTAAATCCGGACAAAAGCCACGCCATTCTTTTTACAAAGCGCCACGCCCCAACTGACTGCCCCAACTTCCACTTTAGAGGTCGTAGGATAGAGTGGATTAATTCCATCAATTACCTGGGCGTTCAACTTGATAGAGGCCTAACTTTCCGCGGACACATCAAGGAACTATTGGCACGGGTGCAGGGGGCTATTGCCTCTCTGTACCCAATGCTGGGTTCGCATTCGATGCCAGTCCGCTTAAAGCTGCACCTCTTTCGAGCGCTGATAATCCCACTTATGTTGTACGCCTGTGAAATCTGGGGCATGGCTGCCGATAGCTGGATAGCATACCTTCAGCGTGCACAGAATAGAGGACTCCGATCCATCTATTCTGCGGGCCGTTCTTTCCCCGTGAGGTTACTTCACGAAGCTTCTCTTCTCCCATACGTGGAGGACGAAATTAGGCGCCGGGCGACAAAATTTTACGCTCAAATTCCTGCTCACAGAAGCGCCCTAGTTCGGTCTCTAGGATACTACGACGCTACGAGACGCCACTTCAGGCTTTACCGGGTACCCCGTATGGCTTGCGGACATCCGAGGTAACAAAGGAGTTAATCCTTACAGCAGCATAAGCTAAATTTCAAATCTCCAAAAGAGCTGTTTGGCTACAAAATTTACCCCACTTTAGAAAAATAAAACACCAGGGTGTAAACAAAAAAGCGGTTTGGCATCCTGTACAAAATTAAAGAGGAGCAAAAAGCTACCTAAACAAATTTCCTCAACAAAAAATACCACATCATCCTGTAACCATCAAAATTATCAACCTGCGGTCAGACCCAAAACCTGGGTGGGTACGCAGCAAAAACCTTCTGGCTGTTAACAGCCTGTCAGTATACGACTTGGACTTGGACTACGACAGTCGACGATTGAAGTGTTTCCCTCCCTCCCTGGTGTTTAAAGTGAATTAAGACGTTTATTTGTGGTTTAGCTTGGGGAGGGATTCTCCCTCCCCAGAGTAAGATGGTGAGAGAAGTGTTTTAAGTGATAATGTGGTGTAGTAATGGATGAGGAAAGTTTTTTGGATGGTTGTTGTGTAATGAAGGATATTGGCGAATTTAGTTATGTATTATTATTATTATTATTATTATTATTATTATTATTATTATTATTATTATTATTATTATTATTATTATTATTATTATTATTATTATTATTATTATTATTATTATTATTATTATTATTATTATTATTATTATTATTATTATTATTATTATTATTATTATTATTATTATTATTATTATTATTATTATTATTATTATTATTATTATTATTATTATTATTATTATTATTATTATTATTATTATTATTATTATTATTATTATTATTATTATTATTATTATTATTATTATTATTATTATTATTATTATTATTATTATTATTATTATTATTATTATTATTATTATTATTATTATTATTATTATTATTATTATTATTATTATTATTATTATTATTATTATTATTATTATTATTATTATTATTATTATTATTATTATTATTATTATTATTATTATTATTATTATTATTATTATTATTATTATTATTATTATTATTATTATTATTATTGTTATTATTATTATTATTGTTATTATTATTATTATTGTTATTATTATTATTATTGTTATTATTATTATTATTATTATTATTATTATTATTATTATTATTATTATTATTATTATTATTATTATTATTATTATTATTATTATTATTATTATTATTATTATTATTATTATTATTATTATTATTATTATTATTATTATTATTATTATTATTATTATTATTATTATTATTATTATTATTATTATTATTATTATTATTATTATTATTATTATTATTATTATTATTATTATTATTATTATTATTATTATTATTATTATTATTATTATTATTATTATTATTATTATTATTATTATTATTATTATTATTATTATTATTATTATTATTATTGTTATTGTTATTATTGTTATTGTTATTGTTGTTATTGTTATTGTTGTTATTGTTATTGTTGTTATTGTTATTGTTGTTATTGTTATTGTTGTTATTGTTATTGTTGTTATTGTTATTGTTGTTATTGTTATTGTTGTTATTGTTATTGTTGTTATTGTTATTGTTATTATTGTTATTATTATTATTGTTATTATTATTATTATTATTATTATTATTATTATTATTATTATTATTATTATTATTATTATTATTATTATTATTATTATTATTATTATTATTATTATTATTATTATTATTATTATTATGATTATGATTATGATTATGATTATGATTATGATTATGATTATGATGATGATTATGATGATGATTATTATTATTATTATTATTATTATTATTATTATTATTATTATTATTATTATTATTATTATTATTATTATTATTATTATTAATATTATTATTGTGACTTTGTGGGTTCGTGAAATAAAAAGTCCAATTACACCACTCAACAATGTTCTTTATTTCTACCGACTTGCAGTTTAACACTTGCCAATTACACAAAATTACTTGCTGCACACAGTTACAATTTACCAGTTCGTCCGTCACAACTTCACTTGTACTCGCGATTACATAAACTCCGATGCACGCACAGTCTTCTCATTCACAATCCTTTCGTTCATTAACACGTCACTGACTAACTCTTACACCAAGAACTGCGACAGTCTTCTCGCTCACACTCACTAACCAACTGATTGACCAACAGCACAACAACTGACTGACTACACCAAAACCAACTCAACAACTGACTCACACTGTCTGTCTGTAACCCTCTTTATAGGAATATCGCCGGTTTCTGGTGTTTACACGATTGTTCTGGTAACAGAAAGATCGAGAACCAGGTGGAAGGAAAACAGACGCACAGTTATGTTTCTTTCCGACCGCTGGCTGTCACCACTATAAGACAAACGAGGGAAAGGCGTGGCTAACCGAGCCTCCCCTGTCTTCCGTTGCCAGCTGCTCACAGGGTGTTTCAGCGCTCCCCGTTACACTGCTCCCTTCTCAAAGCTGTTCGCCCTCGAACAGCCCCATCGTAGCGTGCGAGGCGGTCCAGGTGTACCACCAGCATCTGCTCGGAGTCTCAGCCAGAAGTAGCGCTGCCGTAGTTTGTGAATCATTCGGTTCGCTCCCAGGTGTCCTCCTGAAGTACCGTCGTGCACTTCCTCCAAGACTTCCGGGACCTTGCTCCGGGGAAGTACCAACTGTCCTCTCTGCGCCTTCCCATCGGGTGACTCCCATACCCGGAACAGCACGCCCACTCTGGTCTTCAACGAGTCCCATTGGGCCCAGTGCGACTTGTAGGTGGCGCTCCTCGGTGCGATGTCCTCCCAGGTCGGTCTCGTCCCTGCGTCCACTTCCCTCAAGTGTGGCCCCAAGTCTGCGTCCGCCAGCTGCTCCCTCCTCAGGCCTGCGCTATCCCAGCCTTCAGCAGGCACTGCCACAACTACTCGGACTGCTGCGGCACGCTCCTTCTCTTCCACTCTTGTGCGCTCGTGGCCGTCCTGGATCTGCGATAGGACACCTCCAATGCAATGGTCGCTGGCGTCGGTGTCCACAATGAAGGCGCCACCCGGTTGTGGGAAACCCAAAATTGAAGCACTGCACAGGGTCCCCTTCGGGTGCTGGAAAGCGTCTTCGGCGTCCTCCGTCCACACATAAGGCCGGTTTTCCTCCGTCAGGCGGGTGAGGGGTTTTGCGATGTTGTCGGCCTTTTCCTCTAAATCATTAAGGCGGTCGTCTACTTGACCCTTCCGCTTGCCCAGGTTCGTGACGTCATCCCTCACGTCGGCCAACCGTTCCTCGAACTTTGCGGCGAAAGCCTCGTTCGCCACCTTCATTTCGGTAGCCGGACCGTCATTCGCTGCTCTCATTTCCGTGGTTAACTCGGCCTTCACTTGTTCCATCTTCTCGGCGATGTTGTCCCTAGCCGTCCTGATTAGTTTCAGTTCCGCGGCCAGGTTATTTCTAGTCTCCAGCTTCTCTGTTAATTCGGCCTGCATTTCTTCCATCTTTGCGGCCAGGTTGTTATTTGCCGCTTCTATTTCCGTTGTTAATTCGGCCTTCATTTCTTCCATCTTCCCGATTAGTTCGGCCTTCATTTCCATCATCTTCTCCAAAAAATTTTCCAATGCCGCGTCCATGGTTGTAATGTTCGGTGATGTTATCTTCCCGCTTCCTGACACCAGTGTGACTTTGTGGGTTCGTGAAATAAAAAGTCCAATTACACCACTCAACAATGTTCTTTATTTCTACCAACTTGCAGTTTAACACTTGCCAATTACACAAAATTACTTGCTGCACACAGTTACAATTTACCAGTTCGTCCGTCACAACTTCACTTGTACTCGCGATTACATAAACTCCGATGCACGCACAGTCTTCTCATTCACAATCCTTTCGTTCATTAACACGTCACTGACTAACTCTTACACCAAGAACTGCGACAGTCTTCTCGCTCACACTCACTAACCAACTGATTGACCAACAGCACAACAACTGACTGACTACACCAAAACCAACTCAACAACTGACTCACACTGTCTGTCTGTAACCCTCTTTATAGGAATATCGCCGGTTTCTGGTGTTTACACGATTGTTCTGGTAACAGAAAGACCGAGAACCAGGTGGAAGGAAAACAGACGCACAGTTATGTTTCTTTCCGACCGCTGGCTGTCACCACTATAAGACAAACGAGGGAAAGGCGTGGCTAACCGAGCCTCCCCTGTCTTCCGTTGCCAGCTGCTCACAGGGTGTTTCAGCGCTCCCCGTTACATTATTATTATTATTATTATTATTATTATTATTATTATTATTATTATTATTATTATTATTATTATTATTATTATTATTATTATTATTATTATTATTATTATTATTATTATTATTATTATTATTATTATTATTATTATTATTATTATTATTATTATTATTATTATTATTATTATTATTATTATTATTATTATTATTATTATTATTATTATTATTATTATTATTATTATTATTATTATTATTATTATTATTATTATTATTATTATTATTATTATTATTATTATTATTATTATTATTATTATTATTATTATTATTATTATTATTATTATTATTATTATTATTATTATTATTATTATTATTATTATTATTATTATTATTATTATTATTATTATTATTATTATTATTATTATTATTATTATTATTATTATTATTATTATTATTATTATTATTATTATTATTATTATTATTATTATTATTATTATGGATAATTTGAGTGAAAGGTGAAGGAGGATTTGAATGGATTATTTTAAGAAGGGGATATTTAGAAAAATAGATTTAAGGAGTTGATTTGTAAATTATTTAGTTATGTTATTTAATTATAAATTTGGTTTACATTGAGGATAGTTAAATTTTGAGATAGCGTGTTTTGAGAAATTATAGCACAGAATTATTTTTATATAATTCTGTTAAAGTTTTTGCAGATTTCATAGTTGAAATGTGTTTTATTATAATGTTAAATTGATATTTTGGGTTAATAAGGTAAATAAATTAAAATTATAAATAAGTTGAATTCGATTGTTTGATTTGTTTGTTGAAGTTGTTTATTATAATGCTTTAATTTTGAATTAACATGAAGTTTTTTTAATGTATGATTATTGTTTGTTTAATATTTTTGAATTGTATTGTAATTTTTTAGGGTTATTATTATAGATGGGTTGTTTAATTGTTAAGATTTGAAATTTATATTTTTAATTTGATATAAAGTAGATTTGAAAAAAATTATTGATTTGTGTAGAAATATGAATAATAATTATATTTACGTTTGTTTGTATAAATTGATATGATGTATTTTAATTTGTTTAGAGAATTTGGAGAACTTTTAAATTTGTAAATTTTGTGATTTTTAATGTAAATTTTATGAATTATTTATATAGAAGTTTTTGGTAAAAAATTTTGAATTTTTTTTAAAAAGGTTTTTATTAGTTGAAAAGATAAATTGATAAGTTTTAAATGCACTGGATACCAGTACATTAAGCATCGGTTTCCGGTATTGTAGTTTATTTTGTAATTGTAGCTGGTTGCCAGTTATCTGTATACTGGATTCCAGTAAATTTTTATTAGTTAAATTGTAAATGTTTAAATTGGGAGGTTTTGTATTTGTTTTAATTTGTTTTTTAGTTTATTGTTTTTTATCTGGAAAATTATTGTTTAAATTGTATGTTTTGTATTTATTTGGTAGTTAATAAATTAGAATTTGGAAATCGTGTCCCTGTATAAGAAATTAGGTACCGGGATTAGATTTTCAGGTTTTATTAATTTATTTATTTAATTGAAGTGTACCACAGTGATTTCTTTCATGCAGCAAAACACCAAGTCAGCCTCGAAGACAGATGATTGTCAATATAACGTCTTTTTACTGCAGCAAAAGTTCTAAATTTCTGCAAACCAGATTTCCGAATCTACGTAATCCTCACAGTCACAATATGGAATAAATGAATTAAGATATTTTTCTCCCTTTGCAGCCATAGCACAGATCATACTCCAGATCTCGCAGGAGATAATGGGTAAGAGGTAATGGTAGGGGTTGATAATGACAATAATTATATTACTGTTTATTTGTGTATATTTAACCCTTAATCAGCCGAGCAATATAGACAAAGAGAGTGTCAGTTGTTCTTAGAATTACTTATTCAAATGTGAGCAGGGTTTACAATATTTAAAATTAGAAGTTTGTATTGTGTTTCAATGTGATTATGTTCTGCGAGATTTTAAATAGAGGCTTAGAATGTATTTCAAATATTCTAAGAGATTTAAAATGAGATGTTTGAATTGTGTTTCAAATGTTGTAAGGTGCATCATATCTGAAGTAAAATGGGACCTTGATGCCATGGTCTCATTAAAATCTGTTATGGTTTGCTCGGGGAAATGTTCGCAAATGTCAAAAGTGATAATAATGATAATAATAACAACAATCAGTTTAGTAGGGTGCTGGGGTAGCACAGTAGTTTCGTTCGCGATTCTCGTGCGGAGGGTCGAGTTTGATTCCTGGCTCTGGGGTGCCGAGTTTAAGTCGGCCCTAACCACGCATTCACCTCTGTCTGCCTGCCTTGGTAGCGTAGTTGTTAGCGTGTCTGCCTCACCTTCAAGAGGTCCCGAGTTCGAATTTCGGTCAGGGACAGTTACCTGGATACGGTTTTATCGGGGTTTTCTCCTTATCCTGATAGACGAATATCAGGTAGCTGTAAGCTCCATGGACCCTGGACTCATTTGAGCATCATTTCATCCATTTCATT
Source organism: Mantis religiosa (assembly GCA_030765055.1). Taxonomy (NCBI): domain Eukaryota; kingdom Metazoa; phylum Arthropoda; class Insecta; order Mantodea; family Mantidae; genus Mantis; species Mantis religiosa. The sequence continues at coordinate 88,910,819 of CM060953.1, forward strand.
TATCGTCCGATATGACTATCTGACCCATGGGTTTTTTCGGGGGTTCTCGGGTGCTTAGGCGAATGCTGGGTAGGTTAACTACATCCCCCTAATTTCCTGTCCCTCCATTTCATCTCCATTATCATTTCATGTCATCACTCATCTGGTGGTCTCTTTCAGGGTAGCAGTGTCCGTGGGTGTCTCGGCGGTGCATGGCAGGATGATATGCTCAGGAAAACTACTTCCTCCTCCGTAGGTCGGCTGCCGGTCTCCGCTCCTCTGCTGGGATCATTTCGGGACCGCGAGCCAGGGAGCTTTGGGGCTCGGATTGCCTGCCTGGGACCGTTAGGGCTCGGCTGCTGGGCTCGTTGCCGTCCCGCAGTAGGGGAGCGAGTTCGTTGTCCTGGCCTGTCGGGGGAAGTGTTTATCCAGGTAGAGACCCTGCCCTCTGTACTGTCGTGGCTCCTTGCGTAGGCCACCCTCTGTCTCCTTCGCCTCATCCTTCCTCCCGAGGGTGCCCCTACTTGGGGGCATAGGAACAATGGGCCCAGCATGGTGGTCTATATACCGAATCCCCTTCGTAATGAAATCCCAATGCCAACCCTATGCCCAACTTAGTTCAGAGTCCACGATGTAATCTGTAGGTCCTCTCGCGTCACCGTCATCTTCGCTATCACCCTACCATTGAAGTTAATGGGCCCGCCCTCTGGGTGCCTCCACCTGAGAAATGGGTACGGTCATCACGTGGTGGGGTGAGGTTACCCCGATATGGGGATTGTTGGTATACATACACAATCAGTTTAGTAAACATTTGAGGTGTTTCAATGGAAGAGTAAAATAATATGAGGATATATACAATATATAGGAATGATTCCTTGTTTATAATACACTAAACGCAACTTTTCTGTAGTAGAGGGATGAGCTGAGCGTTCATAATGTACATAAATTGTTACCTACATTGTTCCATGTAATACATTTCCAAAATTTGGAGTTGGAGTTCGTTAGTTTATATGTAAGTTAAACATTCTATGTTATTGGCATTAAAAATGAGCTGAGAAATGTGAAGAGAAGGTGGATGAAGAAAATGTAGGAGTCAGTTATAGAAAGGATTGAACGTAAGATCTTATAATGTTATAGATACGCCAATCGAATGGACTAGGAGAGATAGCAAGGACATTTCTGGAATGGTCGCCACATGCGTGGAGGAAGAGTGATTGAGCTAGGGGTCCATGGACATTTAATGTTAACTAGGCAATGAGAGAGAGGAGGGCGAGAGAAGCCTACAACAAGGAGAATGAATTGACCGAGAAAATGGAACTGAGAATACAAGGTAACCTCTGATAAGTGCAGAAGCTCTCAGCAGTAAATAAACACGTTTTATATGAATATACGAGGGGGGGGGGACCAAAAGAAACCGCTCTCCGAGGACGCTGCCACTCGTAGACGTAGTGCAGGGTTCTCACGCTAGATGGTGTTAGTAAGGACCTGTTTAGCTGTGCAGACGGTATCAGTGTAGAGCTGATCGTGCAAGTGAGGTCTTGTGTTTCTCTGACTGTTGGCGAGCTACCTCTGCGAAGTCGTTATGGCAACTTTAAAAGAACAAATAGTGCGTGTGAAATTTTGTTTCCTGCTTAAAAAACTGCAACGGAAACACACCAAATGCTTCAGGAAGCTTTCCAGGAGGACTCTATGAGCCGCACACAGGTATCCGAGTGGTTTGGGCGCTTTACACGTGGTGAGATGTGTGTTGAAGATCAAGCTCGTTCTGGACGCTCTTCAACATCACGAAATGAGGAGATCATTGAAAAGGTCTGCCAAAAGATCAACGAGGATTGTCGCCAAATGATCGACCAAATTTCAGCAACGACAGGAGCCAGTTGGAGCTCTTACCAGCGGATTTTGAGGGAAGTTTTGCACATGAGACGTGTTGCTGCTAAATTTGTTCCGCGCCTTCTCACACAGGAGCACAAAACCATCCGCATGAATGTGTGTGTGTGTGTGTGTGTGTGTGTGTGTGTGTGTGTGTGTGTGTGTGTGTGTGTGTGTGTGTGTGGGTGGGTGGGTGGGTGTGTGTCAGGACTTGAAAACAGAGATTGCACATGATCCAAACTTCTTGAACAAAGTCATTACAGGGGATGAGAGCTGTTGTTACGGGTATGACCCAGAAACCAAGCAAGCGTCAAGCCAGTGGAGGACTCCCAACCCTCCCAGACCAAAAAAAATCAAGGCAAGGGAGGTCAAATGTGAAGACGATGATCATTATCTTTTTTGATATTCGTGAAATTGTGCATCGCGAATTCGTACCCCCTGGCCAGACTGTTAACTAACACTTTTACTTGGATGTTTTAATGCGTCTGCGAGAGGATGTGAGGAGGAGACGCCTTGAACTTTGGCGATCAGGTGACTGGTTTCTGCATCACGACAACGCTCCAGCACACACGGCCTTACGAATGACCCACAATTTGGCATCTCAGAGGTGGTCTGTCGTTCTCCACGCTCCGTATTCGCCGGACCTAGCCCCGTGCGACTTTTTCCTATTTCCACGAATGAAAAAAAAAAAAAACGCTGTAAGGGCAGCGTTATGACGATGTGGAGGCGGTGAAAACAGCTTCGCAAAGGACACTGGACAATATCAAACTTGAAGAGTTCCAAACATGCTTAAAACAGTGGGAAAAGAGACTTGATAAGTGCATCGCATGTAATGGAGGGTATTTTGAAGGTGACTGAAGTAATTTTGTAAAAGGGTTCATCAATAAAGTTTGTATGACAACAATCCGGTTTCTTTTGGGTCCCCCTCGTATATAATGATGGACTTCACCATATATCATTAGTAGAGCAAATCATATGTGTGTATTGCAACAGATTTTGGCTCACTGTTTACGTAAGAGAACTTTAAGTCAGATTTACACCTCTTTTTTTATCCACTCTTTCACACATTAATCATAACAAGCTAATTTTCACATGTTAATCGAAATAAACTCTCGGAGAAATGGTTATTCACTTCGTTGTAAGTACAAGAAGGTTACAAGATTTAGAATAGTAATTTTCAAAAACTGATGCTATGTATGTAATTTGAAATTCCACTATTTGCACTCCCATGACATAGAATTATTTGAAAATTATAAAAAAGGAACAAACGTCTTGGAAATTGAAATAATGTCACAGACTTTTTTGATAAATTGTTGTTTTAATAAAATGTATATATTTTTGTACATTTTATGGTTACCATTCAAGAGGCCATAACTGCAGGCAGAGCGACCAACAGAGTGGCGCAGAGATCCCTCTGGCGGAACAGAGGAGAACTCAACCCAACTGAAGCGGTTGAGAGAAGGTTGCCATTTCTCAGTAGACAAAAGGACTTACCAACGACAGATTTAGAAATTACACTTTTTACAAAAGGACAAATAGCAATTTTTCACTGCGAAGAAGAGTTTGGCCGGGGAAAATGTTACACATTTTCATGCTGCATACCGAGCGGGATGGCTCAGACGGTTTCGTCTGTGGCCCGCATTCGGGAGGCCCGGGTTCGATTCCCGCGCTCGACCTACCTTACCCATGTGTTTTTTCGTGGTTTTCCCGGGTTGCTAGGCGAATGCTTGGTAGGTTAATTACATCTTCCGAATTTTTTGTCCCTCCATTTCATCTCCATTATCATTTTACATCATCTCTCATCTGGTGGTCTCTTTCAGGATAGAAGTGTCGGTGGAAGTCTCGGCGGTGCATCGCGGGATGATACGCTCTGAGGAAAACGCTTTCCCCTCCGGCGGGACGGACTTCGGTCTCTGAGCCGGCCTAGTGGTCCGATTCAGAAACTCGGCAGGCGTGATGCCGGTTGTGTAAGACTGGCTGGGGTACTCTGCTCTGACGTTACTAGAGGAACCTCGGGCCGAACATTCGAGCCCCTCCCTGATTGGGAGTTCTTCGGATTGGGTTGGACTCGAGGGGGCAGTGGTTCCCGATACCCGTGGGTGATCGGGTACGTCTCCGTACGGGGTTGAGGGACGCCATTAATATTCCCGCGTACTAGCCAGCATAGCTAGTAGAAGGTGTGCTAGATCACCAGGCGGCCCCACCGAGGTCATATCGGTAGCCTTCCCATTTTTGTGTTGGCGCGCGTAAGTGGCGTATCCACTTCCATCCCGTCTTGAGTCCACAGGACCAGATGGGATGGGGGGACTTGTTTGTCTCTAGACCTTTCTCTATGGAAAGCCCCACGGAAGCGCCGGGCGCCCTTTTGGGACAGCTCGGTAACTCCCTGGTCGAAGGAGACCCGGGTCCTTGGTCCTGCGGGTCCAGGACTAATGGGAGTAGAACCTCTGGCATTAACTAAACATTAACTAACTCTGCTCTGGGGAAGTGGCCTGCTGTCTCCGAACCGGCCTCGTGACTGTTTCGGGGCCATGGCGGGTGGGATGACAATTGTCCTAAACCCACCGCCGGGTCACTCCAGGTACTGTAGTGACTCCCTGGAGTCGACCGCCCTCTGTCTCCTCTCAGCTCATCCTACTTCCGAGACGCCCCACTTGGGGCAAAGGTACAAAAGACCAGTTTTGGTCTTAAAATACAATGGACATTAGTACAAATAGTTTTAATTATACTACGTTTCTTTACTGAGTTATGCTGTTCTTTCTCTTTAACGCATTCTCATGATTTACCTTTCAGTTCATGGATTTCAAAACATATATTTCTTTTGAATCTTGATGTCTAGCTGTTAATGCCAATGTATAACATTTTAGATATGCAAGCAAAGGGGTAGTAATGGGGTTATTTATATGTATGCTGTTCTATATTACGCATTAATGGAAATATGAAAGTTTAATGGAAAATGTTTTAACCTATATATCATCTTAATGAAATGTATGTATTTGACCTATATAAGACGTTAGCTTCTTATTGCAGGGAAAAGATGTAGTTGTTTGTGTAGCAGCAGGAAATGATAAAAAGAAGTCTTCTATTTGCACCACTACACCTCACGTTACACAATCCAAGAGAGAAAGTGTGTTGATTCATTTGTACTGTACTTGCCTACATACCATCGATGGCAAACAAGCACGTCCTTGGCGGTAGGCCGGTTTGTAGGATTTAACCGCAGACATGCGGTACTCTTCACAAATACCAACTGCTACCATAGCATGTTCTTCTGCTGAATACTTGGGATTCTTCAACAATCCGTTATACCTACTGCTACCAAAACAATGGTTTCTGGACTATCGAGGACAATTGCACTCCGAATATAGAGGTGCATTTTAACACGCTCCTTTCTGGGCAGACACGGAATAATGTACTCTGCTGCTTTGTATATACTAAAGAATGTGAAACACAGCTTTATGTTTCGGATGCCTGGCTCTTAAATAAGTGGCAGACATCACAAACTTTGTAGCATATCATAGAGAATAGAGTTTTCATTATTTTGAAAAAGTGTATGAGTTGGCCACAGCAATATTATAGGCGCATTGTGCTCCAGCAAGCCTTTTATTTACTATAAAATATAGACCATTCAAAGTAAAGGAAATAGTTTCCTTCATCACACCTATAAGCAATAGAAATTCAGATATAGCTAGAAGAAATAAGAATTGAAACCTGATTGCTAAAAGCTACTGTTTACTCGCTTTGGACCTCATTGTGGGGCCTCAGTAGTAAACTGAAATGTGTATTTTCGAAGGGTAGAGTCAGACTGAAAAATTCAAAGCCATAGCCGGGATTTGAGCTATGGACCTGCCGGTCTCTGTCCGGTTACTCTTAACCATTAAACTGCCACGGCTCTAAATTCTCCAACTAGAGTAGCTACAAATTAAGAATGAACATGGGTTCAGCCAATACGGTTATAGTACAGTCTTGACGTTGCCAATTCCACAGCTATCATGCGACAGAGATGGAAGATATATCTGTCTTTGTCTCACCGAGCCTACCTAATCCTTGTTTCACATAAGTTTGCCCCGTATCTCTTAACGGTCACGTGACCTTATCACCTCTCATTGGCTGCTATTGTAGTATAGACTGTTGTGCGGGAAACATTAGTTCGTTATCTAACATGGGGACATATCTTTATATGTTGGAAGACAATTGTCAAATTTATATTTTCCTAACCGTTTTAATTAAATATATTACACAACAGAGATAATTTATCTGAAATGCATGTTAATTCTTGAACGAAGTAAAGAGCAGGTTCCTTTGTTCTCAAGCACATGGCACGATAGCACGTGATTTAGCAGTAGTGATGACATATTTGTTTATATGACTTTTATCAATGACCTTGTTTTGAACTGGATTAGTCATATATCACCATTCGAAAGTGTGTTGTGCCGAGTGCGAGAGCTAAATTATTTTATTGATCGTTTATTGCGCATGTACTTATATGTATAAAGGCAGAGTCTACCGCCAGTTTTTCGCTGAAGCATCGCAAGGAAAAACCTTTACAAAGCGGCGAAAAAAGAATTGTGTTGCATGTGTTTAATGCACTCACAGAGAAGAATCCGTCTTTGTCAGTGAGAGAAGTCCAACAGCTGTGCTCTGAACTTACAGGTGTGTTAGATGCGTAGGAACATCACAACATGAAATTGAGTTAACAGGAAAACCTACCACTCCAGGGGCGATATTGCTGTGTGGCGAAGACGTTATTTAAGGCAGTATCAGGCAGCGATTAAGAGGCGGCGAATTAATCGAAATCAGATAATTAAAAAAGAAGATAAATTAATAAAAATGCTTTGCTAAACTAACATAAAAATCTTGTTATAATAATATGAAATTTGAATGGATAGAGCAACGATTAAAATAGCGGTTGACTTAAAGAATAAGAAGGGAAGAATATAATTTAATATAACATATATACTAGCATCCAGGCAAGGAAGAGAAAATATTCTTGTAAAAATCTGTACACGTCGGAGAGACAGGAAGAAAGGAACTTTACCTTCTTTGTGCTAGGAAAATTTCAATGTATGAGAACTACAGAACATTTCCAGCCAGGAATGCGTCGGGACAAAGGGTTTTCAAAATGCAGTTGAGCGTGAACACTAAAGAGATTTACTTCGCTGATTTGATAACGATGTATACCGTAACAAACAACTCAGGGTAGGCGTTCCCCAACTCAGGGTGGGCTGAACGTAAATGATTTAGATGAGTTTTGCAGACCAGTGCGAAAATTCGAAATAAATGAGAAACCAATAATAATGTAACATTTGAGAAGGGTGAGCTAGTTTGGCCATGTGATAAAGTTAGAGAAGGGGTCAGAATAAGGTTCGAACTGAATCGTGAAGTAAGAAAAAATTACTTAAAAGGTGATACTACGACAGGAAGGACGTGTTCATGCGCATTAAGAGAAGTGAAGATTTATAAGTCTGAAATGTAGGGAAGTTAAGAATAGCGCAACCAGCGTAAGTGGAAGCAGCATTAGAAGTTTATTAGAGCAAAAATAGTCGCGGTATAAAGAAGAAATAGAAGCCGTGCGGAAGTAAATTTAAACAAGTAATCCAGGGTTTCAAGTAAAATTGAATTTATGTTAGGAATTTTACTAACAGGTGGTCACCGATTCAAGTCGATAAGCAAACTTAGTACGAATTAAACCAAATAATTCTCCAACAAACAAAGTGTTATTAATACGACTGAGTAGCCAACAACCACAAAAATCCATTTCCTACAACCATTCACCTAAAGATAAGAGAACTCATAGCTCCAATTAGAACCCAATCAATTTAACACTGGTATGCGGGTTTGCCGCACTTGACTTTACCTGTCCTAGGCTCTTCTTCCCTCGACAAGAGAGACATGTTCTCTAACGTCACAATGTTTCCAATTGTTTACACCACATTCAGGTTATACGTAATCATAACTCCCAAAAACGAAGTCTAACTCATCTTTCAGCATCTGATATGAGAAATGACTTGCATTTCCTATGCACCAGTTGTTCGAATGTAATGCACTAAACTGTTAAATCCTCCCGCATTGGGAAGATTAGCAGGTGAAAGCAATTAGCATTAAACATTTTAGTGAAGTAGCAATGTTTTCTTAAAACTATTGGTGGACAACTTGCTTCTGAAGTCGTAATACTTTTCTATGACACCAGAATGGGAGATACTTAGAATTCGACTCTTGCATCATATACTATCCATTCATATTTCCTACGTAGGTTCATCCATTAATATGATCTTCTTTATTGTATTTGAATCAGGTAGCTCTAGAATTTATCAGATATTATTGACATTTCTTCATTACCTTAAATCTGACACTGATAAAAATCATCATGAATCTCCTCTTATTCTTAAAGACCAACATCGAATAATATGTGTCTCCTGTTCATATACCGCTTATGTAAGAAAACACCTTGGTGTTCAGAACGACGAATAAATTTAAATTATAATAACATGTATGAATACTGGCATAATTTTCATAAAGAAAGACAAATACCTTTAGGCGGAAATTTATGAAAGAGAAAGCATATACAGACATATCTGGCCTTCTAAGGTTAAGGCCTCAGCGGAGATGACGATTCGTCTGAAAGCGTGTAATGCAAGCGGATATTAAAACGATGTACCCTATCTTCTAAACTATATAAAGTAAGCAACATCTCACACATAAATACTGAAACAGCAGAAAGGTTTTGGTTTGCTTTTGCTCTTTCTTTTTCGACGATTGAGAAGTCCCTTGTTCCAACCTTGTTCCTTGTTCAACATACGTTCTTTTGTATACTGGCCAGAAGCGCAGGTTCTGTTGTAGGAGCACCAGTTAGAACCCATACGAAGAAAACAGTCTATTGTTCAAAAGCATTACCCACTGCACACTCATATTGCACAATTACATTGTAAAATTAAACAGAAAAACTACCAATCATGGTGCAAAGCCTATTACTAAACGTTATATAAATTCAAATGATAGGCAGGGAATATTTTGAGATGTATAATACAACAAATACTTTTACGTGATAAAAATTGCGTATCTTACGAGCAAAAGGAAGTACATCTTTATTGCAATCAATTTTGTTTGTCTTTTAAGCTTCGCAGCTACTTAGCAATGACGAAAGTTTAAAAACTGTTTATGGATATTAAAAAAAGGCTTTCTGTGGCAGTATTTGTAGTAAAAGAATTTTGCGTGTTCTGTGGCAATGGTCCAATGTATGTCATTTCCATCTTCCTCTGGTCTCGTCTCCAGTTGAGATATCACCCACGACTGACGCTTTTCCTTCCTTCCTTCCTTCCTTCCTTCCTTCCTTCCTTCCTTCCTTCCTTCCTTCCTTCCTTCCTTCCTTTCTTCCTTCCTTCCTTCCTTCCTTCCTTCCTTCCCTCCCTCTCTTCCTTCCTTCCCTCCATCCATCCTTCCTTCCTATCCTCCTTTTTTATTAAAATAAACAAAATTCTGAGGACAAAAGGTGGAAATTAGATATGGGGAGTTGGGAACAATTTTATCCTGTGAGGATAATACCCACTTGACGATCCGTTCGGTATCGTCACTGGCAGGTCATGCAATGTTCAGCCGGGTGAAAAAATTGTTTGATGCCACGATCCCAATATCAACCCAATCTTTATCACACATTCTAGGATGATTAGGTCGTCCGAAGAGTTTTTTTTTTTTAATTTACGTCCTCCAACGTTAAGTCATATCGGACGATGAATGGAATGGGTGAAATGATGCTCAAATGAGACCGGGGTCCATAGAGCATACAGTTACCCGACATTTGTCTTTCAGAATAAGGGAAAAACCCGGAAATAACCTTATCCAGGTAACTCACCCTGACCGAGATTCGAACTCGGGACCTCTTGAACGTGAGGCAGACATGCTACCACCACGCTACCGAGGCGGGCCCCGAAGAGTTAGTGTATACTCCTACGCCTCCACAGGAGAGAAAGTTTCCGGGGGATGAGACGCAGGGGGTTGGAGAAGGTTCCCACACCCTCCCTGGACAGGTTTATAACACCCCATGTCAGTTCAGTTACAGACCATCAAAAACATTCTGACGGCTACTACTTCTGTGAATGAATCTTCTCGGTTTTAGTGTACAGAGTGAATAGGGCGCATGTTTTTTAACCGTTCTACTCCTTGTGCAGCAGGCATTCTCTGCCACACACATTCGCTGTCCTTGTCCCACTGTGTAACACAGGACGTTCCTTTGAGTGACCTTCTTTGCGTTGCTGGACTATAAGGGATCATAGGGATATTAGCTTAGTCCATGGAAGATTGCACGGCGCTTAGTTGACTGAGGGCGCACCAGCGAGAAGATTGGTGGTAAACTGCTGCTAGTGGAAGACTGGCCCCTGAATAGTTGGTTATTTGTTTTTGTCTTTTCTAGTGCTGGAAACAGCGCCATAACTAGTTTTTATGTTTATTCAATTCTATTGAAATTATTATCATACTCACATTCAGTTGCTGTTTAGACTATAGGGCCTGTTCCGTTTTACAGGTCAGCCAGTGAAATTGGCTGTTGCCAAATATGAAATCATTCCTAAACGGGAGACCTTAATACGCTATGTAATGCATTTCATATCAATGTTCAAGATGTATTGTGAGTCAATATAAATCCATAAAAATGACAATAATTTAAACAGGAAGGAAGAATCACAAAACCTACACGTGAACTAAGAAAACAATGAAGTGCTGGCAGGCTGAAATAGCCCGAATACTCTTGTTACGTGTTTAATTTCAAAGGGGTCTAATCGAACTTTTTTTCATTTTGGTTTAATAATATCTATTTATAATTTCAAATGAATAGATGGAACGGAGCTAGCACGCTGCTAGAGAACTGCAACCCTTCTTCTCATCTGGTTTTAAACGTCCGTTTCTCTCGGCTGGAGAAAAGCCAAAACAAATGGCTCCAAAAAGAATTTAGAAGACATTAAGGTTTTGGTTGCATTGTGAATGGAGCTCAGATTTGGCTGCTGATAGAGGTGCTTTAGTGTTAGCTATTCGGTGAGCCACAAGCCATGCGGGGAACCCGGTATTAAAGTGTTTGGGGGATATAATTCCCAAGTGACCTAACCAGAGCATTCTGTTGTTCAAGCAAACAGTCGTGGAATTTTTCAGCCCGGTACCTGATTGGAAGGATGAGACTTCTTGATGTAGTCTCCCATGGAACGAAGTGGGCCAAAATACCCCATTCCGAGCCCCTTTTAGCCATAACAGACTGTGTGCGATCATGTCTCAGTACTCGCAAGACTAAATATGGCAGATTATCAGGACTCCAAAAGGGCCAACAGACATCCTGCACATAAGCAAGGGTTCAGAGAGATATGTCTTCCTGTGCCCGAACGGACAGGTCCCAATTCTTTTGCGAGATGTTAAACTACATATGGTACATTACAAAAGACAGAAGCAAGAATATTTTCGAACCAATAACTTCCAATGGCAAATCAAAAGCACAACAGCATAGTGAGTCTGTCAGCTTCCAGCTCAAGCACATCATTAATTATTATTTAATGTGCCTGATGCCGGTGTATAGCAAACCTCTGTAAAGAATGAGTAAAGACCAGTGGACTAAGGCCATATAGCCCGAGTAATCTTCATTCTGTTTGGGGGTACTTCAAAACATATGTTTTACTGTTCTCATGTGTCAGCAACTATAAGATCGTAATGAAAGTGTTGTCACGTATCTTCTGACCGAATGAGAAGTTTACACATGAAGAACTCTTAGAGAACAAGGACTTTTCTGTGAATCTTCGCCAAGCATCCTTAAAGTGACTATGTGAAGCATAAACGTTGTCATTTACCTTACTTAAATAATAATTAATAACAGGGAAATTTCTGGTTTGTTATTTGCAGATGATTTAGTAGCATGAGCTACATCCAAAGAGGGGATAGATAGAGCAATTGGAGCAATAGGTAAATTATTTTGTAAGGAATGGAGCCTTAGAACTAACGTAAGCAAATCTAAAATTATGGGTTTTAAGAAAGGTAACAAGTTAAGAAAAGAGGAGATATGGCCCTGGCAAGGAAGAGAACTTGAGGTGATCAATACATTCAATTATCCATGAGTACGATTAAGCAGTAAGGGAGTTGGAAAGAACAGAAGAGAATGGGATGGCTAAAGGTAAAATCACATTGAAAGCTATTAAAGCGTGCCTAAATAAATTACCAGGAATGCAAATAAAACAGCTGGAGAGAATTTACACAGCCGTAGTAGAAGCAAAAATGCTGTATGGGTTGGAGATATGGGGTTTGGAGGAGGGCGATGCAAATATACATGTGATACATTGAAACTTTTGCAAACAAGTTTTGGGCTTACTCATCAAATGGCGTGGCGCAAGCAGAATTGGGAAACTGGGAAATAGAGAGTAATGGTGGAAAGAGTGTTAAAGTATTGGACAAGAATTAGGAATTTAGATGAGCAAAATACTTTGCGTAAATGCTTGATAGCTCAGGAAAGACTAAATCAGAAAGATTTACGGCTAAATCAGATAAAGGAAATGATATTAAAAGTAGGGTTTGGTGTCATATGTGAAAATAGGAAATTACTGCCAAATGGAAAGAACTTAGGTTAAAAAGGAAGATATTGAAAGGAAAGATATGATAGGAACTTTCAATTTGAAGTTTATAGAGAGATGAAAGTGATCTGGAACAGAGAAAAATACATTGATATTTGTGATAAAGCAGCAAGAGAAGTCTTTGCATGGGTTGGAACAGGGGTGGTGAAATTGAAGGGTTTGGGAAGAGGCGCAGACCTGGAGAAATACCCATTGTGTCACAAAAGGGATAAAGAATGGCAATTACCTTTAGAATGTAAAGCAACTAGGTTGCTTAGGGAGAAGATAGATAAAAAATGGGCAAGTTTACCAAAAGAAATTCAAGCAATGAAGTTAATGATGTAAAAACTAGGAAAAATGTAATTGAAATTGGGAAATTTTTGGGATAAGTAAAAGCCAAATGGTTGAGGAAGATAAATAAATACGACGAAAATGAAGATGACGTGTTTATTTTATAGATAAGATACAAATAGGGTCCCATTAGCTCGACAACCTCAGAGTTAGAGTCTATTGGGTCCAGGTGTAAGCAGCAACTCGTTGTAGTAATAAGTATGTAAATGTATAATAATTTGTAAATGAATGGAAATAAGGATTACTTCTATTTACCTCACTTTTATTTTGGGAGTATGCCTCATAGATAAACGGATCTCTATCTGCCTTGCTCGCTGCCTCTCCATGTACCTACATTAGGTCTGAAAAAGCAATTCCTCCATTTTAGATCTATAAGTAATGGAAAAACGTGAATCCAAATAACTTTTACCCAATTGGTGTAGTAAAGTAAACTTTAAGATATCTGATCTGATATCTGATCTGATAGATATCTGTCTGATCTTTGTAAGAATGTGATAATGAAAGTAGCGAGTAAATCCTCTAACTCAATATATATCTAGTATTATTAAAGAACTAGTCAAGAAAACAAAGAAGGTTTCAGAGGAAAGAGGAGGACTGTAAACAAATAAGGATATTCATGTTACAGTTCTCAGGGTTAACAAGCACATCCATTCAGAGCCAGTGATAAATTTGAAGCTCCCACAAACAGAAGTAGGCCTGGTTTCCGTGTACTTTGTAAGTTAAATATGTTTAACGTGATATTTTCGCCCTTCTTACATCGCCATTGGATTACAAAGACCTTGTTTACATCACGATACTGGAATACCTTTGTTATAAATCGCTTCCGTCTTATGTTGTTACTATCTTTTATCTGGATCTTACCAGATGTTGTTTATTAATGATCTCTTGACTAAGAGATGTTGCTCTGATTATTCTTGGGAAGTTGTGTAAAGACTGTAATGTTTTCTTTTAATTCAGTTGTACTTACATATTAGGGGTATAAGACTGCAAATGAACTACGTTTTATTTGTATTTGATCTGACAGTTGTGTTTTACAGGATACCCAAACTTCCGGCGTTAATCCACAATAACATCTCCTCCCTAAAAGGTTATATTATGAGTGGAAGAATTGCACTAATGTTTTTATTATACTTCCGTGTCTCTTTTAAGGTCAGATCGTTCACATTTTATGTAGTATGCATGCAGAGACAGTATGCATTCCTTTGAACCCAAGTTCGAATCTCGGTCAGGGTGGGTTACCTAGATAAGGTTTTTCCAGGGTTTTCCCTTATCCTGAAAGACGAACGTCGGGTAACTCTAAGCTCCATGGACCCCGGGCTCATTTGAGCATCATTTCACCCAATTCATTCATCGTCCGATATGACTTAACGTTGGAGGACAACCTTTCCAGATACTGGGAGGAAAAATAAATATACTTACAAAAACCGCTATGCTTGGACAATCCTCCATTAGTTTTGCTTTGCATTACAACAGCCCTGCAGTCATGATTCTTGTAAACTTCGTATAATTTCATTTATAGAACGTACAGGCTGAATAAATTATAATTTGTGTAAGGTGTTTATGTATGCGGCCTACTCTCAAATGTGGCCGTACCATGGCTGAGTGGTTAGACCACTTGGCTCTCATCAAGGTGGCGCGGGTTCTATCCAGGCGACCGCAAACTAAGATTTGTGGTGGACAATATGGCACTTGGACAGGTTTTCTTCGGGTTATCCGGTTTCCCCTGCCAGCATTCCACAGATTGCTGCATCATTATCTTTCCTATCACCTCATCTCTCTCGTACTTTTATTTGGGCTGATCACTCATCCCGGAATCTCTCTGATCAGGAAACCTCTGATTCTCAATCCATCGTCTACTGGCCTCGAGGTTGTGCGATTCAGAAGGCCCTATCTTCCACTTAGGCAGATACAGGAATTCATTCATTCACTCACAATTACTGTAAGCGCTAAAACTATAGTCCTTTTATAATTATACATCACATCTAAGATGTTCACAACAGTAAAGTAGAACTGTCGCATCCCTAGATTACCTTGAACAAACTTTGTTACTGTCGGTTTCCATCCAATAGAAACCAATTTATGTCCACTTTTAGCCAATTAGATACTTCAGAGTAACTTCCTAAGAGGAATAAATCAGGTGATAGAAGCTGGTTTCACTTTACAGCTCTGAACACCTTAGTTGTGGTGTCAGCCTAATTATAAAACGGCCAGCTATCTAAGCTTACGAAAATACCAATAACGTAACAACATTTTTACTGACCTGTATGAGTTTGTGGAAGTATATTGGCGAAGGAATTAACTAATTTGTAAGTTCTGTTGCGAAAGGTTAGGGCCAAAAATCTATAAGAATATATAAGTTTGTGGAAATAAATCCCTCAAGGAGTGTACTTGAGTTTGGTTGACCATGACCTTATCAGCACCAAACCTCTGTAGCTCCCTGTTTCCTGTATTCAATAAAAGTGGCGGATAACCCTGTCCTTTAACAAATAGACTTCAATACCTCCAAATACGGTGATGTAAACAAATCCGCATATTCTATATTATGTTGACAATATGTATTCAGTGATGGAGCAAAAGTTGTGTCGTGGTAAAGCGCATTATTCTACATATTTACGCATTGAGTAACCCGATGAACAACGATACGATATGCTAAACTACTGTTTGCCGAGGTACTCTAGTATTGAATAGACTCTGCCTATAAGTTCCTACTATTACAAAAAATATTAAAAAGAAAATAGCAGCAATAACGGGTGAATATATTTTGAAACTGTGTATCATGATTAATAATAGGATTACAAATTGATATATAGGTCAAGGTCTCAGAACTTGTTTCGGACAGGATCCGGATTTCAAAATGTGATCCTAAAAATATAAATAAAATTAAAAGTAACCAAGCAGTGCTGTTCTTTTTTCATGAGTAAACTGGAGAAATAATGGCAGTCTCTCCAATGATACGGCTATTTTCTTTATTCATCACCCAAATATTCGATAGCGGGGGTTCATTGGAAGTTACAGCCTTTGACTTCTCTTGAATCCGAAATAGCATGTTTAACTCAAAAAAGAAAACTAGATTTAACATCAAACTTGGTACTTAATTTCAACACCTACCAAGAATGCCACAAGAGAATTTTCAAGATAATCCTCTCTCTCCAAATTACCCTTTACATAAAATGTTTTTCCAAGATTTTGATTTTCTTGAAAATAGCTCTTAACATTAAAATACCTTATCGTCACGGCGGTAGGGAATACATGCAAGTAAAATAATGAACACAGCCGCTGACGTCTTCAGCCCACTGTCGTACTGTGTTGACTGTTTCCAGACCGTGTGATTTTGGCAGAACTAGAGGATACGACTTCAAAAATATTCAATTATTTTTATGGAGAGATTTCAGTTTCCCGAGCACTGACCAGCAGGTTATAGAAGAGGAGTGCAAAAGTCAATCTTAAAATCCCTTGTTAGCTATGAGTTAGTCAGTGAATATCGAAGTGTTTGTGAAGCAGTCCGTCAGCATTCTAAAGGAAACTGTTAACCAAACATTTTGTATGCGTCGAAAAGCCACGAGCATACAAGCTGTTGCGTATAAAGAGACAAAAAGAAACATTAGGGGAACGTAATAATTCTGTGTATTTCTAAAAATACATATTTTTATACACATTTCTATAAGCTAGATTGGGCTGGCAGTTCTAGTGGGAAAAATGCCAAAAATGTTGTACGACCTCACTTGATATGGAAAATTTAAAATATTCTGAAAAGGGAAATAGTTTTTCTTTTTTTTTCTTCTCTAAATCAGACAAAGAGAAACTTAAGTGAATTCACAAAGAAATTAGATCTTAAAAGATGTGACTATAGCTTAAAGCCTACTGTATTCCCACATTTCCTTTCACCTACAAGGAAATTAGTAAAATATATACGAAGTAGATAGAGAAATAAGTGTTTGTAAGAATAGTTTGTATAAGAGTAGAAAAATTCACGTAAGGCAATACATGCGATTCTTTAACGATCTTCACGCTTTCACTAAATTAATATCGAAAACAAAAATTGGAAATGAAAGTATTAGATTATTAGAAAGAAAATAATAGAAAGAAATCTGAAACATTCCAGTGGCCCAACTTAATCTTCTGAATTAGATTCTGAATTTCTGAATTTTCTATTCTCAAACTTTCCTAAGTATCCACAACTTTATCAAGCAGGCTAAAGAGCTTAGACTTAATATTTACTGAACATTTATCAATGCAAACAATGGAATTGATATCCTTCACTGTATTAGTAATTTTGACATCTTCCAAATCTTTGTTGTATAAGAATATCTGCATACAACAGAACGATCCGGAGATCTTTATAAAGATTTTATAGGTTTAAAAACCTCTTCATTTTCTCCTTTCCTTTTAGATACTCCTCTGTCTTTGTTCATGGCTTCTCTCAGTCAATAATATAACAGTCAACACTTTCCCAGAGCGGACGAACGTGGACGTAGGAGGCTCGGAAGACCCTGTGGAACCTCAACTGTGCACCAGTGTACCGGGGTCCTAAATTATCTATTAGCAACTGGAAGCTTAAATTGTAGGAGGACTAAGGTCCTGAAATCCACCCCATAACAGGTCATATTCCCTAACACTTGCTGAGATGAAGATAATGATAAATTTATTTATATTAACATTTTTCTATCCGGACTATTCGGCACGAGTGACAGCAACAATGGCAGACATTTAAAGCTCTATCTGTCTCCGCGTTTCCCTAAGTATTTGTGCTTCATTTGTTCGTAACCTGGTAAATCTTTTAAAAATATGTTGTATCTCTTACAGAAATAGCTCAAAGCCCCTTGGTCCCTTTAACAATTGCATACAGCCCCCAAGGTCACACACGAGCCTCATGACGAGATTTCAGCTGAAGCAATGGTTGGTAATACTGTGTATGAGACAGTTTAAGGATTTGATCACGTTGAAGTCAATAAAACTGTAATTTGTGCGCAATTTGCTTGCAGCGTCAAGTGCCAATGAGGATGTTTACCGGTTAATTGTTTACTTTGAAGGTGCCGGGAAAGAGAGAGAGAAATGAAACTCTTTGTGGACACTCCTAACACGGCATGACTTGCAGCCTGCCACCATACGAAGTTGTATAAGACATGGAATTCAGGTTTCGAGGTCTACGTTGTCTCTCATATGGCACAAGACGGAACTACTGCTACACTTACACTTACTTATAAGGGCACCGAGCACTTTAACTGGCTCACACTCTTATTCCAGTTCTACTGGAAATTATGTGCTTTTAGATACTTTGCAAAGCAATCAGCATACTCAAAAGACCCTAAATGATACAAAGCAGCGATGTCAAACTAACGTGTGGATTGTACGTTATCACCAATGTTCGGTGAAACAATATTACAATGTGAGACTGGTGTTTATTTATACTAACATTTGTATCCAGCGTTGCCAGGAGTTTGGATAATTTTGATAAAATATAAACTTTACAAAATTTTGTATATGTTTACTATTAAATGAATCAAATAACTGCATTTGATTCTTATTTTATCACCTCGCCATGGTGCCAAGATTTCTTTAAGTATAAAAAATTTTCAAACAGTCTTTCATTTAACATTTTTCAAGCCCTTTCCTTATTTCGAGTCGGTTTTCACATTAACAACTCTAAATATATAATTTTTTTTTTTACTGAGAAAAGGGACTTTTTGTACTCCATATTCTATGACTGCCTGCATCGAACATTTTCAGTCAACCTCCCTTTGAGGGAGTTGGTGTTTTTTTTAAACTCCCCTGAAATAATGAAGAAAACGTGCTTTATATTTTCATTTAACAAAATTACTGAGAAAACACGCGGTAAAGAATGCTAAAAGCCCTCAAATATGATCCAATTCTCATTAAATATACATACCTACTTGTTTTTGTGGTAGCACCTTCATAGCAGTTTTACTCCCATCCTAAAAAGTTTAGGTTTAAAATGCCAATAATTCTTCAAAGTGCTTCACATAGAATATCTGAATTCCAACTCTCTTTATAGGTAATCTTTATAAGAGACAATATTTATTTATTTCAGAAAATATTGAGAGCAAAAGGCCCATTCGTGGCGATAATCTTTAAAATTTTGCACCACTTAACCTTTGGGGTGTAGTTTATATTTTGGATGTGTGTTACTTTCGAATCATACTTAAATCCTCTTATAGGCCCTACTAGAGGATAATTTTCAAACCCATCTCCCATTAGGAGCAGCGCTTTTACACCACCGCCTATAAATGAATGAAAACGAGCAAAATTGTCCATTTATTTATCAACTGTTTTGAGAAACCAACCTCTTCGTGACAACAGTTCTCAAAATTGCTTTCGCTCTAACATTTTCACCTTCTCTTTCATTTACATCCATTCATTTCCTTGCCCCCTCGTCTTGAAGAGTGTGTGTCAGATTTGATAGAAATCGGTACAAGGATGAAAGAGTGTATAAGCAATGTACACGGAACATCCATACATGACATTGCGATGTGGGACTTAGCACCTAGAACAATGAATTCTTTTGTGTATGCGTCCCTGAAGGTGCACCCCTCGGGAGGAAGGGACGGTGGTGCTAAGCGTGGCCGGTAGAAGGAGAGAAGATATAATAGCAGAGGGCAGGAAACCTAACAATCACAGACATAAATTCCCCGATGGCAGCTCTTACAAACCGGTTTCCCTCCCCCTGCTGACTTACACATAGCCTGGTGGAGCCAAGATTTGAAAACCTTCTTCTACTGGAGGACGAATGTTTATCTGTCGACACTTCAAATCTTGAAATAGTCAACGAACGTGAAATAAAATGAGAAGTGATGTGAAATTGATGGACAAGAACTTTGAGGGATTTAATTATTCTTACCAACATTCGGAAAGCGATCCAGGGAAGCTTCCGAACCCCGAAAGGAACTTATGGATCCCGAAGGACGTCCACGGGAATCAAACTTACAACCTCCTGAATGCGGCTTTTGACGCTCCCGCTTGACAACCCACTCGATTGTTGCCCACCTACAGACTTGCCTACACAACCACCCAATGTGCTACCTTCCTATATCCACCCAGTATCTGCCAACCTACCTACCTATCCACTCACCTATACATCTACCCTTCCATTTAAATAAAAATAAAATGTATTTCGCGTATCCCCCCTTCCTAAAACCCATGTCGATCGTGGTAAAAGTAGCACCAATTGTACCCATTATTGGTACTTAATCTCGCACCCAACATCTTTTACACTTTCTCAGGAAATTAAGGATGGGTATACTTTTCTTTCTGGGAAAGAGCTTTATTTTAGGACAAGACTACAGAAGAGTACTAATACTGTACGTATCCACACATTTATGATGAACATTGTAATTGGGCTTAGGCTTTTTATGTTCATGAGAATAAATAAATGAATGAATAAATAAGTAAATAAATAAACATAAATAAGTATTAAAATTTAAGAACCAGTAACCAGATCACCATCAATAACATTTCTTTTAACAGATGAGTCTTCTGCAATACGTAATGTTTATTTTTCTTCAATTAATGCACGCATTTGCGCACATCTCATCACCTGCGTACAAACTCTTGACTTCCAAAACACCAGTGCATCCGTCGATTTCCTGACCAAGGATGTCTACTTTAAGACCTCTGAATTGTCTCCTGCTTTCGGAGTTAACTGTAAATTACTTCGCCTTTTTAGGCTATTGGCCTCTTTATCTGCCTTTGGCTCACGGTTCGGTCCCATTTCAACAGGAATAACCCTAAACATATTTCCTTACCGTGCTTCCAACATTTGAACGTACTGCTTCAAGCTGCAAATGCAGAAAGTTGAACTTTGTTACAGAAATTGAAGCCCACTCTGTCATTTTACTCGTGCCCATTGTTAACCATCTAATAAAGTTTTACTCATATTATATGATAGTATGATTAAAACTGACGATAATTTAAATCCATTCAGTATTTTGACATGTAGTTATACATATTTACAAACTGATTTTAATTTTTAAGGACTTCTTAACATCCGGAGGAGTGCCCCCGAGGGCTCACTTTCTGAAATAACTACGACTATTTCTAAAAGCGAAACGTATTTATCACATCTACCATTTATCATATGTTGGAATAAAATGAAGCCAGATGTTTCATTAAGAGATGGCTGTAGTGAGATGGAGGCAAGTCTGTTTCACACTCTAGTAGTCCCAATTACGAATTTCAGTCAGTGTGAATTATCTGGTTAAGATTTGTTTACCTATGTTTTTTTTTTATAAAAGTTGGATTTGCTAACGCTAAGCTCAATGGACCGTGGGCTCATTAATTCACCGATTTCAGTCATCGTCCGGTATGACTCTCGTTGTATGAAGCTAATTAAATAAGAACAAAAGAATCAGATGTCACTGGAGATGCTCAACAGATTGTGGTAAGGGTTTATTATCAGTATGGTGTGGGTCTGACTTGTATCACTCTGTTCTTTGTGTTTGCGCATATCCTAAGATGTGTTGAATTGAGAGGAAATAACGGAAATAGTTGTGATAGTCGGACATAAGGGTAACGTTCCCTCAAGTAGCAACATTAATTCAACAGGTTAAGTGTTTAAATATAATATAGATACCTATTAATTTCCATTGGTTATGAAAATGTGTAGAATGTTTAAGGTTATGACCATGTTCGAAATACAGTGACATATATATGAGTGACATGGTAATGGAAATGCAGCTGACGAAGCTACAAATAAAACTAATTACTAAGAAATCTCGAAAATATACAAGGTAGGTGTCAAAACGGGTTATAGTTTTAAATGATGACGTAATTTATATGAGGATATCTAAATTATATACAAAGGATTTACTAAATCAATGACAGCGCTTTTAAACTAAAAATGTCCTCTGGTCAAAGAAATGATTCCGCTCATTTATATATATAAAGAAAAAGTCCATTTGATTCTTCTAATGCCATGACGGACAAAATGTAACAAAGTAACATCAGGTCCATCAAGCACAAGACTGTATTGTATTTAACAGCTTAGATATCTGGGTAAAAAGTCTCTCTCCAAACATTTGGTGTATCTGATGAAATACTGACAAGGAAGTCATCTGGAGAAGATTTATTAGGTAAACATAAAACAGTGAAGAAGGTGACCACTAAGAAAAACTGCATCTTAAGAATCGCATTAAATCTTTTCTTTCTTTACAAAGTCACTATACCCCTCTCCAAAAATAGTGTTAAACCTAAGTTCCTTAATACTAAACTAAAAGTCAGAACAATGTACCAACTTTACCATGGATAGCGTGAAAAAGAAATCTGTGAATGAAGGTTATACATAGTAGACAAATGTTCAATACCAAATTTAACCCTTTTTACATGTTCCTCAGAAGTGGACATGCAATGAATACATACGTGTATTTCTTTCTTTGAAAAAGAGTGCACAAAAGACAGACTTGGAGGGGTGGAGAGGGATCATCGGTTGCATAATGCAAGAGCAGAAGGGTGGATTAGGAAGGGGATTCGGTACGTGGCCACCATGCTGGGTCCCTTGTGCCTATGCCCCCAAGAGCGGCACCCCCGGGAGGAAGGATGAGAGAGAGGAGACAGAGGCTGAACGACCCAAGGAGCCACGACAGTGCAGAGGGCAGGGTCCCTGCGGTTTACTTAGATACAGACTTCCCTCGACAGGCCAGGACAACGGACACGCTCCCCTACTGCGGGACGGCAGCGAGCCCAGCAGTCTAGCCCTAAAAGTCCCTGGCTGGCGGTCCCGAAATGGTCCAAGCAGAGGCACAGAGACCGGCAGCGGACCTACCGGAAGAGGAAATAGTTTTCCTCAGGTAGAAGGAGTGAGAGTTGTCTGAAAATAACCCAAATATCTATGTTCTTACAGTCGATCTGCAGAAAGCTTCACCTTTCCCAATAACATCTATTTCTGAAGCCTATTACGGATAACATGCATTGCTATAATTTAAGTATACATACAGGTGCCCGCCTCTGTAGCGTAGATGGTGACATGTCTGCCTCACGTTCAAGAGGTCCCGAGTTCGAATCTCGGTCAGGGTGAGTTACCTGGATACGGCTTTTTCCGGGGTTTTCCTTTATCCTTACAGACGAATGTCGGGTATCTCTGAGCTCTACGGACCCTGGACACATTTGAGCATCATTTCAACCATTCCATTCATCGTCCGATATGACTCAACGTTGGAGAACATAAAATTTCCAAAAAGAAAAAAAAATGCATACAGGATGTCAAAAATGATAGAATATGTCCAGAAAATGAGAATATTTATGAAAGCAAAAGACAACCATGGTAGTATACAGCGATTCATACACTGGACAAACTGACACAAGAAAGTGCAGTTACTGCAGATGATTGTATAGCGTCATGAAAATACTAGAATGAACAAACATCAGGTTTGTGGTCATAAAAATGGCTGGGCATTATAGTTGTTTTTTTATAGAAAAGGGCATAACTATCCAGAAGAAAGATGAAGTTGCTGACATAAACTGCCTGGATTCAATGGTCCCGAAAGAGAAAGAAAAGCAATTTTTCTATTTTGTGTATCTAGGCATTAAATTAGGTCTATCGTTTTAGTTTCTTTAACATGAAACCAAATAAATAAGACTTGCCAAAATGTTTAAAACAAATAAAACAAAAAGACGCTATGATGGCCCTCTAAAAATAATATATATATATATATATATATATATATATATATAATGTGCTCTTTCTGAATACGTCACCTTTATTCATTGGAGACCCTTCAAATGGCTCGAAAAATTTGGCGGCCTTTTGAACACATTACCAATAGTGAGGTCATGTGTCTCCTATGATTTTATAATGTTATTTCGAATGTAAATATTATTCAAGTGAAAAAATTATGTTATTTTTAGAAGAACTGTTTCAGTTATATTTTGACAGAATGTTAGCTCATTTCTAACTTCAGATAGGGTAACCTACTTCGAAGCAAGCAACCACAAGTAACCACTTTGGAGATTGATCAAGTCTCTCTATCTCAAATTTAATATAAATTATTGATAAGTTCATTTGCATTTTTAAAAGCGATTTTAACATAGAGTGGCACTTAAAGCAATAACTTTTGCAGATTTTTTGAGTGTAAACTTAAAAGATTTTATTCAGAATAAATACCTATGATTAAATTCCACCAATGAGATTCTTAACCCCCGATTTAGTAATTTGAATGATTTCAAACTTTTGAACAAATAACTTGAAAAATAATAAATTTATTTTAGTAGTTGATAAGTAGGAGAAAGCATGCGTTCTTAAACAGAAACCATTTTATAAATTCTGAATATTGTTGCTTTATTACAATCAAGGTGTAACCACCTTACAACAGAAAAGCATAGAGGTTGCCGAAATGAAGTTTTTAAAACACAAGGTTTATGCCATAAGGATGTTGATGATAAGAAATACCTTTAAAAGCAATTTTGTTCCAAATGAGGCAACTGCTCCATATACATATTCAACCTAATATCATAATTCTTAGCATCAACGATCTGCATTTACTTCTTAGTTAAATATCCACCTTTCTAATTGCTTACTATCCGTAACATTATATGAAGAGGCCAAGGTACTAATCACAGAGGAACGTTAATTTACGAACGTTGTTACGCGAAAACGATCTAACTATAATTTAGTGGTAGCCTACATTTTGGTTTAGTTCTGGTGTTTTTAGCAACATTGACCTAGCGGTTATTACTCTTTTAACAGGTTTACTCTCCCTGTTAGTACAATAATCTGTCTCAAACTTGAACGATCCTGTTGTAAACATGGAACCACCTCCACCAATTAATCTCTGTTTCATATAGCCTTGTATCACTCCGCGTGCAACTAACCTCCCCCTCATCCTAATTGGCTAATGCTTTCGTGCCATAGGCCATAGGCGGTGCCTTCCCGTCACATTTACACCTGCAGTAAACGTCATAATAATTGCCAGGAAGATGGATAAAATCATACAAATAAGGATGTGAAGGCATGCAGAAATACAAGTTTATAATGAAACTGAGCAAGTTGAAACTGAATGAATGATCAATGAAACTGAAACAAGTTTATAATAAAAGGCCTTCGGCCTTTTCAACTGGGATTTCTTAAACCAGCACACATACCTTGCAAAAATGCTTGTCTTTCAGTCTTAAAAGTCGTGTAACGCCATACACCCAGGTCTCGAAAAGGTAGTATATTTTGCGATTTGTATCCCGGTACAGTCTGATTGCCCTTAAATAACGTCTTCGCCACACAGCAATATCGCCCCTGGAGTGGTAAGTTTTCCTGTTGTCTCAATTTCATGTCGCTATGTTCCCACGCATCTGACACACCTGTAAGTTCAGGGCACAGCTGTTCGACCTCTCTCACTGACAAAGACGGATTCTTCTCTGTGAGAGCATTAAACACATGCAACACAATTCTTTTTTCGTCGATTTTTAAAGTTTTTTTCCACCTTGCGATGCTACAGCGAAAAACGGACGGTAGACGCCGCCATTAAACATGTAATGATACACGCGCAATAAACGACCAATAAAATAATTTAGCTCTCGCACTCGGCACAACACACCTTCGAATGGTGATATATGACTAATCCAGTTCAAAACAAGGTCAGTGATAAAAGTCATATAAACAAATATGTCATCACTACCGCTGAATCACGTGCTATGGTGCCATGTGCTTGAGAGCAAAGGAACCTCCTCTTTACTTCGTTTCAGAATTAACATGCATTTCAGATAAATCAACTCTGTTGCATAATATATTTAATTTAAGCAGTTACGAAAATATAAATTTGACAATTCTCTTCCAACATATAAAGATATATTGCCATGTTAAATAACGAACTAATTTTTACCGCACAACAGTTTATACTACAATAGCAGCCAATGAGAGGTGATTTTATCACATGACCGTTAAAAGATACGGGGCAAGATTATGTGAAACAAGGATTAGTAGCCTACGAGCGTTTCGTTAAGATCTGTCACTTTCCATGTGTTTACAACAGGTTCGTTCCAGAGATAGTTTATACACGTTAGTGATCGTTTTAACATTTCAGAGTCTTTACACGTGATTCCTAGAGCGTATGTCTCTAGCGTTCCACCGCGTAGAGGCAGAGGGTCACGTGTTCAAGTCCCGCCTTGGGCATGGTGTTTATGGGTATAGTGTATGTGTGTAAAAAGTACAGGAAACAAACAGCAATCAAACGGAAACAATAAAAAACGGTAAATAAAGGAAAAGGGAAAAAATATATCTGTATATAGGGATATATTATTAGATAAAAATAGGAATCGTCTCACGTCTAACTTTATCTAATCAGATATATGAGAATATTTTCCCAACGTGGTGTAAATCACTTGATAGGAACTGGCTTCAGTTTACTGTTGTGAATATCTAATGTGGACTAAGTATATGTACAACACACGAAAGATTCAAAAATACTGCCATACGCTTAATTTGAAGGGCCTATGCCAGGGCACCTGTGTATGATTAACTCCAAAGTGGGCGCGTGGTGAGAGAGACGAGCTTCTCCCTATGATGTTTACGGTGTTGGGTCTCGGTACTGCCCATATTGAGTATCGTATCTGATTTACAGGATAACTCTATGGACAATTATTGTGTTCTTATAGCTGGCGCATTAAGTTCAGTTTTTATGGTGAGCTTGCGTGTGAGAAGTGGCACAGGCAGAACTTTCCGAAGTGAGACGTTGTGTAGTCTATTTATTTTGATTTGGAGGCGTTGTGTCAGACCACACACGCGTTCAGAACCATGGACAATATGGCAGATGTATACGTGTTTACTGTTTTGATCTTCAAATATGATACAAAAAAAATGTTCATTAAACTCCGTTAAATCATGTCTTTAAACAGGTCTATTTTAGTTATTAAATGTACATTTCACTTTTTTGTTTTGTTTTAGAGTTATGTTAAATACAGACACGCAGGTAATGCATTCGCTCTCCCCCTCTATCTCTTTCTCTCTTATACATATACACTTACCGGAATAGCACAAATACACATATACAGGATGAGTAAAACACACACACAAAGCTTAGAATGGGCAGCACATTGATCATTTTTAAGGACCCCTTGTCCAGAGATCGGTTTGAATATTGTGGAACGTCAAAGATAGAGAACTCGTGTCCTAAGTTCAATTTTGAGTAGACGAAAATCCAACCTATGGGCAGGGATAATTGTTGACCATATCATTGATCCGTACCTATTCCCAAACAACTAATAGGACCCTCTACCTCGTATTTCTTAGAGATGTTTTGCCTCCTTTATTGGAGAACGTCTCACTACACATTTGAAGGTAATGTGTCTGCAACACCACGGAGATCCAGCACACTTTGAGATAAATGCACGGAATCACTTCAACGTTGCACACTACAATCAATGGATTGGTAGAGGGGTACCAGTTCCATGGCCAGCACGATCTGAAACCAATGGACTATTTTCTGTGGGGTAGTATGAAACCCATGCTCCTGTAACATCTGAAGAGGATGGAGATTGCACGAGTACATGGAGCGATTACCATTCTTTCAGGCCAACCGCATTTATTGGAGCATGTACGTGAAGCTCAGTGCAACTGATGTAGTCTCTGCATTGACGTAAAAGGTACCCAGTTTGAACACCATTTGTAATGTTAAACTGCTTTGGGCTGCATCCCGTTTGTTTGTTGTATTGACGACATGAGGAAAGGACATTTCAATCATCCACTACGCTCAAACCGTGTGTTTCTGGACATGGGTTGCTGCTTGGAAAATGATCCGTTTGCGTCCTGTACAACATACCCAGCGTTGTCGGTTCAAGAAACCTCAAACGGGTGTATTTCCGGTGAAATTCCGATATGAAATATTTGGACTGAATACCTCATTTCATATATGAGAAGCAAGCACAGAAAACCAAAAGGCAATTATAGTTACGTGAAGTATCTAACCAAAATGATCTCTCAGACTTTACCTTTTCGTGTTTTATTCGAAATTAATTTTTTGTATTGCAAATTATGTTTTAACTAGATTAGGAATTTCAGTCAAAAATTCCGCAACGCTTCAATTCAAATGAAAGTACGTTTAGAAGTGTAGAAATGAGAAAGCATTTCACTCTGAAAAAATATTGCACGTTTCTACGCAACTACTGCAAAAGTCATTTCACAAAACAAATATTCAAGGTTATTTTGGTGTAACATGTTAGTTGCTTTACTGCAGCTCTAGATACCTATATGGAAGTCTACCTTAATACTGTCACGCGAGCATCGGAACATCCTATAGAGTGGGCGACAGGAGACGGGTCGGCGTTCGCCCCGCCCCCTCGTTTGTCTTATAGCGTTAAGAAGGGATGGTTAGGAGAGGGATGTCGGGCCCCTGAGCCGTCTCTTTACCCTTCTCCTAGGTTCTGGAAACTCGGGACATTCAATCTAATCGAGAACCTTCTAGATCGGCAAGCGGACCCTATATAAGCAACACGTCGTGCAAGGGGGAGTCAGTCAGTCAGTTCTTGGTGTAAGAATGCAGTGCTAGTGTACGACGAGAAGACTGCGTAAGAGCATCGGAAGATTGTACGTAATTACGAGTGCAAGTGAAATTGTGACGGACGAACTGGTGAATCGTAATTGTGTGCATTACGTAATTCTGTGTAATTGGCAAGAGTTTAACTGTAAGTCGGTGGAAATAAAGAACATTTTTGAGTGGTGTAATTGGACTTTTCATTTCACGAACTCACAAAGTCACAATTGGTGTCAGGAGTGCGACATAACACAATGGAGGCAGCATTAGAAAGGATTTTAGCGGAACTGAAAGAAATGAAGACGGCAAATGAAAACCTCGCTGCAAAAACAGAAGCGGCACATAACAGCCTGGCCGCGAAGCTGGAGACTATAAATGACAACCTGGCCGCGGAACTGAAACAAATGAAGACGGCCAACGACATCACCGGGAAGATGGAAGAAATAAAGAGCGAATTGACCACAGAAATCAGGGCAGCGAACGACAGTCTGGCCACGGAAATGAAGGAGGCGAACGAGGTCCTCGCCGCCAAGTTTGAGGAGCGGTTGGCCGGCGTGAGGGAAGACGTCACGAATCTGGGCAAGCGGATGGGTCAAGTAGACGACCGCCTTAATGATTTAGAGGAAAAGGCCGACAACATCGCAAAACCCCTCACCCGCCCGACGGAGGAACACCGGCCTTATGTGTGGACAGAGGACGCCGAAAACGCTTTCCAGCACCTAAAGGAGACCCTGTGCAGTGCTCCAATTTTGGGTTTCCCACTACCGGGTGGCGCCTTCATTGTGGACACCGACGCTAGCGACCATTGCATTGGAGGTGTCCTATCGCAGATCCAGGACGGCCATGAGCGGGTGATAGTCTATTACAGCAAGACGCTATCCAAGGCAGAGAAGAACTACTGCGTCACCCGACGGGAGTTACTGGCGGTAGTAAAGACATTGGAGCACTTCCACAAGTACCTGTACGGTCAGCCATTCCACCTGAGGACTGGCCATTCCGCCCTAACCTGGCTATTGAGCTTTAAGAACCTGGAAGGCCAGACAGCACGTTGGGTCCAGAGGCTGCAGGAGTACGACTTCACCTCGGAACATCGTAGAGGGAAGAGCCACGGTAACGCAGACGCCATGTCCCGAAGACCCTGTCCAGTAGAGTGCGGCCAGTGCACAAGAGTGGAAGAGAAGGAGCGTGCCGCAGCAGTCCGAGTAGTTGTGGCAGTGCCTGCTGAAGGCTGGGATAGCGCAGGCCTGAGGAGGGAGCAGCTGGCGGACGCAGACTTGGGGCCACTCTTGAAGGAAGTGGAGGCAGGGACGAGACCAACCTGGGAGGACATCGCACCGAGGAGCGCCACCTACAGGTCGTACTGGGCCCAATGGAACTCGTTGAAGACCAGAGAGGGCGCGCTGTTCCGGGTATGGGAGTCACCCGATGGGAAGACGCAGAGAGAACAGTTGGTACTTCCCCGGAGTAAGGTACCGGAAGTCTTGGAAGAAGTGCACACTGGTACTTCAGGAGGACACCTGGGAGCGAACCGAACGATTGACAAACTTCGGCAGCGCTACTTCTGGCTGAGACTCCGAGCAGATGCTGGTTGTACACCCGGACCGCCTGGCACGCTACGATGGTGCTGTTCGGGACGACCAGCTTTGAGGAGGGAGCAGTGTCACGCGAGCATCGGAACACCCTATAGAGTGGGCGACAGGAGACGGGTCGGCGTTCGCCCCGCCCCCTCGTTTGTCTTATAGCGTTAAGAAGGGATGGTTAGGAGAGGGATGTCGGGCCCCTCAGCCGTCTCTTTACCCTTCTCCTAGGTTCTGGAAACTCGGGACATTCAATCTAATCGAGAACCTTCTAGATCGGCAAGCGGACCCTATATAAGCAACACGTCGTGCAAGGGGGAGTCAGTCAGTCAGTTCTTGGTGTAAGAATGCAGTGCTAGTGTACGACGAGAAGACTGCGTAAGAGCATCGGAAGATTGTACGTAATTACGAGCGCAAGTGAAATTGTGACGGACGAACTGGTGAATCGTGATTGTGTGCATTACGTAATTCTGTGTAATTGGCAAGAGTTTAACTGTAAGTCGGTGGAAATAAAGAACATTTTTGAGTGGTGTAATTGGACTTTTCATTTCACGAACCCACAAATAACTTGTGTAATGTTTAATAATTCTTAAATTACAAGACATAAATACGTTCTGTGGAGAAAAAGCGGGCTTATAAAGTATGTTATTTTATTCCTCGTCGAATATTCTGGACCATTTGAAACCAGATGCAGAAAATTGCTTGAGAAACCGAACACAGGGAGATAGAAGCATGTTGCCGAGTCCCCAGCCGAGGTCTTCCACTCTTGTCGGCAATAAGAAACCTATTCCTTTTATTTGAATTCCGTTTGAAAGGAATGAGGACAGTTCCTTACTCGTACTAGTCACGTTTATTCTTCTGTTTTAATTAAACAAGTATACACACATACACATGGTTCTGTTAGAGCCTCAAGGTAGTGCCAGAGTGAGGACGAGAAACTTCACTTATTATAAGAAATATCTTCTGGTTCTACCTGCCACCGTTAACATGTAAAGCAGTTCAATTTCATAGCTTCCTTCAAAGGAACAGTTACAAATGTTTTTTATGGGAAATACAGCTAAGAACATGGATGTACAAACTGATGGCTAAGGAAGGGAAATCTGATGTGTAGCAATCACAGACATATGAGAAGTTTTCTCGAACAGTTCTGTCTTGTTACAAGTGAACAAATTATCACTTAATATAACTTTTGTTCGCCGGTTTTGATCTGAAATTTGTTTTTAACTAATTTCAGTGTGCTAAATTGAACTATGTCCATTTTTCTCTATCATGCAAGGTTTTCTCACAAATCATAAAATAATAGTATGAAAATAGTGTTTTCATGTAAAAACCCTGCGATACAAATTGAATGTAAAAATCAAAATTTATGATTATTACATACACAGAAAGACCTGTATACCTGTAAAATAGGGTGTGTTTTCCTTGGCCCGAAAGTCGCTTGCTCTGATTTACGTGATTAAGGAACTTCCCTTTTCAAGCAACAACGCAGGCCTCTCACAATGTTCCATCGATCCTGATATTTCCTGCCCATCTCCTTGATTTCTTGATGAAATCATTCAACTTGTTTGTCTTTGTGGGACCCAGCATTATCAGGAAAATAATTTATATGAGAGTTCAAGAAGTGAAGCTTTAAGCTCATATTTCACCCTGAAGCTTATAGCTTTTATAGCATATTTCTCATAATTTTTCCAAATTGCACATCTTTTATATTTCCAAGAAATTTACTGACTACCTCTGTAAAAGCCCACCTCGGTAGCGTAGATGGTAGCATGTCTGCCTCACATTCAAGAGGTCCCGAGTTCGAATCTCGGTCAGGGTGAGTTACCTAGATAAGGTTTTTTCTGTTTTTTTTTTCCTTATCCTTCAAGACGAATGTCGGGTAACTCTAAGCTCCATGGACCCTGGACTCATTTGAGCATCATTTCACCCAATTAATTCACCGTCCGATATAACTTAACGTTGGGGCGGACGTAAATTTAAAAAAAAAAAAAACCTCTGTGAAAGTACAACACAGTTGCGGTTTGCTATCAT
Organism: Mantis religiosa; assembly: GCA_030765055.1. Classification (NCBI taxonomy): domain Eukaryota; kingdom Metazoa; phylum Arthropoda; class Insecta; order Mantodea; family Mantidae; genus Mantis; species Mantis religiosa. The sequence continues at coordinate 88,942,667 of CM060953.1, forward strand.
TCATGGTGTCCAAAATTACAGTATCTTTATTAGCTATCTTATCGATGGCCATTAAATATACCCTCTTTTATCTTAGCTCCAGATATCACAGACAATTTACTGCTCCAGTATTTGAAACGCGAACCGTTCTTCTCCGGTGCTTTATGAACTACTTCGTAATAACTAATTTTATATGCAAAAGAAGTAATGATTTTTTGGGGAGAGGGGTCAGCTAGACTAGCACTAATGACGTTTGTCGCCTACAAAGGTTTGTCGCATACAATGTGTGTTTTCTTTAGTGGTATTTATTTCATCTTCCAAAGACCCCACGCAATACTCTCCTCAGCCAACATACGAGGTACGTAAAGAAAGTAATTCTGTTTGGTATTAAAATTGAATTGTGTACAGATACAGAAAATGATTTATTGCACAAAATTCTACAACTCTTAAACTACTTTTCCACATAATTGCCGAAATTTTGCTGGCATTTGTCATAGCGAGGCACAAGTTTTTGTGTACCCTCTTCATAGAAGTTTGCCGCCTGTGTCTTTAACCAGTTAGAAACATTTTCTTTCAGCTCTTCGTCATTGTTGAAGTGTCGACCGCCAAGGAAAGATTTGAGATGCAAAAACAGATGAAAGTCGCTAGGGGCGAGATCAGGGCTGTACGGGGGAGGGTGGTCAAACACGTCTCAGCCAAATCCCTGAAACACAACACCTTTTGACAGCATTCCTCGGCGCTTATTCTGTATTGCGCGGCGCAATTTCCTAAGTGTCTCGCAATAAACATTTGCTTTCATTGTTTGACCACGCGGTAAGAAATAAATCAGTTAGATGCCTTTCCTGTCCCAGAACATAGTATCATGATTGGCATCACCGGTTATGGGGCAGCTATTTGGGCTCATCGCCTTCGATTGCAGAAAAATGTTAAGATCCTCAGAAGTATGCAGAGGCAGTTTCTGCTACGTTCAACCGGAGCAGTTAGAACATCATCGACGATGTCATTATTGATTATATTGGGAATATGGCCTATAGACTATGTTATAAGAAGACGAGGAGCATTATATTGGCTGAAGAAAGAGAGACAAGATAAAGTAGAAGAAATTATGGGTAGAAGATGTTATGATAAACGAACTGTGAATCATCTAGTTTTGGACGAATGGCAACATGAGTGGAATATTATGGAAGAAAGTAGAAGAGTATATAGTATATTTCCATACGTAAGAGAAAGAATTAAAATGACATATATTTCACCCAAACAAGGACTCATACATTATTTTACGGGACATGGAGCCTTTGGTACATATCTGAAGAGGATAAAAAGGATTGATTTAGATATTTGTAATATATGTGACGTGCAAGATACTCCCGAACATTGTCTGTTTGAATGTGTGAAATATGAAGAGGATATTTTTGAACAACGACAACTGATAGCAGGAAAATCAATTTACGAGATAGTTCGGAATATCGATGATTATAAAATTTTAGAGGAAATTGCAAAATTTGTATTTATCAAAGGACATGAAAATTATATTGAATCCAGACAGAGGGAACCCAGAAGAGGAGTACGACAACAACAAAGAGTATCCATCAGCTCAAGAGTGACCAGATCTCAAACAGTAGAGGATCGAGTTTTATAGAGGAGCGAGGAGCAGGAGGAGCAGGAACATCAGGAGCCAAGCACGATCAACCGCAGACGGCTCTACTGGGTGTCGTTGGGCAGGTTTGGGACGACTGGCCGGAGAAGGGTGGATCGAGAGTTGGAGCCTCCATAAGAAGACTTAATACCGATAGAGATAGGTAGATTTGACACCTGAAACTGATGAACCATCCTTTTCTCCTGATGCATGTAGGAAACTATGTGATTCCGGTTGAGGAAAGGATCGGATACCAGGGACAGGTGTTTAATCAATTAGTATGTAGGAACGGTAATTCTAGTAGATGTTTAGTATCTGTATTATGTATTCAATGTAGTTCCAATTGTTTTGTATATGTAAAGAATTACCGTTGTAGTAATAGTTTAGTTTTGAGTTTTGTAAGTCACTGGTTTCCAGTGACATAGGTTTAGATATAGTTAGTTAGTTAGTTAGCTTAGATTTAGAAATATCTGCAAAAAATGTATTGAAATTGATAAAAATAAAGTTGAAAAGAGGAAAAAAGGAAAATAAAATTTGTGGAAGCTATGTCTTGGTTTTGCTTCAAGATGCCAAGACATGGTAAGCAGATTTTATTTTATTTTATTTTATTTTATTTTATTTTATTTTATTTTATTTTTTATTTTGTCCCAGAACATTGTGCACATCATTTTCCGAGGTGTCAAGATTTGTTTCGGCTTAACCTTCGCTGGGGATGAGGTGCGCCTCCATTCCATTGATTGACGCTCTCTTTCAGGGGTGTCGTAAGAAACCCAAGTTTGATCTCCTGTGACTGTGTCAGAAATTCTTTGCCGCCTTCACCATAACGGGTCAAAAACTGAAGCCCACTACCCATCCGTTTTGTTTTGAGTTGCTAAGTAAGAGTCTTTGGCACCCAACCTGAGCAAAGTTTACGAAATTTCAGTTTTTCGGTAACAATTTCATGAACTAGTGATCGTGAGATTTGGGGAAATTCCATAGCGAGAGCACTAATTGTAAACTTGCGGCTTGCCTTTGATCTTGTCATCAATCGCGTGAACCAGTTCTTCTGTAATCAAAGATGCACACCCACTTCTTCTTCATCATGCACTTCACTACGTCCTTCATTGAACTGTCGGACCCATCTTCTCACCATTGTATCACTCATCGCATTTTGTCCGTAAACATCGCAAATTTGCCGATAAATTTCAATTGGTTTCACTTTCCTAGCATTCAGAAAACGAATCACAAATCTGATTGCACAAGCGGTGGGATTTTCAATCAACACCGCCATTGTAAACAAGCACAACAAAGCGTATGTGGCTGACAGCGATCTCACAATGGCGCACGTTTGTTCTCCTTGATACAGAGCGACTACCGCGCATGTACGGCACTGCGATCGCAGCGCTGCAGCGGAGATAAATTGAAACAGAGCTTACTTTCTGGACACCCCTTGTATGTATTGCATAAAAATTGTTTTGTTTTATTTCCGATTTACTGAAACTTTCTCACTAACAATTTTGATGGAAATACACACAATGCGCTAGTCTGATGATTCAGTGTCCTTTAAAACGTCGACGAAAACTCGATATCAATTTTCGAATTAATGCATTTCCTCCCCCACTAAAATAGATATTATAAAAGTGTTAATTAGGTGTCTTAGATCTGTTTCCCAAGCCGTTAACGTAAGTAACATTAATGTAGTCGATATTTTTCCATAAATTTCGCTGACGAAGTGGATATACGAATGAATTATATGCAGGTACTCACACAAATATTCGACTATAAAATACTTTCCTGCATAATGGAGAGTTATTTAAAATTATGAGGTGTTAAGGAGTGAGTAAATAAATTAAATCAGAAACTATCCCATTTCCTCTAAGATCAACTACAGAAAACACTGTTCGAAGAATGGGTAAAACTTGAAAGATTTTGCCTATATGGGGGCAAAAAACCTTCTGATAATAAATCACGCCTGCTAGCAGCAATCAGGTATACCCTAAAAAGTATTGCATTTAACCACTGTGATGGTTATCGTTTTGTTGACCGAATATTAAGTGACTGCTGAAATTCCAGCAAGTGCACTGACATATTTTCATCAACACCTGTTTCACTTTAGAAGAGCAATTTTGTTTGTTATTGTTGTAAATGACATGCATTTATCAACATTTACTTTTACTTTAATGTTTACAGCTGTTTATTTAAAAATAAACGTCTGAGTTTGGATTGCAGTGCTTTAACCCAATATTTTTGTGGGTACCTATACCTAATTTCTAATGCACACAAATGCCATGAATTCGCATTTGTGGTGCACTTATGAGAGACACAAGTATGTCTGGAATTGAGTTAGAAGACAACAAATATTAGTACCCTATTACATAATTGTTAATGTATGCAGGTATGCAACTACAGTACAATAATAAAAAGTTTCTATAAATTTAGTTTTTTATGGTCGGAACAAGATGAATAAAAATACAATTATTCAATAAAAAGTTTACTTCAACAATTTCAGAAGCTGTAGCAAGATTTGCACAACAGCAAGAAACACGTAGAAGTATATTGCCAAATAATGAGAAATTTAACTGCATCGCAGATTGCTGTAAGCTTTCCAGGTACAAGACACGCACATGCTACTTTCAGGCAAACGTTGTATTCCATCATAGAACGTATTCAATTTTTGTACCATACGAGGGTTGTTACGAGGGCTGTTCAATAATGTAACTTTGTGGGTTCGTGAAATGAAAAGTCCAATTGCACCATTCAAAAATGTTCTTTATTTCCACCGACTTACAGTTAAACTCTTGCCAATTACACAGAATTACGTAATGCACAGAATTACGATTCACCAGTTCGTCCGTTGCAGTTCTACTTGCACTTGCAATTACGTAAACTCCTCCGACGCACGTACGCAGTCCGTCCTCTCGCTGGGCGCTCCTCACAGCTGCTCACCAAGAACTGACTGACTCAATTCACTCACTGCAGCCCTTTTTATAGGTATATCGCCGTTTTCTCGAAGCCTCTAGTTTCCGTGAATCACCGCGAAGGTTCCAGATGGCAGTGGAAGGGGGGTAAGAGGCGGCCAGTGACAAGTGACACTTCCCCAATCAACCCCTCAGTTAGTGACAGAGACTAATGGGTGGGTGTGGCTTGACTGCCTCTGGCCCCTTACTCATCTGTCGTTGGTTGTGCTTTCCGCTAATTGGGTGACAATAAAGAATGATCATAATTTTTTACGGTCATGGTTTTTCGCACTAAAATTCAATCTTATTATATTATGTTAGCTTAATGTGAAGCAAACACGCCGTAGTAGTTTCATTGTTCATACTTCTGGTTCCCGCCTGTGAGAACCAGGCAAGTTCAGACATGTTCAGTATCGTCTACCACTGCAATGGAGGTAACATGCAGTTAAAGTTGATGTTAGAGGAAGATCCGGACTTTCGTTCAAACGTAATCACTGCTGATGAAACTTGGCTACATCATTTTGATCCTGAGAGCAAACAGCAAAGCTCAATGTGGAAATCTCCTTCATCACCAACCCCCCCTCCCCCAAAGCAAAAGAGGTTGCTTCTGCTGGGAAAGTTATGGTCATCTCATTCTTTAATACTCATGGAATGGTTTATCAGCATGTTATACCTGCACACACATCAGTAACTGGACAATACTACAGGGATGTCCTGAAAACATTGCAAGTCCATATCAGGCGCAAAAGACCACATTTCCGTGAAGCAGGCTGGATGCTGCACCATGATAATGCGTGGTCGCATATTACCAATGTTGTTGCTGAATATGTTGCAAAAATCAACGTGAAGTGCATCCCTCACCCTCCCTATAGTCCGTATTTAGCCTCATTCCCCAACTTGAAGAAACACCTTCGTGGTAGTCATTAGCCATAATCAGAAGCAGTGGTGAAGGCTGCGGAGGCGATTTTGAAGGATCTCTCTAAAAATAGTTTTCAGCATGTCATTGAAGACTGGCAGGAACGCTGGGACAAGTGCATCACACTCAGGGGAGACTATTTTGAGAAGGATCGTCAACATTATGAGGATGAGTAAAGGTACGTTGTCAAAAGCAAATTGTGATCATTCTTTATTGAACAGCCCTCATAATAATTCCCTTTGGATTACTAACAGATGGGCCTATATGTTAAGGGTAATTCACAATGAAAGGTAAATGTAAATGCAACATAAATGCAAAAGCTTGCGACCAACTAACTTAATGAGAACAATTAAAAACACAAACATTAACAGAAACTCATTTCGCAGACGCAAACGCAAATTCTTGCAAACTCCAAGCTTCTGCATTTGCGTTTATGTACAAGGAGTAAGTCCAAAAATCAGAGAACAGTGAAAAAAGACTACCTTAGGCAAAAACCTTATTGCATGCTTGGCTGTTTGACAAAACGGATAAATCTTATAAAGACGTACCTAGCTTTGAAGAATAACGTGTGGACATGAACTGCACCAGGTTTACAAATTGTACAGGAGTCATTTTCATGTATCTTTGGAATTGCACTGAATCGTCATCCCTCATTTCATGAAGTAAATTATGCAAGTCTCCTTGATAAATTCTTTGATTCAGTGAATGAAATCACCATCTACTACCACACGACCGTTTTATGTTAAAAATAGTACAACGAGTAAATTGGCCACTGTTGTTTGAACATGCATGAACGTTACTTCATGATTAGGGGTCATTTTAAATAATCTAATTTATGATTGGCTATAATTGCCTACGTTTCCGTTTTTCTATCATGAATGAAATTCTAACTTTATGCTAGAAACATACACAGGCCGATAGAAGTATTCGAATAATATAACATGTAACATTCACACGTACCATAAATGCTGTATTATTTATTTAACAGCGTTGAATTATTAAACATACAAACAGTAACCTTTGTGTCTGGGAAAAAATATTAAAAATATCACTTTGCATGTATGTATTACACAATCTGTAGCGTATTTATTCTATTGTCCCTCTTATTGGAGGACACAAGTATTCGAACGTGCCCAATCGAGCATGGAGAAAGGTGGTTGGACGTACCCTACACGCCCCTACCACATAGCAGTTGTGTTTATGCTATCTCTCGAGACAGTGTGCTCAAAGTTATTTAGCCGATTGTGAACTCAAAGATAATATGGGACGTAAAGGTAAGGAGACAACGGTGGCAGAGAGGAATATCGTGATAAATATGTACAAACAAAATAAATCTATCCATGAAATTGCCAAAACCATTAACAGAAGCAAAACTACAGTGTTCTGCATAATTCAATGCTTCAAACAGACAAATACTGTTATAAATAAACTTAAAACTGGCGCTCTTTCTAGACTCAACCACCAGAGACAGGAGGAAAATAACAAAAATTGTGAAGCAGAATCCGAGAGTCACTGCATCTGAGATTAGATGATGCCTTGAGCAATATTCTGGCACTGTGATTCACACCAGAACAGTTGAACGGGTTTTAAATAGTACTGGGTACAATGCTCGCGTTCCTAGGAAGAAACCATATGTTAATAAGGTGAATAAGAAAAAGTGTATAGAATTTGCTAAACAGTATGTGGTGAAACCAACAGAATTCTGGGATAAGGTTCTCTGATCGGACGAGAGCAAATTCTGTTTATACAAGAGTGATGGACATCTTGAAGTGTGGAGACTACGAAATACAGAATGGGAACCTAAGAACATGGTAGCTACAGTGAAACATGGTGGCAGTAGTGTGATGGTATAGGGCTGTATAGCTTCATCTGGCTTTGGGAACTGGTGTTCATAGATGGGATCATGGACAAATTTGATTACAAGAGGATTCTTGAAAACATTCTTAAAAAGAGTGCAGAGAAGCTGGGATTAAGGCATGATTATTACTTCCAGCAGGACAATGATCCGAAGCATACTGCTGAAATTGTAAGGCTTTGGATCGTGTACAACACTCCTCACACTCTGAAGACACCGCCCCAATCTCCAGATTTAAATCCTATAGAGAACATATGAAGGGAACTCGAGGAGCGTGTGAGGAAGCAAGGACCATCTGAAAGAACTTCTTCAGACAAAATGGGGAAACATGGACTCTGCAGTCACTAAACAACACATACAGACAATACCCAAATGACTATCAGCAGTAATTCAAAGAAAGCGGATGATAATTAAACACTAATTGTTCTCTGTTCGAATACTTATGTCCAGATGTGAAGTAACCGTTTCATTTCTCCTTGTAGTACAAATTAGTTTCAGTTGCTATTTATGAATTTATATGTTTAATGGAAGACTCGAGTTTATTTTGTACCAGTTGTATTTACGTATGCTTTCTCTGCGTAGCTTTAAAATAATGTAACAAATATGTTTGCGTTCGAATATTTATGTCGGCCTCTATACGTTTGCGTCCTTCCGTAAACGTTTTCGTTTTTATTGTGGATAGTTCTTTATAGCACGGTGATTGAAGTACTAAAACTAAAGGAAAGGAAATTATCTAAATCAGAAATTCCAGTCATAGCCGTTTCACTTCATTACATAGTGTTAATGACAAATAGGTCACAGATTTGGCATAGTGTTATCAAACAATCCTATGCCGCTTGCCTGTATCGACTACGTGCTCTAGTCGTGTGCCAACAAATTCCCCTTAACACACTTTTGTCTGTATGTCACGCAGTTTCATTTGTGGTTGCGTATGAGGAGAAACATCCCAGTGAAAGTATTAGGTCTTATGATTACTACTTAATAAGAGCACGCTTAAAATATTTGCTGGTGAAAGAATATTAAACTAAAACCGAAAACGTGCATTGCACTCACATGTCCTTCTCTACTGACTTCTGAACAAGTTGTTCTCATAAAAGCTTACTCCTCTATCTACTTCCTGTTATATAGGCTCTAACCTATAGTTAACTATTTTAACATCTGGTCACTGCATGATGGAGTTGACATTCCACTCTCTTGGCATAGCCATGAACTATAAAGACAAAAAGACATTCCCATTGGAAAAACGTGCAAACAATACAAAGGACTTCATTACCATTAACAACATTCGTAACATATTGTCACCCGAACATCGGAACTCCCTATAGAACCGGCCGGCAGTAGGGCCAGACGGGAAGCATTCAGTCAACGCCTACCCATTTGTCTCGTTTCACTAACTGAAGGGATGATTAGGAGAGCGGCGCAAGCCCTGTACCGTCTTTTCCCCCTCCCACCAGACGTTTCAAAACTTCGGGATAATTGTGCGCACCACGAACCTTGCAGAAACGGTGATCTTCCCTATATAAGGCCTGCAGTTGGCGAGTCAGTTCAGTTCTTGGCGAGCAGCCGTGAGGAGCGCCCAGTGAGGGAATGGACCGGAAGACTGTGTACGTGCATCGGAGGAGTTGTGCGTCATTGCGAGTGCAGAGTGGACCTGTGACAGACGAACTGGTGAATTGTAAGTGTGTGCGCTACGTAATTCTGTGTAATTGGCAAGTGTTTCAACTGTAATTCGGTGGAAATAAAGAACATTTTGAGTTTGTGCAATTGGACTTTAAATTTCACGAACCCACAAAGTCACAATATGATGGGATTAGGATTTAATTACGTAGGGGATTCGGTACGTAGGCCACCATGCTGGACCCATTGTGTATGCCCCAAAGTGGGGCCACCCCCGGGAGGAAGGATGAGGCGAAGGAGACAGAGGGCGGCCGACCCAAGGAGCCACAGCAGTACAGAGGGCAGAGTCCCTACAGTTTACTTGCATAGAGACTTCCCCCGACAGGTCAGGACAAGGACACGCTCCCCTACTGCGGGAAGGCAACGTGCCCAGCAACCGAGTCTCAAAGGTCCCAGGCAGGTAATCCGAGCCCCCAAAGGTTGGAGGTCGCGAAATTGTCCTAACAGAGGAGCGGAGACCGGCAACCGACCTACTGGAGGAGGAAGTAGTTTTCCTCAGAGCTCATCATTCTGTCATGCACCACCGAGGCACCCACCGACACTTCTACCCTGAAAGAGACCACCAGATGAAAGATGATATGAAATGCTAATGGAGATGAAATGGAGGGACAGGAAATTCAGAGGATGTATTTGACCTACCCAGCAGTCGCCTAGCAACCCGGGAAAACCCGCGAAAAATCCCAGGTAGGTCGGACACGGGAATCGAACCTGGTCCTCCCGAATGCGGGCCACAGACGAAACTGCCTGAGCCATCTCGCTCGGTTAACACATGTTAACAAATTTTCTTTTTTACTCCCACCTAAAATACCCTTCCTATCTGCTTGTGTTCAATTTCGGTCTCAGTACACCCAACCCCTAGTTTTCCGTGTATTGAGGACCCTCTGCTCCCTTATATCTCTTGCTCCCGATTTTCCAAACTTACTTGTTAATTGAATCGTTTAATTTAGAAACCCCTTAAGTGCGCAGTTTTCAACTTTCGGAAAACTAAAAAAAAAAAAAAAAAAAAAAAAAAAAAAAAAAAAAAAAAAACTGTTTTGCAGCTTAAGTATAGGTCTGGTCTCCTTCAAATAGTGTTTTACCAAATGAAAAGCATGATATCGAAATAATCAATTTTCTAAAGTTTTTTTTCCTTTAAGTTTTTGAGTCATAAATTTTTGAAAAAATTGCACTTAGGTGGTTTCTGCAATAAATGAGTTTATCAAAAGTGATTTTTTTAAAAATTATTATTGAAATTAAGTCAAACCATTATTTTTTACCTGTTTTGGTATAAAAGGTAAGTAACAGACGCACTTAAGTATATAAAAGTGTGTTTTTATTAGGCCTAAATAAAAAATACAAGTATACTACAGGCTTACAGTATGTCTATATACAAAGATCTGGCCTTATTCACTTATTCAGCTTCTGGTAAGTCTTCTGGCAACTCCTTGTCAGTTGTTGGCCATTGGATGACAGTGTCATAGAAGGCTTCATTTTCAACAGTGTATTCCATCAAGTTTTTATATCGTTTATCTTTTGTTTTTGTTGATTGGGACCTAAAGCCAAAAATCTCACTGTGCAAAACCCGATAAATTTTAAAATTTCTTGTAGCCTACAAAAATGTTTAGCTAAAAGTAAAATATAAACGTTTAAAATAACCTTGATAAAATAATAGTAAACATACCTTCCCCAAAGGATAATCTTTCTCTGTTGGTAGTTCCGGAGGGCTGGTAGTTTTTAGCAATGTGAAGGTAGATGTTGATATTCTTCCGATGAATTCGCTTGCGACCACCTTTTCCCGGAGTATCCTTGTTGTAGAGAAACTGCTTGTACTTGGACACTTCGAATGGCTGCTCATTTTCTTTGAGTACTTTCCTGCCCGATGTTTCGTCCGAATTTGGCATTTTCTTATATGATTTGGGCCACCACTTTTTGAAACTAAGAACATCGTCTGATGTAAAGTGATATACAGTAAATCGGCCAGACTTATTAGCCTTTAGCATGAGCTCTGCAGCTCTGCATATTGATCAGGAGTATAAATCCTGTCCATCTTTCTTAAGAGACGCTTTATGCTTACAAAATCTCTGTCACATGGGGAAAATGAGTGGCCACGTGCAGGGTAGTTGTGAATTATTGTCACAACGAGTCACAAAACACGTGATGTCATCAAGGCCGCCAACCGTCACGAGTGAAATTTACCGCAGAAAGAACCTAAGCGACGGCGCTTGGGCTCTTTCTGAAATAAACGGATTATTTTCAATAGCATTGCTGATAAGAAACATAGGTTATTTCTGCACTAAAAGATGTATTTACCTTTAAATTGTACAGTACCACCAAAAACACATTTTTTTTTTTATATTTTGTCTCTTAGGTGGTTTCTGATATAAACGATTTAATTATTCTTAATAATTCTTAACTATTTCACTCTGACTTTACCCAAGTAATCACACATCTATGTACTTTACCCTCCCATATTGCTTATCTTTCCCTATATTCTTCAACGAGCTTTTCTCCCTTGTAATAGCAAAAATAACTGGACTATCAATATCTTACGTTAACAGTGCTCTCCATTTCTTCAAATATGTTCCATGCCTACTATTCTAACAATTCCTTTACTTTTTGTGTCCAAGAATCTCCCATTTGCTTTTCATTTGCACAATAAAACATTCCTTAATGATACTGCTTTGTTCCATATTGGCTAATGTACATAAATATTTCATTACCCTTAAGATAAATTTGACATTAGTAGGAATATATACATAATGGTTAACTCAACAAATGCTATATGTTTGACAAAAATTACGTGCTTTTGTGTGCATTCTTGTAGTAGCATTTTTGTCCCTCCGTAATTGTTTACGTCCTGCTTCTTCTTCAACTTCCCTAGTGTTACCACTATCTTGGTGTTAGGAGATTCTTGTTGCGCTATCCCTTATGCCAGCTTGGGCGTCGGCTTGAGGGACAGAAACTCTGGATCGGTCAGAAAACCCAGGATGGCTGATCAGCCCAATGCCTGCCCGCCCCGGTAGCGTAGATGATAGCGTGTCTGCCTCACGTTCAAGAGGTCCTGAGTTCGAATCTCGGTCAGGGTGAGTTATCTAGATAAGGTTTTTCCGAGGTTTTCCCTTATCTTGAAAGACAAATGTCTGGTAACTCTAAGCTCTATGGACCCTGGACTCATTGGAGTATCATTGAATACGTAGAATGAGGACGGAATGAATGGAAGGAAAGATGATAATGGAGCAATTGGTGAAATGATGGTGGGAGAAAAGCCACCCCAGCGCCATGTTCTATAATTGCTTGTCACTATGTAAACGTGATGGAGACTTCAGAAGATATTCCAACAAAACTTAAAATCAACATTAAATTTGTTACGAAAATGTCTTAAACATACATATTTTAATCCAAATCGTTAGTCACTTCTGATATTGTTTCCCCTAAAATGTTCCATGTAAGGATAGTTTGGACTGAATATTCATGTCACATCCTTGAAAGATACTGAACTTAAATATAAAGTTCGGTTTTCAACCATCTTTTCGTTTTTAAGCTATGCAGTTGACAGACAGCAGATCGTTTGTGGCAGACGGTAACACACACACACACACACACACACACACACACACACACACACACACACACACACCCACACACACACACACACACACACACACACACACCCACACACACACACACACACACACACACATCTTTTTCTAAAAATCTTTCTTTTTAAGCTCAGACGCCTCAAGATATATACATTTGATAAAATCTCAAATTCACATATGTAGGTAGAGTTCAATATTTTCGCTGTTTAATTACTTTTCGTAATAGGACAAGTAAAAATCGTTCGTTACTTTTAAAAGCATTACTGTTTTCATAACTTCTAAAAATAATACGTTAAAAAGCTTATTTTCAATGTTACCTTATCTTAAACATGATAAATCCCAACAGAAGTTTGAAGCTGATATTGCATACATGGACATATTAGGTAAACATGGCCATCTGTAGTTCAAGCAGGCCATATAGATGGTGCAACAAATGCTTAGGTTTATTGAAATCCAAAATTTTGACGTAGTACCAATCAGAATTAAGTATTGTGGTGGCTTAGCAAAAAAAAAAAAAAAAAAAAAAAACAATGATATTATTCTTAAATTTTGGCTTTAACTCTCGAAGAGGGTGGACGCATTTTCGGTAAAAGACTTCTTGTAACTACGAGAAGTTATTGGAGTTTATAATTTCTGAACGTTTAGTAAACGTTTAAAATATACATCGAATACGCGACGCTATGATAAATAATTTAAGTAAAAAAACCGTTGCATCATTTATAAATAAAAGGAGAAAATTAAAATATAGTAAAGGGCTATATACATCAGTGGAAAAAGTTGTATGTAAAGAAGAAAATAATGTCGAGAAATATAATTCCAAGTAAATTGAAATGGTGTAAATTATTTTATTCCATAGTTGCCCAAATGTGAAATCCGTTTTGTATCGATACCACGCCTGAGAAGTTTCACATCTCATCGCTCGCCGCAGCTGCCGGAGAGAGGATTTATAGAAATATTCGAGAACTTCATCTTCACGGCTTTTAGACGAAAGGTTCATCGCTTCTACATGCGTCGCCACACCGAGGGAGCGCGAAACTTTTAGACCTCAAGAAGGAGCGAATCCAACTTCAGATATGTCACCGCATCGTGTGATATCAATCCAACCCACAAGGAGGGAAACCAATCCAAGTTGCTTCATTGCATCTTTTTGGTGAAGATTGGTACACAGTAAAATGGTGGTACGACATTCAAATATTTAAAAAGCAAAAAGTTGTATTCTGTTTCTGATATTCATATTCACATTATGCAAAAAATTTCACTCGCCAGTGACTGTACGAGGGGGGTGTCACCCGGTATTACCCGGTAGTTTTTATGCTAGAGTGATGAAACTTTTTTGTGTCATCATTGATAGATAATGATAGTTTTAGTGATTTGAGTCCTTTTGTATTTTTTACAATGAGTGCGAGAAGTGACTAAGGTGTAAGGTGGAGAAAATTGAGGCTCATATAGTGATCAAGTTCCTGCATTTGAACGGCAAAACTGCCCGGGAAATCCATGATGTGATGACGGCTGTTTATGAAAATGATTGCCCATCGTATAACACTATTGTGAGGTGGAAAAGGAATTTTCAAACTGGCCACACGTCCCTAACAGAGATCTATAGACCGTCAATGACAGGCGATGCTGTCACAGTGAAGAAAGTTGGGTGTTTAATACTGGAAGACAGACGAGCAACCATCCAAATGATGATGCATGAGACACATCTTAGTTATGGTAGTGTGTGGAAAATTATTCATGACGAACTGCATATGTCTAAGGCGTCTGCACGGTGGGTTCCACGTTTGCTAACTCCTTTCAAAAAGCAAACACGGCGTGACCTTTCAAGACAATGTTGATACTGTTGGAACAGGATGAAGATGATTTTTTTGACCGTCTGATAACCATGGATGAATCTTGGATCTAACAGTATGATCCAGAGACAAAAACCATGAGCATGGAATGGAAACATGCAGATTCCCCCTCCCAAAAGGGCAAAGGTGCAAAAAGTCAGCTGGGATGATCATACTTTCAGTTTTCCGGGACTGTCATGGAGTCAACCTTACCGATTATCTTGCCAAAGGATTAAACCACCACTGGCAGGTACTACTGCAATCTTCTGGATAAGTTACGAGCAGCTCTGATTAAGAAACGACACGGTATGCTTTCCAAAGATGTTCCTCTTCTGGTTGACAATGCACCAGCCGCTTCATCTCAAGATGCAGTTAACAAAACAAGGAAATGTGGCTTTGAGGCTTTTCAGCATTCGCCTTAAACAGGAAGTGGAAAAATAACTGCACTAAAAATGTTATTCCTTGAGTATAAATAAATTACAGACAAATAAGCCTGCTTTCACTGATTAAAAATAACGACACTCAAATTACAGAAAAAAAGGGAAAATATAACTTCACTGGGTTAAGATTATGCTACTTTTTAAAATCTATTTAACAGTAGTGAATTTTGCACAAGTGTCTGTTATGGGTACTTTCTGAAACGCTATTGAGTACTATTCAAATCTGTAAAGATATGGGGTGTTCCGTTTAAAATGAGAAACATTTGGTCAGTTCCGGTTAAGCCGGAAGAGCCAAAAACTCCTTAATACATTTCAGAGTTCTCTGTACGTTTGTCTTCGCACGCCGAGTTTCGTTTTGATCATCCTAGGTGGTGGGGAACTTCCGTCAAAGGATCTTGCAACTTCGACTGGTGAAATTCTGTAGATCAATCTTGTATTTGACTGAAATTGGTACAAAGTGACTAATACGTTACGCAGAAAGCAACAAAATAAATTTACTTCACGAACCACTGAAAATATGGAGTTGAAAAGATGTATTTAACGTTTTCAAGATATTAATTTACACATTATAAATCGGGTTTAAACCAATACAAATTAGAAAGTAATCCAACAAATGTGGCTTCTGAGAAGTGTGTTGACTAATAAGTGTAGGTGTATTAACGGTCTCATAGATTATACGTCTAAAATATTTAAGTTCTTAAAGATCATCTTAGATTTTTCGAAAATACGGAATCAGATGTGGTTCATAGTTTTAAGAAAGTAAGCACCATATTTCAGTTGGTAGGCGCATCGGCACAAAATGAATGGATTCACTGTTCAAATTTAGATCTTTACTAGAAATTCTTAAGCTTTTCTTTCTAACGTTTGTTAAGTGGTAGAGCCTTAACGACATTGTCGGTCTGGATGGATCACTTAGTTCGGCAATGGCCTACTCATCCCAAGATCGCCGGGTGATCAATGGTCCCCCAGACGGGCACCCTATAGATTCTGGAAATTAAATGTGAGTTGGAAAATATAAACGGAGAGAATTACTGGATAGTGTTGTAAAACAACTAAGTATCAGTAAAAAGTATAAGAACTTTGGAAGTAATGGTAAATAAGAGACGTATATCGAGAAGTAGAATAGGGATAAAGGAGAATATACTGCGTTCTCTAAATCAATAGTTTGAAGATTAAAAGGCTATAAAGATGGACAGGAGAATGAATTTTTCCTTTTATGGGGATAAAGAAAATGCATTCTACGTTTTATTATAATGCAAAGGCTGGATACCTGGCGAGTTTATGCAAAATAAATTATAAAATATTGCAAAAATAATTGTAAATACAAACTGCTGTAAACATTTTAGATTATTAATTTAGTACAACTCTTATTTAACAGCAAGAGAAAATGGATGTCTTCCGTAAATTAAAATTAAATATGTAGCAGAAACAGGTTCTGTTATTTATAAATATAATCATAGTTCAGTAACGTAATATATGGGCAATCAAGAATAGTTGTAAAAAGTAGTATCATATATTACTATGTATGGCCTACAAGAAACTCAGCTTTGCTGTAGGCCATATGAATTCCGTAATTGAATAGGAGATCTCTTGCATCATAATTAATGAAACAAATTGAACTTCCTTGTCAGTGAACGTTTTCTTTTCTTGTTTTATTATTGCTATTTTTTAAATGTCAAAGTCTTTTGTGTAAAATGAAATGTTTTGGCAATAAGTTTTAGATTTTTGCATAAAAATTATGTATTCTAAAGTAGTGTAGATTTTGTAAATTTAGAGTGGTTTTTCTTGACTGGTCAGCAAAATGGAGCATCCAGTCGAAATTGACTTCATTCTCCATTTTATTGACCTGAAAAGAACAAACAGCATATAAACAGAGAAAAAGCTAAGCAGACTATTTTGTAGACCACATAAATTAGTATGGAATAACATAGTGTGGTTTAACAACATATACCCTGCACACAAAACTTTCATCTAAAGAAACGCCAGGATTTACGGGCCAACCCATTAATAACGACATCGCAGTAACTGAGACGTATCAACAGAGCATTGACTTGGTTAACCGAAGTCCGGTTTTTGCGTTTTGTAACGAGTACAGTTGCTTAATGACAACAATCATCCATCTGGGTATTACGGTAAACGTCATTAGACACCTTGCGTTCAAGAGGCTTAAAATTGGGCCGTGTGGGACGTAACGAGTGCATTTCCTGTTTTAAGTTATCGAAGCGGAAACAGGTAGAAACAGACATCATTCTCCATTCGTACCTCGTTATAAACTTCTGATTCTCAGTCTCATATCCATTACATCACATGTTTAAAAGATGATGGTTTTCATAAATCAACATTCAGTGATACAGTATGGAAAAATTTGAACTGTGAAGAGTAAACTGATAATTTATACACTTTTTTATCTTCAACTGCTTTCTAATGGCCTTGTGAACCAGTTTAATGGATCCAATTACTGAGTTTACGTGGATCACTTTAGCTAAAGGGAGAATGTAATAGTAAAATCTTAGTATTAAAAAGGATAACCAAAAAAAGAAATAAGATACACACTCTTTAACGAACGAAAAATAAAAAAAACTAAGGACATTTCTTTGTCTTTGATTACACAAGGCTTCCCAAACAAAAGGAGAGAAATGAGCAATCATGAATTCAACCATCAACATGGTTAGGTATTTTATGATTTCCTTTCGGGAAATTACATCACCAGGTATTAATTCCTTTTGTAGCATATTCCTCGCCTTTGGGTGCATGCGTGTAAATAGTGTTTCTGAGAAACACAATATCACACGAATAAAATACACTTGGAATTTAATTTTCTTCAAAGATAAGACAGGATCATGTTCAAGGAAATTGCTCCCAGTCCAAACTATTCTTTGCGATAAAAATTTCTCGCTACTTTTTTATTTTGTAAAAGTGGTTTAATTACTTTGAATATCTACTACATATTTAAGTTTACTTACATCAAAACAAAACATATGTCTTAAAATTTTTGGGAATGGATTTTGGGAAATCATCTTAATTTGAATTCATATTATATAAATTTTTATAGCCGGTTAATCATTAATAAGGGGCGGAATTCTAGTACATAAAAATGGAAAGTATGTATGCATTTATGACCTAAAATAATTTAAATATGACCTAAAAGACAAAAATATGACCTTTATTAATCATATTATATTCATTGACAATTAAACCATAATAACAATTAATGATTGCTCATGAATAAACATTTTCAATCGTTTCTGTAGAAAAAAGTCTTCTGTACTTCTGAATTCAGAAGTTTATGGGATCTGTGAGTTCAAAAAGTCCTAAACTAGGGAATAAAAATTAATATAAATAAAATATTCACATCTGGGGATTAATTTTCACCAGCAGAAAACTTACATACGATAACAATGTGCATTTTAGGTTATCAAATATATACATATATAATGTTTAATTTTTAAGGAAAGTTTTGAAGTTACCATCTGTTTGCAGAGATCTATACAAAATTCTGAAGAGGTATTCGCAGAAGCTGCAGTTGAAGAAGAAGTTGCCTCAAACGTCAGCAGTTACATACTTTCGATGAAGGTAGTTGTTGTTAAACACTTCTGGTGCTTAGTGGTTTCAATATGTTGTACATTAAATCGCTTGTTTGCTGATATTTTCAGTTCACAATATTTGCAATACATTTAAATAACACCGTCAGTACAAAAAACCTTCTCCCGAAACTCTCGAACAAAATCTCCTTATTTTGCACTTTCAGAACGTGTACTTACATTCACGGTGACATCAAAGCACTGAGTTCTCAATAGATGTACAAGAAACTTTCAGAAATTTGATGGAGATATGGGTGACAAAGTGGAGGGAACAAAGCCTTAAACCTGTCGCCAAACAGGGAAGAGTGAACTTTAAACGTTCAGGCACTTTGTCCTTTGTTCTGTACGAACGTTTACTATCTGCTAAAGAAATCTTCGAAAAACAAGTGGGCAGTGCTTTTATACAGACATAATGTTGATTTATTATATTTTAATCAGCTGTTGACTACACTATAATAATCGCCAAGATATGATTTTATCGTATAAATAAGCATAAATGTGACTAAAGGTCTGAAAGTGAGAAATATAACTTTTAAGATCCAATAAATGACATGTCATAGGAATCCGCCCCTTAATTATAAGAAGTGCACAGAAACTTACTGCAAAAATGATTCAGATCTGCTGGAAAATACAGACTTTTTTCAAACAATTTTGTTGATATCAGCTGATTCTGAGATTTCCTTTTTTCATTGGTTTAAATGTTTATTTTTCTTACAACTGTTCCAGCACAACACACAGAGGTAGTACTGCACTCCATTCAAAAATTGGTATGACAGGCTTATTTAGCAAGACATCTCAAATATACTTGGTACTACTGAACAATCATTGAATGCTTAAATATTTATTGTACTTTTAAATAGAATATTTCTTCGTGCTGGAAGGTGGTGTTTACTTTCTCAAGTACCTAAAAAAATATTTTTTTTTTATTTGTGCCTAGATTGGGATGTCAATTTACAAGATATGTTAGAAATTTTAATTCACATAGAGAAGTCATTTTGGTAAAGATGTTTGTTGATCCAGGTTAGAAATCCAATTTGATAAAGATATCTGCGACCATTGATATTTAAATCCTCGGGTGTGATCTCGCATCGAATTATAAAATTCAACTCCACTAGTGAAATAACACTCCCTTTTCTAATTCTATACTATATTTTATTTTCAGATACAATAAAATAATAGAATACACAATTACGCACTTCCCTTCAGAACAAAATCCCTCTAGCGTCTCTCACAGAAGTATTTCTGTTTTCCTTAGTAGCCATAGTTTTATGATCACTTTTTTCTAAATATTTACATAATACGTTCCACATATTCAATTACATGTCTCTTTTGTCTATATCGATAATTATATTTATAATTGACCACATAACTACTATATAATACTTCTTTAAATTCCAATTAACATTCCGAAATCAACGAAAAACTCCGACCTGGGCCATCCTTAAACAATGGTTACAACTCCTTAAGGACTGAAAGCGAAATATATAAATACATATTTAGAGTATGGTCTCAAAGATGTAAAGTCGGTATTCGAACAGGCTTTCATCGATTTAAATTAACAATTTAAAATTAGTTCATTATTACAAGCAGTTATGTATGCTTTAAAGACCATATTAAGAATTGCATTGGATTTTGTTAAAAATTTACACTAAACTAGGTGAAAAAGGTGATGGCAAGTAAATACACTTACACAACTGTGGTATCGATAAAATAAAGCAGGATGAAGGAAATCTAGCGTGATTATAGAATTCGCCAATGTGAAAATGTTTGAATTAATATGTAGCAACCATTCCTTGTAAAAATATTTAATATTGATTATCGTAACAATTGATCTGCAATTTGTTTTGTATGTATATTCATATAAATTTATGGTCTGGTATGTATTTGAATTTCAGAGGAGATTGCTTATTTAATAGACCCAGAACACAAAGGAGTTGTGATTTCCATTACTTCAACGTCACATTTTTAAGTAGCAAAATACCATTATGTCAAACCATCGTGTCATCATATTTTTCTCTCTCTTTTGTATTAATTCATTTATTAACTATATTGAAGAATAGCATCTAAATATGTGAATGTCCGGTCAAAATAATTACCTTTATATGTAGCTGTTTTATAGCAAGCGATTTTGAACTCTCATAATGAAAGGGGTGTGACGGTCATTCCATTGATAAATTATTTAATGTACCTCTAATCTTATATCTACTACAAAGTGTGACATGAAACTATTTCTGCAAAACGTTTTACTCTATAACAAGAATTTAACAGAAGAACAAGCTTTTTTAAGAATAGGTTTGGATGATTAGAGCCAGACTGAAAAATTCAGTGCTATACCGGGATTTGAAACACGGAACTCGCGATCTCCGTCCGGTTGCTCTTAACCATTGAGCTACTATGCCAACTTGTCGACATGACATTAAATTCTCCAAGTGACTCGCATATTTCCCGGTAAACCACAGGGGCTCTCATATACTGTGAGATACGCACCTTTTGGTGGTGACTTACTATGCTGTAAGTACTTAATTCCCAGGCTTCATAGTTAAACCAGTATTTTTAGGTTAATGGATGGAAATTAATAATTTTTTCCACACTAGCCATGGGTAAGCTAAGGTTTGGATGTTTAGAGTCAGACTGAAATAAATTGTGGTTCAAATCCCGGCTATGGCATTGAATTTTTCAGTCCGGATGTAATCATCCAAACCTTAGCCTACACACGGCTAGTGTGGAAAAAATGATTAACTTTATAAGAATAGTTCGTAGAACTTAATTAAAAATAAATGATAGTGCGTAGAGTTCATCTGAATGTAACGCAGAACTTTTATTTATTTGTTTCTAATTAGATATCAACATATTAGTGGTCACCAAAGTTTATTTTTTTAATTGTATTTGCATGCATGTATGTGTAATATATCGTGTGAATGTTTTCAAATTCTTTCCTTTTACCTGCTGTAATCTGTTTTTGTTCATGTGAATCCTTCAGCAGATGCCTTCTTGTAGGTCAGAGATCTCGAACAATGTTATCAGCAACACCTTAAAATTACTTTCGATTATAACTGAAACGTGAGGTGCTAGTCTAATTGTTTACAGAGATCCTACACATCATCTGGAGTGTCTTGAATTTTTGTAATTTACGTCCTTTAACTTTTTTAAGTCATATCGGACGATGAATGGAATGGGTGAAATGATGCTCAAATGAGCCCGGGGTCCATGGAGCTTAGAGTTAACCGACATTCGTCTATTAGGATAAGGGAAAACCCCAGAAAAACCTTATCTAGGTAACTCACCCTGATCGTGTCTAGAATTATTTTGGTTAATATCAGCTCATAAATATTCTATGACTATATAACAAGGGGTGGTATTGCGCCGTGGCGTAGTGGGCTAAGGCATCATGCCTTGGCTTCCTGCCACGGAGAGTGGCTCGGAATCGATACCACCCCCGGGGTGCGGGCTTTAAGTCCCGGGTATAGGACTGGTGCCCACTCAGCATCGTGAGGAAATTGAGGAGTTTAGGATACGTAAGCGGCCCTGGTCACGAAAGCCAACATTCCGGCTGGGGGTGCCGAGATACTAACCACATCTCCTCCCCGTATCGGTTGGATGATCACCCAACTCTACATTGTGTGTGTGGGCGTGAGGTCGGCAGACGGATTGGAAGGTCCTGGCCCTATATGGGCTGTCGCAACCGGAGTTATGACAAGGGGTGAGTTAGCATCTCGATTTGTGAAATCTTTGGTGTCTATGCCCCTGTGTGTCTGAAAGAGCGCTCCCCAGCAAGGTGAATGACAAGATACTAAAAGTATACTAAGGAGATACGCTATACAGGTTAGCGTCCTTAACAGCTGCAGATTGGGACTACACGGTGGTGGCTCACTTCATCCCTGCAAACCTACACATACAAAGAAGGTTTGGGAATAGGAGATCTGCCTCAATTCAGAGAACCAGGATACACAGAAAGTGAATTTCTTGCCGTGCACGCCGAAATTCCTACCGATACTTAAAACCCTGAAGGAAAAACACCGAGGATGAAAGCTTAAGTGAAACAAGTGAAGTGAATAGAGGGATACGTGTTTAAAGACTGGCAAAATATTTTCACAAGAAATATGAAAAAATGGCATTGGATACCATTGGCTTTTGATGTGTTTTTAGGTGAGCGGATATCCCGTTATTTTAAATGTTCATTTGATAACATTTCTATATATTGTACAGATGCTTTGAAGTCATTTATAATCAAAATATAAAAGCAGAACGCTCAGAAATACACAATAAAAACTTCGGCAACACAACTATTACATAGTGGCTTTTTGAGCTTGAAAGAAACATAATTACACCTGTTTAACAGTTGTAGTTGGCAGTAGTAATGCCAACCTGCCGGTGTAATAATGTGTTTGCACATCGCAAGTACCTAGGTCAGGAAGTTTTGCTGGTTAACTTGGAAATAAATATCGTATGAAATATACGAGAGAGTTTTCTCTGAAGGAAGGTGCTCGCCAAAATGAGTAGATACGGTTTCGGTTTTGCAGAAGCCGTTTTGTCATTAGTATGCACCAGCAGTCCAATTACCAGACAAGGTGAGTGAGACAATTGGTGAGGACGCGGGGATGGGCTGAAGGAGTGCCGCGGTTTCTTAATGCTTACCGCAGCCCATCACTGAACTTACCCAGATCCGCAAGGCTGTCATCTCAAGTTTGGGCAATAACCGGTTCCTTGGCACACGCTTCAGACACACACTATCAGGGGTATACCTTCGAATTAGACAATACACACTTGCATCATGTGTAAACAAACCCAAATTCCTTTATCACAAATCAGTGTTTAATTACTAAAAATAAAATGAGCACATTCACATTGTCAACATGTTTCAAAACAATACGCTTCGATTGGGTAAAACTTAGGTGCACAAAAACTAATATTTCGGAAACAATTCCAAGGAAAAAATCATTTCATACAAATGTGTATGTTAGAGAATTTAGCATTTCTTCTGTAATAAGTTCTAACTGTAAGTTAAGTTCAACCATAAACTAGCGTCCTAGATATATTTTCACAGAAAATTCTAGTTTTATGTGTCTTTTCTTCTTACGTCGATATCTCTATTCTTGCTTATTGTAAAATTGTTTACAATTAAGGGCTTTTTTCACGTAAAGCTCTTTAGGAGTTGGTTTCTTTAAAGCCTTCACTTTGCATTCCTGAAATATGCCAAACTTAATGGATATTGGTATTAAGTTTACTAGTCTTTAAAACACCTGAAAATTGGCACACTTAAGATCAGTAAACGAAGATATGACTGTGCATAAATGTAACGCTTTAGCCCAAATAGTTTCTCAGTTAATAAAAGTAAATATTTTTAATTAGGAAAAAATGCATTCACATTCGAGCATTCACATTAGTCAGAAAACGTGTTGATTTTCGGGACAGTTTCTGACACCTCTGTAAAGGGAAAATAAATATAAGGATTTGATTGAAGTTTATGTTATTATTTATACGGAAATAAATGTTTTTATAGAGCTATTGGTGTATACATGCATTTTTGTGAGAAATTGAATAAAATAAATTATAAACTGTATATCTAAATTTTTAGGTAGCGCACTTTAGAATATGTATGTAAGTGTGTATAGAAATCAGAGCAAAACTGAAAAGTAAACAATAAATTTCATTCACAAAATTCTCTAAAACTGAGAATCGACACTTAACAAAGGATCTAGTTAGGCTACATCGGATCGCAAGAATGATATAAACATATTTCTCGTTTTTTTTTTCTTTTTCTTGTTTTAATTGCCGATCATGAAAAATGTTGCCCAAAATGACTCACAGGTATCTAAAGAATATTTATGAAATATAAAGGTAAAAAGTTTGTCATTTTCACCTGAAAACTCAAACCCGGTCCCATAAATATAATATAAAGTTTCATATTTATTTCAATTTTATTTTTTGGCTACACTTGTTCACACACACACACACACACACACACACACACACACACACACACACACACACACACACCACATTAACAAATACACACACACACACACACACACACACACACACACACACACACACACACACACACACACACACACACACACACACACCACATTAACAAATACACACACAGCTGTATATCTGACAATCTAAGCTGTAACATCTGACCAACATATCTAACGACAGCAATCAGTCTTAAGTTATCACTTATAAGCTGTAGTGTCTATTAGAGGGGAAAATTTAGTTACTACTACTACTGCTACTACTACTACTACTACTACTACTAGTACTACTACTACTACTAGTACTACTACTACTACTACTACTGGCCGCGCCGTGGCTCAGTGGTTAGACCGCTTGGCTCTCACCAAGGCGGCCCGGGTTTGATCCCAGGTGACGGTAAAGTGATATTTGTGGTGGACAACACGGCGCTTGGGCGGGTTTTCTCCGCGACCTCCGGTTTCCCCCGCCATCTCATTCCACCGGTGCTCCATCTTCATCTCATGTATCATCAGTGTCACCGCCTGCGGTGCCGTATGTAGTAAAAGCGGGCGTTAAACA
Organism: Mantis religiosa; assembly: GCA_030765055.1. Taxonomy (NCBI): domain Eukaryota; kingdom Metazoa; phylum Arthropoda; class Insecta; order Mantodea; family Mantidae; genus Mantis; species Mantis religiosa. The sequence goes on from CM060953.1 coordinate 88,967,631, forward strand.
CTACACATTACTACTACTACTACTACTACTACTACTACTACTACTACTACTACTACTACTACTACTACTACTATTACTATTGCTTGCCCACCACAAGAAGGCAAGGCAAAGGGATGTGCAACGTAATCATTTTGCTGTGTACATGATGTTTATGCTCGCCTTCTGGATATGATAATGATGCTATAAGGCGTACGGTGTTAGAAGGCATATGAGGAGGGCTCGCCTAGAGCGATTGACCTATCATAGTCGTGCAGCGTTGCCTAGTTCGGAACGCACAGCACAAGCGTGAGCAACAGAGATTTCTGTTTTTCAGACGCCCAAAATTAGTACTGGAATTTCGACATTCTGATATGCCTTGTTATATGCGGAAATAATATTTGAGGTGACGTATCGCGTCGAGAACAAACACTGACTTCCGTGTTTATGCTTATGGTGTGCTTCAACTTCCAGACTTGCCCTTTGTTATTCTTTTTCATTACACAGTATTCAGTTCGAAATTATGAAGTGTCGTTAGGAACTGTATATATTTAGTTCATAAATTTACTGATCACTGCAGTCGCAAGCTAATTGTTTAGTTCGGTTCAAGACCAGTCCGTAACGCAAATTGAGTGTAAGGTGCTTTGTGTAACTGTGACAACAAGAAGAAAATTTACACTTTTACATTATGTTCTGTGAACTTTTAACAATATCACTTTCAAAGCCTGGTACCAGTGGAGCAGGTACTAAGGGTAAAGTACTAAGTTCCCAGGCCAGAAATATCATTTCAAAGTGTACAGTTTCTTTCAGAAGTTTCATCTGAGAAAGTACGTGCCCGAATCAATTTTACGGAACTTACGACGAGAGCATGCATACTGTGTATGTTATTGTGAAACAGGGCAAAATCTCTAGCACAGATATTGGTGAATCTTTATTTATTTTATTTAAGATAGCAGCAACTACACTACAACAAATCTTTTTTCAGAAATCCAGGTGAGTTATTTTCAGTAAAGAAGCATGTTAAAATTGAATGCTACACTTTATAATGTAATCATAATTATCGTTTGTGTGTAAGTTTACGTTCTGACAATCTGTCAGACGACAATGTTACTTTCCTCGTCAGCTATCTGGCATATCATTTGGCAACAGGGCAGCACACGCATTGGTTCAGCTCATATGCCCTCTAAAACGGTGGGTCGTTTAGGTTCATGTAAAATACACATGACTCACTCATGTATAACACCTATCCTTTTTTTTTTTTTTTTTTTTTTTTTAATTTACGTTCTACAATGTTAAGTCGATGAATGAAATGGGTGAAATGATGCTCAAATGAGCCCAGGATCCATAGAAATTAGTTACCCCACATTCGTCTTTCAGGATAAGAGAAAACCCCGGAAAAAACCTTATCCAGGTATCTCACACTGACCGAGATTCGAACTCGGGACCTCTTGAACGTGAGGCAGACACTCTACCACCACGCTACCGAGGCGGACTACCTATCGTTGCATTGGAACTGGCAGTATGCATGACTCATATACACTCTCATACACTCATTTCTTACAATTAGTAAACAGGTCCACTACCAGAGCAGATACACAGTTCGAACCTTTCTCCTCTTCATGCCCCGCTTGCGTTTTTGTAGTGGGCAGACAGTACTACTACTGCTGCTACTATTAATACTACTATGCCCGCCTCGGTAGCGTAGATGGTAGCATGTCTGCCTCACGTTCAAGAGGTCCCGAGTTCGAATCTCGGTCAGTGTGAGATACCTGGATAAGGTTTTTTTCGGGGTTTTCCCTTATCCTTCAAGACGAATGTCGGGTAACTCTAAGCTCCATTGACCCTGGACTCATTTGAGCATCATTTCACCCAATTCATTCACCGTCCCATGTGACTTAACTTTGGAGGACGTAAATTACACAAAAAAATACTACTACTACCACTACCACTACTACTACTACTGCTACTACTACTACTACTACTACTACTAATAAATCTCACCCGTATAGATCTTAATAAACGCATGGCGTGGTTTCTTTATTGCTGATTTACAGATTACAACTTAATAACCCAGTTGCTGTGTAATGGCAGAATGTATGGATAGGACGGCAAGACTGATGACTCATGACGTGGATGATCTTAAATACTTGTTCAACCTTTTGAGGAGTTAGAAACAGCACTACAGCAGTGGCTGACAAGAACATTCTTAATGCAATTTCTAAGTTAGCAGACGCTTCTTGAGTGTGGTTTTCAAGCTGGAGTCAATACATTGCACTTCCTTTCCTTTGTACTTAATATAGGCTTGAAAATGAATATTATTGCTTTAAAATTCCTCTAAGTTCCATGTTGTCTCACTAGGACAAATTACTCAGGAACTCAAATGTACTATAAATTCTGTCAATGATTTTCTTCTTGTTTTCTTTAATTCAAATACAACTTTTCTTACTCTGTCAACGATTCGATGCCAGCATTTTCATATGTCATACATTGAACATTCTCTTGAACATACTCAAAAAAGAGAATGTATGAGCTTATTATTCTTAGTACTGATATAATCTAATTTAAAATCAATTTGCACACTTTACAACAATTCATTTGTGGCGTTATATCTCTTAAAGATCGGGGACTAATTTGTTACTTTGCCTCGATTTACAGATATGTTGACTGCACTGCACTATACTCGGCTTTTGGGATTCGTTATTTTTAATAATTTCTAAAGCTGATGATATTTCTGTCCAATTAACCAAGTGAGATGGCGGAGGTGGGTGAGTCTTGCAATCGTGAGGTCGTAAGTACAGATGAAATCTTCCAGACCAATTGGTGTTGTCGGAAGTTCTCACGGATCGCTAGGTGTTTGTTGAGAGGGTGAAGTCCCCCGAATTTCCTGTTCCTCCATTACATTACATTTCACATTTCGCTTTATTTATCCTTCATCTTGCTTGAATGTTCAAGGTTGTAATCCGGCGGGGGTCTCACTATTGCACTGCAGGAAAAAAGGAGTTTCTGTAGAGCTTCATCCTACGGGCCGGAGGCGCTTCCAGAGTCTCGGGCTTCTTAGTGGATTGTGGAAGCTAGCGTGGGAAACTAAATAATAAATATTTATTTCTCAACTTTCTTCATACATACATATATTCATTAATACATTATCTTTAACAATTTTCCTGACAAACTTGTTTTCTTATTCCCACCCACTATATACCCTTTCTACCTGCTTACCCTAAATTTCGGTCGCAATACACACAACCCTGGTTTTCCGTGTCTTGAGGACCCTCTGCTCTTTTATATCCCTTGCTCCCGTTTCTCCAAACTTTGATTATTCTTAATCATTCTTAACCATTTCTCTCCTTCTTTCTGCAAATAATCACCTATACTTCTTACATTATTTTCTTCTTTTACACATAACATTTTCCTGATTAGTAATATTTTTCTCCCTCCTTAAAACTATGACATTTTTATTTATAAATTTGTTCTCCAATACATTTGTTTGCAATATACTCGTAGTATACTGTGCCAGTCTGTATCATCCTCCCCACGCATTGGGCATTTCCCTTTATCCTTATCATATCTAACACCTTTAAAATTTCTGACTCCTATCCTCGCCCACGCGAATCTTTCTCACCCTAGCTTATTACACACATCCATGTACTTTTCCTCCCTCATATTGTTTTCATTTCCCTCCTCAATGAGCTTTGATCCCTTGTAGCAGCAAAAATAACTAGTCTATCAATATCTTCTAACCTTAATTCTATTTCTTTCCAAAAGCCTCTATAACAATACTCCCCATTCATCCATCAATTCCATCTCACTCCATCAATTCCCTTACTTTTTACACCCAAGACCCTTCCCATTTGCAAAAAATATACATTCCTTAATAATATTGCTTTCCTCCAAATTGACTAGTCTATATAAATATTTATATAAATATTTAATTGCCGTTAAGATTATTGTCACCTTAGCTGAATGACTTCCCCACTCTAGTTGTGTTACCCCATTAAGGCAGGCCTAGAATAGGTATAGAGAAAGATTTGTTAGATCTGTTGCTTCATCTACGCCCCATATCTCTGCCCCATGTAGCATTTTGTTTTCTACTATGGTAGTATAGATCCTTTTAAGCCATTTGACATTAATGTCAGGCTCTTTCCTTAAACATGCTCTTACAACACTCATGGTCATTTTACCTTTTGCTAAAGCCAACTTTTTCTGTTCAGTGCACCTATCATCATAACTCAGCCTTAATCCCAAATAACAATGTCTCTTTACGAACTCTATTTCGCTTCCAATAATCACCCATTTCTTGTCTTTATGCCCGGAGGGGCTAGAGGGTTGCCTAATAAGTCCCGGGTACTAGACTGAGAGCTAGTAGAAGGTGTGCTAGATCACCAGGCGGCCCCACCGAGGTTTTCTTCGGTAGTCTTCCCTGCGTGGTTGGCGCGCGTAAGTGGCGTATCCACTTCCATCCCGTCTTGACGTTGTTGTCAACGGGGGGGGGGGGGGCTTTTTAAGAAATCAGGTATTCCCCTTTGGAAAGAGCCTCGGAGTTCTCCATCGCTCCCGGGTTGAAGAAGGCCAGGGTCCTATATATTTATATCATTTTTAAAAGACCATAACCGTTTTATTTTCATTCACGTTTAACCCCATTTTGTTTGTAATAAATGCTTATTGCCTCAATTGTTCTTCTCATCCCTCCACAAGATATGGAACCCAACTAAGTTATCAGCAAATAATAGCCCTGGAATTTCTTTATTGTGAATAATTGATGAGTGAACTCTATTTTTGGAAATCTTCTCTAGCATATAATTTAAACCAGGTGAGTCAGCTATTGTGCTATCCACATTTTATACAACATGAAAACATCGACCCCATTACTAGTTCTAGGTTAATATGGATGTTAAACACTCGATGAAATTAGTACTAATATAGATGTTATCGTATATATATATTAGTGATTAGACAGCTGAAGTTTGCACGTCTTCAAATGTTCGCTGGAATCATATGTTAGACGGAATGTTTTTGCGATACTTTACTAGGTAGCTCAGTTAGAGCAAGCACCAAACTACGCTGTCATCTGTCTGCTGTGAAGGTGGTTCGAATCTCTCTGTATAGAGATACTACTTTTTTTACCACGTAATACTTACGATTTACAATTATTATTCTTAAAATTTGTTTACTTTTATTTTTAATTGTTTTATTTATTTTTTATGGTATTGTTTGATGCTTCTTTATTGGTGAATTACAAGTAGGTAGTTGTTTACACACCCCTATATGTGGGTGCAATTGAAATAAGGATCATTTATACATGTTTAAGCGCAGAGGTTCCACCCGATTAGGCCTGAACCCGTAGGAACAGGACATGGCCTCTTCTACCAGTGAGTATCCGAGCTGTCCCAAAGGGCGCTCGGCGTCCCCCGTGGCTCTTTCCATAGGGCAAGACCTTGATACCTAACAAGCCCCCCCCCCCCACATCTGGTCCTGTGGACTCAAGATGGGATGGAAGTGGATACGCCATTTACGCGCGTCAACACCAAAGGTGAAGACTACCGAGAACCTCGGTGGGGCCACCTGGTGATCTAGCACACCTTCTACTAGCTTTGCAGGCTAGCACCCGGGAGAATTAATGGCTTCCCTCAACCCCGTCCGAAGACGTACCCGATTCCCACGGGTATCGAGAACCACTGCCCCCTCGAGTCCATCCCAATCCGAACAACTCCCGAAGGAGGGGCTCAGATGTTCGGCTCGAGGTTCCTCTAGTAACGTCAGAGGTACCACGAGTGCTAAGGGTCCGCAGCGCCGCACCACGACCGCTGAAGGGGACGGATCCCCTCCCCTACGGGAGGATCATTTATACACATTTGAACACAGAAAACAAGAAAATTACAGTACCAGAGTTTAACATGGAAGTTAAACATAATTTTGCAGACATAGAATTATTGTGCTATTAAAAATTTCGTTTCAAATTGGTATCTTTTGTGGCGCTGGAATGACTATTTTTCTATTCCTGCATTACGACTCCTCTAACGAAGCAAGTGCTCGAACTGATGACCTTCTTGGGCAATGCACCCTAAGGAACTTTATAATGAAATTATTTGAATTCGGTTTTCAAATTTCGATGAACATTAAAAAAAATTACAATGTTGAGACTCGAACCTGTGTCATTGGGTGGGGGAGGGGAGGTTAGGGTACAAGAGAGGTTATAATCCTATTGCGCTAATTCGGAACTTGATTGAAAGTACCTTCTGAGTTCAATAGTACGGCTTGTATGTTTGGTGCTATGCCATGGCCACCTCGTGAGTTTCCGTGCTTGATTTAGCCTCATAAGACAGTTTTAATCAGTTGCTGGGCGTTTTAATATTATTACTTAAATGGCAAAAGTTCTTATGCATGTTAATTAAGATGCAGGAGACGTAGTTTACGCAAAAATGTAAATAAACTGTTGTTTAATATGTCCATTTTTGGCTGTGCCGGTCCGTCATGGATGAGGAGGCATATCTCTAATTTTTTCCTAATTTTTGGCAGCCAACCCCTGCTCTAAGTACAAGAATGCACCATTTTCTTTATAGCTGACGTTGTTAGTGTACTCATATGATAGATCCATTTTTCCGAGGCGTTTACTGAATTACTTTGCCATGTACACACTAATAAAAGGTTTGTAAAATCAGCTGGAAACTGGAATTCGCTCTCAGTATGGCAGTCGTATGTTTTTGAGGTGTACTTTAATGAACAGTATGTTTTGTCCCTTAAACTGCTATTCCTCTTAATTCTGCGTATTCCTCTCTCTAAGAACGTCAAGCAGTACAGTTTAGTAAGCGCAAAACTAGACTAAGGCTCACATGCCGTTTGATGGGTGGCCTACCTTCCAAAAATAAGGCGCGGCTGACCTACCATGTATACAGGTTAAATAGAGCAGGGCTCCTTACACCTACCTTGCTCTGGGTGCAGTCACTTTATTTCCCTGCAATTTGATGCAAAACTCATTTTCCTGATATATGTTGTGCAGTACTTCAATAAATTTGTAACTTACCCCTTTACTACTTAATTTTGTTCTCAATACTCCTATATTAACTGCATTGAATGCTTTTTCTAAATCAATAAATGTATGCTCTTCCCCTTTTGTTGCTTAAATAGTTACTTACGACTGCTTTGATTAAAAATTATTAGTTCATGGAGAAATTAAGAAACCTGCCCTGTACTGTCCTGTCTCTTCCCGGTCACCATCTTACTTCACCATCTATAATCCTGTCAGAGGTACAAAAGATCCTCCATAGATCGAGGTACTAAATTTCCCATCGAACCCAACACTTCTGTCCAGTTAACACTGTGACTACTGTAAGCATCATGACATCCTAACCAGCGTATTTTTCTGAAGACCATTTTAGGGAAACCGCACTATTTTATTTGGATTGCAAAATACTCAAATGAGTAGTCGAAACAGAGAAAATGGTATAAATTTGTTAGGGACAATGAAGATTTTTCAAGATAGCAATAATTGTATCTTAGATATCATAGTGTGTACCACCATTATGTTCACGTTGTTATACGAGTAACCCCTGCATGACGTTGTATTCAAAATAGCATTTATTTCTCACATACTTTATCTTGAAACTTGGAATCTTGTGCTTTGAACGTTCCGAGCCAAGCAGGTTCCGTGCTTTGTCTAAGTAACAAGTGCATCGTTGTCCATGCTCCAGTGTTACTACTTATTCTGCATTTCACTGTGTCGTGTTACTTTTGTTGCTGTTCTCTTGTGTTACGAGTATTATTGCGGTTTACTTTTGGTTTAACCAATTCAAACTAAATTTTAAGTACTAAATATGTGATGTAGATCCACCGATATCGCAAACTCGTATAAATAGTAAAAGAAGGAGTCGTGTGTTAGCCTCTTACTTCGGCCGTTGGTGAGCCTGGAAAAAACAATTGTGCCAACTACGAATTACGGCCTTTGATCACTGTGTAAAGCAGAACTTTTAACGTTCTGTTATATTCGACAAAACAACGCCATCTGAGAATTCAAAATAAATAAAATTATACAAGTAGTACTTCATATCTTTATTAATGAATTAGCTAATTCTTTGATTTGTAGCATATTTTTGTGAAAATGCAGATATATCTATAAGCAGAAGGCCAGATAAATTCATGTTTTGATAACGTTATTTCAGAAAGTCCTAGGCAAATCATAAAATGCAGGCGTATGCTGAAAAAATGCGGAAGTACACCTGCTACGGTTCTCCGTGAGATGAAGGAGCTCGTTAGGTTAAAGCGCATCTCTAATCTAACTTTTAATGTCCTGAAGTCCTGTCCCCATCAGTTCCTTTTATCTTCTTTTGTTTCAGGGAATGCGGTTAGTGTACTGCGGCAGGATAATGAAGTTGTACTGTGTAAAAATTTCTCCCTGGTGTTTGGCTGGCTGACTTTTGTCCCTTCTGGAATGGGATCATTTCAGTGCGGAAATTTGTGAATGAAAATGGCACAGATGGGCCATGCAGGTATTAGGATTGGTGTCATTTTGTAATCGAGAAGACCCTACATGCCAGTTGCATCGCGTCAGGATCTGGTCGCCCTCTGGTACTCCCTTAAGTTAGAAGTGCAAAGGAATTACTATGTTCACTGTTATACAGCAGAAGCCCCTTTGCTTGATTAATTCTAAACCTACTGGATATACAGAAACCGCTAGTTTTCTTTCAAAGATTCACGTGTATTGCCTTAGGGATATGAGAAGTAGTGTTCTAAAGATCAATAAACCAGGGATTGGCCTTCTTTACTCGGAGTGGAAATTGCTAATGTCATTGAATGCGAAACAAGGTAAAAGTAATACATAAACGTAGTTCTATTCCTCAGAAACAGAAAACACTGCCATTTTATAATAATTACGCTGCTGTTTTTACAGTAACTATTATCAAGTAATATTGCAATACTTTGTGATAATTTTTATCTAGATTTGCACGTCTAAGCCGCTTAACTGCTGTAGTTGTGGCATTAAAGTGAAATGTTATTCCAAAATTCTCAATGTCAGTGCTTATGAGGATTATATGTTTGAAAGAAATATGTGAGTAGTTCTATAGTATATGTGGAAACGGCATTAAAATATTGTTTTGTTCAAATGTTCTTACGAATGAAAGACTGAAAAGAAGAATCACAAAATCTCAGGCTGTTTTCTTAGATAATTTGTTTGAGAAACTGCAGACTTACAATAATATTTCCGAAACGTTAATCCTACGAAAAAGAATATATAAAAGAAAAGGAATATTTGATGCAAACCTTGTATTTCAATGAATTATGCAGTTTTCCTGTGGTAAGTTTGTGCCTGTAGCTTATTGTTTAACTTCACAGATTATTGAGATAAACCTCACCCTATTTTGTTCCCTATACACATGTAATACCAGCCTGCTGCTGTCAGGGACCCACAGTGACCAGTGCCGCAAGTGATAGTTTCTGGCCGCCTGTAGGGTACTTTCATCTCATCCTTCCTCTCGGAGCCTGATGCACAATAAGCCATCGGTTGCAGTGCTGAAATTCCTCCGTGATAGAAAGATAGGCCTATTATTTAAAACGTGACTTACTTTATGTAGGAAACTATGTAGCATTCACATGACTTTCCCTAATTTTCCATAAACAGTTCTTACAAACGTTTATTCCTTTATGTACTTTATGTTAATCGAGATAAACAGTACCTTGTTACTAATTTTCTTGTAGGTACAAGGGAATTGCGTAATATAATAGATTTTAAATGGAAGTCAATCCTGTTAAAGCTGATTGCTATGTATTGCCTTTGAAATTACGTTCTCTTAATATGGCCTGGAGATAAAAAAGCAATTTCCATTTGAGAAAAGTATAAGTTTTGAAAAATTCAATTCAAACAAATGCAACAGAATTTTACATATGGGAAGGAAGAGGAAGGCTGATGATGATATGAGTGATGATATGAGTGATGATATGAAGCTCACCTCTTTGGTGTTCCTGGAGTTAGATTGCAGAAGTTCCTCGGCTGCTCTCGTTATAGTATGAGATCTTATCTCTGGGCGTAGTCTCGGTGAAGAAGAAATTATACGATCCTTTGGGATCCTTTGAATTTAAATAATATTTCATCAGAATTAACATTAGTTTAGTTGATATTTAAATAATTACTACTATTTACCTTTCTCTTCCTCATCATTACAACAAATTCACGCTTTCAATTGTCACTTTTAATCTCGTTTCCTTTCCATGATAATTGAAAATTAATTTAAAGTTTAAACATAATTTACCGTTTCACGTATAACAAGGGATATCTCTGAAATATCTCAGTCCAGGACAAAAGTATACTTCACAAAATGTGTATTTTGACAAAATCTGCATTTATATATAAATAAACATTTTGTCTATCTCTTATGGTTTCCCTACCAGTTATTATAAACTACTACCTAGAATGAAGAGGACTTCTGAGGACAATCCTTTACATTTCAATTGTGATGAAAATATCTTAAAGCATTTTAGTTAATTGATAGAAATTAGTCATTTCTTCACACTAGCCGTATATAGGCTAAGGTTTTTGATGGATAGAGTCAACATGAAAAATTCAATGCCATGGCCAGGATTTGAACCACGGATCTCCTGGTTTTCGCCCAGTCTCTCTAACCCATTGAGCTACCATGGTCAACGTGCCGTCGTGACATGTTGACTCTATCCATCTTAAAACATATTTATTTCAATCAAAATATTTCTGATAAAATCAAAAAAATCCTAAATCCCAGGTTGGAGGGCGGGGATTCTTGAAAATCTCCACGTTGCATCATTGGGCGATGCTGAATGTAAATACCAAATGTGGTATTTAACTGACTTTTCATTTTTGAATAATTCTGTACACTCGCTCGTGCACACAATGGAGAATACACTTCCAATGGGTGGAAGTTCCATGTGAGAATACCTGTCAATGAAGTGGCTTATAAACTGGCCAAAACAGCTTCGCAGGATGCCGAACTGCCAATCACTTACAACAACATTCCAAAATCTCTGATAAACGCAGTTATAAAAGTAGGAGGAAATGAACAATGACAGAATAGTGGAGCAGCATAGACAAAGGGACTCTCTGAAACACACCTTCCTCCCCTCTATCAAAGTTTACAGATAAAACTTCCTATTACAGTAGAACTTGCTGCAATATTGAAAACCATTGAAAAGCTAAGGATGACTTAAATAGGTTCCATATCGAAATATACGTACGTGCATTAGCTCCCGACAAACAGCAAATCAATTACTCTTTAAGTGTAAGCACACACTAGACTACAAATCTCTATTGATAGCAGAAGTACGCACAAAAAAGGAGGAACAAGGCCCGTTACTAACTAGAAACTTATTAGACAATCTCTGAAACCATTTTGTAAATATGCTCTTTCAATTAATCTATAAAAAATAACAGAACAGGATACCTATTTCAATAACAAATATTTTGAAAATATATTTGCACATATTTTATATATCTAAAGTTGAAATTCTTAAAACAAAGCCAAATTATAATTAAAATAATGGTAATGTAATACATACAACATTACAAAGTAATGGGGCATGCAGTTGATACCAAAAAGGAGAAAAAAAATCATGCACACATACATAAATACACATGTATACATACACGGACCTCTTTTTAACATTTTTCTTTATAAGTTCTCAGGGTTCCAAAGCATAAATTTCACCGAAAACTCGATATGCAACTTTTGGTTGGAATCTAACGCTTTCCATATTTATTGAAGTATCTAGTAGAAAAGAAAAATTGAAAGCAATAAAGGAAGAAAATGAGGAAAGAAAGTCAGAAGAAAGAAAGAAAGAAAGAAAGAAAGAAAGAAAGAAAGAAAGAAAGAAAGAAAGAAAGAAAGAAAGAAAGAAAGAAAGAAAGAAAGAAAGAAAGAAAGAAAGAAAGAAAGAAAGAAAGAAAGAAAGAAAGAAAGAAAGAAAGAAAGAAAGAAAGAAAGAAAGAAAGAAAGAAAGAAAGAAAGAAAGAAAGAGAAAGAAGAAGAAAGAAAGAAAGAAAGAAAGAAAGAAAGAAAGAAAGAAAGAAAGAAAGAAAGAAAGAAAGAAAGAAAGAAAGAAAGAAAGAAAGAAAGAAAGAAAGAAAGAAAGAAAGAAAGAAAGAAAGAAGAAAGAAAGAAAGAAAGAAAGAAAGAAAGAAAGAAAGAAAGAAAGAAAGAAAGAAAGAAAGAAAGAAAGAAAGAAAGAAAGAAAGAAAGAAAGAAAGAAAGAAAGAAAGAAAGAAAGAAAGAAAGAAAGAAAGGATGGGAGGAAGGGATGGAGGGAGGGAGGGAGGAAGGAAGGTACTGAGGGAGGAGAAGGGAGGAAGAGGGAAGGAGGAAGGGAGGAAGAGAGAAAATTAATTTTTATGGAAAATTTGTTCTTTCAAATTGACTTATAGGGTAAAGAGTGTCTGTCTGAAGTTTGAAAATTAGTATTTTCCTGACTTTTCCGTTATGCTGTTCATAGACAGACAAAAAAGAAAATACATGCGCAATGTTTTTTTATAAATGCATTCTTTGGTTCAATTTGCCTCAATACATTTATTTGGTGAAACATCATATAGAACGAATGAATGAAATACTTCATGGTGGGTGTAGAGAAACAAAAATCCTCGGTGCTTTTGAAATTTCATTTCCCTATCTAGGAGAATAAATATACGCATGTGTGTGGCTCTAGTGACCCAGCAAACAAGGAAATATATTCTAAAGAAAGAAATTAATCGATTACGCAATTTATATTTATTTCGATTCTGTTAATGGAAGGTTTACAAATGAAACTAAAGAGACAGTGACTTTTAAATTATTGATTATGATTACTATTCAGCATTCCCCATGGTTTTCTTTGGCATATTCTGCTGGAAAGGAAAGAATTATGTAGAAATCGCAAATACTTAGAAAATGATATAAAATAGTGAATATATAAAATTTAGACTACCTCTTTTCTCTTCACTTAGCCTCCGCACTTGGCTAGTGAAAATCTGTGTTTCGTAATCATATTTAAGTTGGTAAAACCGCGGGATCAGCAGTAATTTATTATTTGCTACAGGTAATTTTCCAGAGTAAAACTGGTAATGACACGTTTTTCCTGAATATGTGGAAAAATCTTGTTACCTAACTCCTGTCTAAAAGTTTCTTATGATACATTTATGGTCAATTATTTTGTTTAAAAGTACTACAGCAAGCGCAACCTGCGCAAATCTGAAATATATGCATATCCAAGAAACATTAACACACAGAGACAAATAAATAATATTGCGTTACAATTCTATTAGTATAATTTTTCAGAAGTGTCGTAGAAAACATGTTATAAATAGATGCAATGATACAAAACAAAAGCAGCGTATAAATACATATAATATATGGAAGACAGAGGGAATATGGGGGTAGAAAGTCGAGAGAGGCAGATTAAAAGTATGTGAGGAGACTGAACGAGCGCTTTCTATCTACATGGAGATTAGCAACGCACGAGATAATTATGTGCGTGTATATATATGCACGCCTGATGCAGATATATGCAGTGCACTATAATTACCATAAAATATCAGGACAGAAATCAACGATATTTTGAAAGCCGGACCAACGAGTGTGAATGGAAAATTCCTCAAATAAAATGAAAGTTGTATGAGTATTGTTGCAGGTACCGAGTGGGGTGGCTCAGGCGGTTTCGTGTGTGGCCCGCATTCGGGAGGCCCAGGTTCGATTCCCGTGGCCGACCTACCTGACCCAAGGGTTTTTTCGGGGGTTTCTCGGGTCGCTAGGCGAATGCTGGTTAGGTTACTTACATTCCTCCGAATTTCCTGTCCCTCCATTTCACCTGCACTATCATTTCCTATCGTCTCTGATCTGGAGGTCTCTTTCAAGGTAGAAGTGTCGGCGGGAGTCTCGACGGTGCATGGCGGGATGATATGCTCTGATGAAAACACTTTCCCCGACGGCGAGACGGACTTCGGTCTCCGATCCTGCCTAGTGGGCCGATTCAGAAGTGCGGCAGACGGAATGCCCGCTGTGCCAGATTTCTGGAGTACTATGCTCTGGGGAGGCGGCCTCCTCTCTTCTAACCAGCCTCGTGATTGTTTCGGGGCCACGGCAGGTGCGATGACGATTGTCCTAAACCCACCGTAGGGGAGTTTCTATATGGTAAAGTGTAAAAACTTTGCACTCTGTACTGTAGCGATTCCTTGGGGTCGGCCACCCTTTGTCTCCTCTCGCCACATCCTCCCTTCCGGGTTGGTCCACTTGGGGCATAGGTATAAAAGACGAATCTGGTCGAGGTGCCAAATCCCCTCCGAACAATCCAATCCAATTGTTGCAGGTGTATGGCATATCTAACTTTTCTTGTTATAAGATATGTTTTGTGCTTATTCTAGTAATTGTTAAAGTGAGCGATCGGGTTACGGGCCGTGCACCTACCGGCCAAGTTTTGTAGCATACTTACTGTAATTTGTTATGTTAGTCAGCATTAACGTTGCTAAGTAAATAAGCACTCAACATCTATCGGGGACTACGCAGGTAGCACCTACATGTGCTTCGTCGAGGCAGTTTTGTATACGAGAATCTACATCATCCTCTTCTTCTGACATACAAAAATATTCAAAAGTTTATTCAGAATTGTGTAAAGCATTTATTTCAATTACATTCCTCTTTATAAGGTGAACAGTTCCAAGCGCAGAAGGTTTCTTAATAAATATACGATGTATATAAATCCTCCTGATGAGTCGAACATCGGAAAATTTTTCTTCCGAATTTTATGAGAAAGCGTTAGGAAAATGGACACAAAACATTTGGATATCCATTGTGAAACTATCGATGCCATTGTTACAAAAATGGGCACTGTGATGGTACGTGCATTGAAAATGACGAAAAAAAAATGTTCAACAAAAATTCCTGCTAGCGTGTAAAACATGCCAGCTGCAAATCAGTTAACAATAGTTTGGGTATTTAATGAAGCTTTGGAAACCTTGTAACCAAATACTGTGAAATATAACAATACATTGCTTTTGATTGCAGACTCCGCGGCATATATTATGAAGAACGCTACCCAAGTTCTAAGTGTAAGTCTCCTAAACATGATTCCCTTAACTTGTGCCGTTCACACCCTACATAGATTGGTGAAGCAATTCGGATCCTTTATTCTAATGTGGACAGGCTGATCTCAAATGAGAGAAAATTGTTTGTAAAATTCCCATCACAGATGAGACAGTTCTTTCAATTTCAACCTCCAAAATATTCTTATTATTTTTATATTTGTTGTTTTAAATTAATTTTAAAATATTTAAGAAGAAATCCTTATGAATTGTTGAAAGTGTTGTGAATGTGATTAATGCCCGATTTCACCAACAGATGTTAAGACTTAACACGAGTTAAGCAATAGTTAAAATTGCATTTCACCAACAAGTGTTAGCTTAATACTAGTGTTAAATCTCTTGTTAAACTAACAAACCAAATTTCTGCTGTTAAGTCCTTAACAATTATAAATAGTCAATATGGCAGGCATGAACTCAGCTGTTGATGTCGATTTGCTGTATTTAAGACCGTCTAAATGGCATTCGTAATGGAGTGCGGCCTATGAGGAGAAATGAACAGCTATCAGAAGAAAATGTTCTACAGAGGTATAGACTGTCGAAACAAGTTGCTATGAAGGTTACTGCGGAAGTACAAGAGAGGTTAGAACATGCAGTAAAAGGAATATGCCGATCTCGCCTTTGCTTCAAGCATTAATAACTTTGCAATTTTATAATTCACTGAATTATGTGGATAATACAATGACCACCTCCCGTCTTGAAACGTTCAAGTCTCTCGTCACTTGTCCTTCGCTCCTCGTTTTAAATTTACGTAATAGAGAGTTAGTGCATGCATTGAAAAGAATATGCCGATCTCGCCTTTGTTTCAAGTATTAATAACTTTGCGATTTTATAATTCACTGAATTATGTGGATAATACACTACCACCCGTCTTAAAACGTTCAAGTAACTCGTCACTTGTGCTTCTTCGCACCTTATTTTCAATTTACGTAATACTGAAGATGTTCCGTGTTTCGAGTAATGACACATGCATTTGAATTAAATTCGTTTCCAATTTTTTCCCACGTGACATCTTTCTCTTTTACATTCACTGCATCCGTCCTATTTTCCACGATATCCTTACACTTCGTCACCAATTCAATTAACAATTCTTTCTCCATCAATGGGAAATGTGTTTCACGGCTTTTGTTTACAATTTTGCTTATCCGCCATTTTTTAGCTGTATACAGACTGCAGTGCAGACGAAAATGAAGGCAAAAGCGCATCGCAGTACGTTCAGAAAATAATACAACTCGTCCATAGCCTTCTATAGCTGTAATATTTACAAGTTTCTTGGCGTTAACATGTGTTTGTTAACATTTTCAGAAAACAGGTTGGTGAAATGCAACACATTTAACAGTTTTGTTAGCACTGTTACATTTGTTACGTTAGATTTTTTAACGTCGATTTTAACAACTGTTGGTAAAATCGGGAATAAATGTAGTTTCAGATATGTGAAACAGTTGAAATTCTTTCAACAAAATATGAAGTATCCTATCACAAGCATACGATAGATACATCAACAATTCATATTTAACACGCGTCCAACGAAAATGTTGGTCACAACGTTGTTCGGGTGAAAGTTTGAATTGTTAAAATCATTTCTCTACAACAAAAGCAGTATTACACATAAAGGTTTCTTTAGGGGAGACATTTAATTGCATTCTTATAATAAAACAGTATTATGACACTTATACGACTTTTATTTCTGACACATGCTGTTCACTGAAGAACTTTCTCATGCACTCATTCACTCACTCACTTACTTACACAGTCACTCACTCACTCACTCACTCACTCACATACCGATCGACTGAGCAACTGAGGCAAACGTATGCATGCGCTTGGTCCCTTTAATGTTTTGGGGTTCATTTATCACAGGGCACGTAAAATGAGAGAAACACCTAACAAACAAGCGCAGAAATCGTATTTAGCTTCAAATCTGCAATCTACGCAATTGAAGAGCAAGTTGTAGCAAGTTTCGGCTACTTTAGCATTATGGGAACCTACACCTCGGCCATGTAGGAGACGTGTCCGTAAAATAAGGTCTCCAGAGCGCTAGTGCCGTGAGGAACGCTATTAGGCGAGATCCGGCAACACCATCCATTAGTCTTGTTTGGGCAGCCGTTTGCGATGGAGTTTCCTATCACTTCCGCCGCCAAAGGCGAGTTGCGTGCAGTGATCCGTTTTTTGAGAGTCAAGGGCAGTACCTCCACTGAAATTCATCGTCAGTTATGAGAAGTCTATAGGACTCAGTGTATGGACGTCAAAAACGCGCGAAAGTGGGTCAGAGACTTCAAAGACGGACGTACAGACGACCATGACGAACAGCGTTCTCGTCGGCCTTCGGTTTCAGCCGAAACAATTGCAAAAGTGGAGCAGGAAATGCTTAAAGATCGGCGTGTGATATTGTGCGAACTCATCCCTGAAGTCAGTAAGACTACGATTGACAAGATTTTGACCGAACATTTGCATTATCGCAAGGCTGATCTCCTGGCCCAGTTTGGATGGGACATCCTCACCCAGGCCCCCTACAGTCCAGACTTAGCACCTAGTGAGTATCATCTGTTTCCTGAGTTGAAGTCACACTGGGTGGAACACATTTCCAGACCGACGATGATATGAAAAACGAGGTTGAGCGCTACCGGCGCAACTTGGCGGGAGAGTGCTATGACAAGGGTATACAAAAACTGCCACATCGCATGCAAAATTGCATCTATCGCAATGCTGATCGCATTGAAAAATAGCTGTAAGTTCCGTCTTATTTCACCTTATTTTACGGACATGCCTCGTATACACACTTTGACAGCAACGTTCAGTATCCGTAGACCAACACTATTCTGATTCAAAAACGAATAATGATAGGAAAACATGTTAGAATCAAACATATTTTGTTATAAGACCACTGTGATTTCACATCTAACCTACATTGATTCAATGATAGGATCTTGCCGGTCTGTTAAACAAAACCTCTGTGGTTTTCTGAATGATGTAAAACCACATGAAAACAAGCAAAAAATCATTTTGTCTGTTTCACCAATGTAACAGTTAAAGTAGTACAAACACAATGCCTTATTATTTTGGATACTGTTATTATTTATGGAGAATCAAGGTATACTTTAGTTGCACTCGGTTTGAGTACTATTACTAACCCAGTCATTTTCACTTTCTTCTTTCTCTATCCTTTATGCCTAAGGCGCCGGATTCATCTTCACTTTCTGTACCATAAAATCCCCTCCCCGAACTAATCTTTACCTACATGGAAAATGTTTCGAACAATACATTTTCTCTGAAATGTTTCTACGAATTTTAAACAAAATAACATATATTTAAAATAGTTTTACCTCTAATAAAATGCAAATCTGAGTATTCTGGAAATAACCTCTGAAGTTCTCAATTAGTTTTATTTTAGTTTTGTTGTTGTTGTTTACGTCCTCCAACGTTAAATCATATCGGACGTTGGACGTAATTGGTGAAATGATGCTCAAATGAGTCCGGGGTCCTTGGAGCTTAGAGTTACCCGACATTCGCCTATCAGGATAAGGGAAAACCCAGGAGGGAAACCTTATCCAGGTAACTCGCCCTAACCGAGATTCGAACTCGGGACCTCTTGAACGTGAGGCAGACATGCTACCACCACGCTACCAAGGCGGGCTAAAGAGATAGATAAAGCCTTACTACACAAAAATTGTAGATCTTGTTGAAGCTCTCAGTTACGTCAAATACATTTTTATGGTGCTAATCATCATTATATCGTCATCATCTTCTTCTTCCGGCCCATGATGCCGTTAAGCGTTGGGTTTGCCTCGTTCCGTCCATCGCCTCCATGACTCCCCTATCTCTGCTCACTTTCCTTATAATCGTCCTAATCATTTCTTACATTATTGCTTCCTGTTGGTCTGAATTTTAGATACTTACACTTTTATGTTTATCATATTCGCATTTTATTTGTTATGTAAAGTGACCGGTTATTAAAAGATGTGACAATAAAATTGCTAAAGCTTACTGTATTCCCTTGTTTCCTTTACACCTACAAGAAAATATTGCAATAAGACGATTTATACAACTGTTAGAGATATTCTCAGGAAACAAGCCAGGTGAAAAGACGATTAGAAATCGAAGTTTCGGGAGTGTACATCTCTCCCATCATCAGGATATTTTAATAAATGTTACAACCCCAAATGTATCACTGACTTGTTTCCCGAGAAAATCTCGAACATATTCGTCGCCAGGAAAGCCCCAGGTCTTAATTTATACAACTATTTATTTCATTAGCATGAGAAAGTTAAAAAATAGATTTTTATAGGGATATTTTGTACACGACAGTGAGTAATAAAGTCAGAGTCCAATACATTAGATTTTTTATTTATTACTTTGTAAAGAAAACGAATTTAAAAGTCATCATGTTGCAACCAACTTTTTAAGGGATTGGTATCACTTAAGCCTACTGTATTCTCCTTTTGCCATTGTACTGTCTACCCACCACAAGAAGGCAAGCGGAGCCTAAAGAGGGATGAGAGACTTGAACTGTTTATCTGCTCTGGTAGTAGATATGTTTACTACGAAATGAGTTATGACAGTACATATGAGTACTCTATGCTTCCAGATCTAATGCCTGTTTCAATAACATTAGTGATTAGCTTGTCTCATAAGTAACGTCAGTTTTTTGATTTCGATGTTTTGGAAAATTTAGTTTCTTTGGTTTGGCAATGCTATTAACAGGATGCCATGACTAGTGTTGCGAGCGTGTGTCAGTCTTCAGTTGTTAGTAAACAATCACAAAATGGAGATAACGTTTGACTTACAGTCCTTCTAGAACCTACAGGAAACAAGATTATAAATCCCGCCTCGGTAGCGTAGATGGTAGCATGTCTCCCTCACGTTCAAGAGATCCCTAGTTCGATTCTCGGTCAGGATGGGTTCCATGGACCCTGGGCCCATTTGAGTATCATTTCACCCATTTCATTCATCGTCCGAAATGTGTGTAATGCTTAACGCCCGCTTTTACTACATACGGCGCCGCAGGCGGTGACACTGATGATACATGAGATGAAGATGGTTCATCGTCCGATATGACTTAAAAAGATTATAAAGCCGATGCCGCAGCTCGAAGAATATGTACATAAAATGGAAGGAGAACGTGTCGTTAGTGAGCGTGTGGTACAAATATGGTTCCAATGTCTCAACAATGGAGACCAAAACACAAAAGATTTACCTTATTCTGGCAGACCTAAAATATGGAATATTGATGATACTCGCCAAGTGGATGGATGAATGGATGGACGGACGGATGGACGGACGGATGGATGGATGGATGGATGGATGGATGGATGGATGGATGGATGGATGGATGGATGGATGGATGGATGGATGGATGGATGGATGGATGGATGGATGGATGGATGGATGGATGGATGGATGGATGGATGGA